>OY811986.1:6053872-6653872 GCA_963681505.1 Eunapius fragilis | reverse complement strand
CATGTTATATATTAGAATGGGCGGCAATTTAAAGATAATTAGAATTTTCCCACGGTTTCGGGCAGGTATGACCAATCCACTGGAGTCCTTCCGTGGCGAACAAGGTACTGATTTGTTTGGGAGAAGTGCTTGCACCCAAAGAAACCTCGGTAAACTGAAAGTGGAGAAGGATGAACTGTCTTGAGTACAAGGTGCATATCCTGTAGGGAAAGTTGCATGTCAAGTAGTAAGTATTCAGTAGTTACACACACCTTATTGATAAAAGAAGCCTTCTTCTGAGCATCTGCCCCCCAGAGTAGAAACACAACGTTTGAAGTGTGGTCGTTTATCCAGTGAATTACTGCATCAGTCATCATTTCCCATCCCTGAGGGTGGGAGAACACTGATGCTTTGCATCTCAACTTCCAGAGTTCTAACCTTGCCACAGTGTGATTTGGGCTCCTTTTCCCTGACAGTGAGGCAGGCATTAAGCAACAGCACACCTGCATCAGTTCAAAGAAGAGTGCTAGGTTACAGCAAACCCTTAGAAGACCTGGGTATACACACCCAACCCTTCAAGAAATCTGGTGCAGCTCTTCATGTCTAAAATTGTTGTTACATAAGGCTAGTTTGATAACATCAGTACACAGTACCAAATTTTTTTTTTAACTGCAATAATTATTTTAAAAACATAAATCACACCTTCATTCAGAAACAACGCAAATGGCCACACACTACGTTTACGTGGGAAATGGTTTGCAATTAAACCATCATGCGGTTTTCTTATTAAAGCCCACATACCCTGCTTAGCCCAGCCAACAAGGCAGCCATGACTGGGGGCCTTGAAACCTTCAATATCATCTGCCAACTCTTTGTATATGTTCAGAAGGCTTGGTACCAACCAGACTGCATAGTCAAACAATGCACTCTCCAGGCACACTGATGTTACCTTGGAGGAACTGCCACACCTGGGAGGACACTGAAGCATAGCCCTGTACAGGGGGGTGGACCAATGGATTGATCAGTAACTCTAAATAATGACCACCAACACAGTCTGGAGTAACAAAATGTGGTTCAAGCTGCATTAATTACCATCTACTGCTATTGTGAAGAATACAATGTTATGATATAGCAAACAAAAACTACTTCACTATGGAGAATTGTTAGTAATCCTCTCCCCCACGCCAAACCACTTCTGACCATGTGCCTGTCTGGGTCCATGGTAAGGGTCCTGACCAAGGATCACAACTTTCACCTGGTTCAGGAGACAAGGTCTTGATTAGGTCTTGCAAAACACACACAACACCACACACCTCTTCAATGGAACACAGGGTTGTCCAGGTGAATACATCCCTTGCTGCAGAGCAAAGCAGACAACACGTGATTATCAACAATGTTTGCTTTTACCTGTTCTGTTTGGCTTGTCGCTCACCCTACCACCCCCGACCATAAAAAGGCTATCGTGACAGTAGACCATGGGTGATATCATGGCCTGGGTATAGGTTGTCCAAAGAATCAAAGTTTTTGTATGTTTGTGAACATTAATTACAGTTATTGATTGTGATGATAAATGGATTTAATTAGTCACATTAAGCAAGGCCCTTAGTTGATTACCAATATTAAAGTTCCAATTTGATTATTTTAAAGTAGTCCTGTTTTACCTGTGTATCCCCAGCAAAAATTTGTTTTTAATCTTCATGCCTCGCTGGTTGATAAGAATGAAGAACTGTTTCACCGATTAAAAAGAAAATTTTGCTGGAATACACAGGTAAAACGGGCATTTAAAAAAGTATTTAGTCAGCATTTGTTCAACAGGTCCCATTTAAATTTAATACATATAAAAACCAACTCACTATTCCACAAATCAAATAGTTTTACTAAACTGTATTGTTATATGTACTTTCACCATTTTTATCTAACTGAATAGATTACACTCAAATAACAATTAGTTCCTGGGATGATAATTTATCACTATAAAAATTGTAAGTTACATAAACCAGTATATCTTCACAACCGTGCTACACTTTCCTTTCAAATCTCTCATACGAATTCCCACACCACTTTTCTAAGCAAACTGATGTTGGAGCTCTAGATACTTTCGCTGCTGTGAAAGTTAACCAACCCATGATGTTAGAATTCCACATATCTCCAGGTACAAGTGTCATAAGCACATCAAATTTGGTATATATCTAGAGCACTAAAATCAGTTTGATTAAGAAAAATAGCGTGGGAACACGTGTAAGAGATTTGTGTAGTACAGTTGTGAAGGTATACTGATTTATGTAACTTACAATTTTATAACCTCAGTAGGGTGATTTTGCTGGACACTGTCCCCATATAAAAATAACAGCCTAAATGTTGCTCCAATCATTGGTGTACACAGCCAAAATTTTTCGAAATGTATCAGTGTTGATGGAGTTGTTTCATAAATGTATCTGTTATGATAACGTAATGAATCATTGGGATTTCTATACCAACATCATGTAACAGATGACCGTTTACAGAATGAATCATTTCTTAATAAGTGAATGACACATCATGTTCACAGTAAAATGTGTCATTGCAGATATCTGCACTGTATTGGTGTTTTGCAATCCTAAAGTCTGTGGGTGGGTTGTACACAAAATGGCCGCAGTAATGTACATACAGGGGGCATTACGGGCGATTTAACAGTTATAACTAGTTTTACGAGCTGAGGTTTGAGTGAATCCACCCATACGTTTCCAACTCCAAATGTGTCCAACATACACATACACCCCAGGTCGGCCGGCACGGAACAGACTATTATTATAAATTAGTCAGTCAAAGTTTTTTAATTTAATTTGGCATTATTCCATGGGCGCTTGGGCCTGGGAAGCAAATGTAAATACCCAAAGAAAGAAGGATCATATTCGCAAAAGGCATTTCATATATATTGTAGTGTAAGCACTTGGACTTAATTGTATTGCTGGCAAGCATATCACTGCAATTTTATTCCTATTGATGCACACCAAACATGTGGCCGCGGCTCACTGATCAAATTTTGCAACCGCACCTGTCCTTGTAAGTCGCATGCATCTGTGTGTATGTGTGTGTTTGCGAGTGTAGGTGTGGGTATAAGTGTGTATGGGTGCGCGCGCGCGTGTGTGTGTGTGTGTGCATGATTACATGTCTGTTATACCCAGCAGAGCTAAGCCAATCTGTCAGCAACCCAAACCAAGCAAAAGGTTCAACTTCCTGGCCAAGACACTTAGGCAAGATCTTGGGCTCCTGGGCAAGATCCTGTCCTCCCAGCAAGATCGTAGCCTCATGGGCAAAATCTTGAACATCTTGTCCAAGAACTTTTTGCTGGGTAAAGGTAGGCCATTTTGTGCCAGCTACCTGGAGGTAAGCCATTTTGTGTCAGCAAGCCAGAGGTAAGCCATTTTGTGCCAGCTACCCAGGGGTAAGCTATTTTGTGCCAGCTACCCAGGGGTAAGCTATTTTGTGCCAGCTACCCAGAGGTAAGCCATTTTGTGTCAGCTATCCAGAGGTAAGCCATTATGTCAGCTACTCTGAGGCTTCTCTTTTTAAAGGTGCTGCTCAGGAGTTGAATCTCGAATTCGAACAGCTGCTACTAAAACTGTTGTGATGTATTTTGTACCTCTTATTTACCTTAAATAAATATTTGGAAAAATGAGCAAAAAGTGAGGTGAAATACGGTCCATTCGCATGTAACAACGCCGTAATCACTACTGAAGGATTATGAACTAACATGTTGCATCAACGCTGATAAACTCATTGCTGTGATTACCCGTCAGAAATGACACATGATGATATCAGCGGTCTAACATTGTTGATATCATTAATGCTACAGCGCTGAAATCTGCAGTGTTTCATATCCCATCGGTGTTGTTACATTCTGATTTTTTTGGCTGTGTATCCGATACTCTGACCCTAATACATTCAGTCCCATCAAAAGCTCTTTATTTAATATCATAACGCAAATCACATTGCTTTTCATCTGCTAAATGTTACAACTATATCAAACCTACTTTCTCAGCGGGAGGGATGTTTCAACTATCATCAAGGAATGCGCGTGGTATACAAACGAACCATTAAATACATCACATAAGTTCCCAGGAATACCCGTGCCTTCTTAGCAAAATTCCAACGTCTTGGGTACCGTATTAAGGTACGCATCTAAAACAGCGAGTGTGACGCAAAATTAAAGGCAAGCGCATGGGGCGGGAGGCTTCTCTAGGTGGCGGATTGATTTTTGAACCGCGGAAAGCAGTATACAAGCCTTTTCAACCTAGACGCTCTCTTCCCTCCCTTCCCTCTCCTTTACCTCCCGCCCTTGTGACCATTACCTGGTGGATACACGGTGTATCGCAATCTTTCCGCAGCGATGAAGCCGACAAGCTGAAAGTAGCCGTCATTATCGTTCATGTACTTATTTGAAAATAGCCGTACCTCTTCAACGTAGGATTTCTTAAACTCTGGAAGCAACGCCGCTACCCAAGTAGCACCCAGAGAGTCAGCACCAAACTTCTTACACAGAAGCTTGGATTCCGCCTCCAGCCTATTCTTTTCCATGCGGTGCTGCTGTTCGGGTGTAATATGCCTGTCTTCTGGGCGGAGGTCTGGTCGTGTTGCATGTGGCGAATCAGGAAGCGCATCGCAACTTGCTCTGTGAAAATATACAGGTCCCGTAAATTATACGTCGATCAAATTTGCCGTGCGTATTTCGTGAATGCTTCTGATGTACCTCTTCTTGCTCTCTCTGGGTGGCTCTTGCGATTGGAAATAGCGGGTGATGGAAGCCGCATCTACTGGTCTCGCAACCTTTCGCACCGGCATGGTATAATCAGGCGACCGGCGAAGCCGCCAAGCCCGTTATTTAAATCCCCTCAAATCGTTGGCTGGGAACGAGATGATTATTAATTTTAATACCGCGCGTTAAACAGAGTTTTTGTTTGGATGGCAGAGCAGCCTACGGTTAGTGGAGTGTCTCCACGCGAAGGCTTTCCGGGCACCAAAGTCACTATTAGAGGAGAAAACCTCGGAAAAAGCAAGGGAGACGTTATAAGTAAGCGAGCATAGCAGCTATTTAGGGCCTTCAGTAACTACCTCGCGCTGTTTGCAATTTTAAGGTCTTACAATTGGCGATGTAAACTGCTTGTCGTCACTTGAATATGTTTCTGCGAAGAAACTCGTGTGCCTTTCAGGAAGTGCTGTTGGAAAATGCCAGATCATAGTACATACAGCCTCGGGAGGAGAGGGAACATGTACTGTGATGTTTACTGGCTTGGTACAAGAGCGACCACCCCTGTTAGGTTAGCACTCCTGTGACGTTGGTGTCCATTTGTCATGTTAGTGCCTTTACTTTTACATTATTCCCCAGACCCCTTGGTCCCCTCCCCTCAACCCCCTGGTCTGTTCCCCCAGACCCCTTGGTCCCCTCCCCTCAACCGCTGGTCTGTTCCCCCAGACCCCTTGGTCTCTTCCCCTCAACCCTTGGTCCATTCCCCCAGACCCCTTGGTCCCCTCCCCTCAACCCCTGGCCTCTAGTGTCCATAATGGCTTACCTAGTAAAATCACTCCACACTATCATAAATATGTCTCCCTCAAACAGACCCAGAAGTGGAGTCAGATGAGTGGAAGGAAGAGGCCTTTGCTCCTCTTCCCTTCATGAAGCAAGAGGCTAAGGCAGCTCAAATACCAATCTATGCTCGGAAGGTGACTGATCCGCTGGGTGCCTCAGAGAAGTCGGCCAGAGGGAAGGGTGGGGTGCCACCTGACCAGCTGTTTGCCCTGTTCCCCAATGGAGGTTAGTGTGGTGTAAGCCTATTGTTCCAGTTAGTATGAGGAAGACATTTCATTAGGTCAACACTGATGGCTAGCTAATCAATGCTTCAGGGAGGAGGGGGAACCATCATGCAGGGGGGGGGGGGGGGAGGCAGTAACATCTACCCATCACACAGAGGGCAGTAACATCTACCCCATTACACTGGGGGGGGCAGGTAACATCTACCCATCACACAGAGGGTAGTAACATCTACCCCATAACGGGGGGGAGGGGGGGGGGGGGGGGGAGGGGGGGGGGGGGGGGGCAGTAACATCCATACCATATCTACTCTATTACAGGGAGCAGCAATATCCAGGCTGATGATTTTAACTCCATATGGTATCTCATTGAGGTCCATAGAAACACTAGCTTTGCTAATCTGAAGAGTGGCCTCAGAAACTTACACAAGGAGGTGGAGCTGACAGAGTTGGCCCCTGTTGAGTTCATCAGGAACAATCTTGACGCCTTTCTCTCCTGTTTTGACAGCCTGGCTAATATCCTTTTATTTGTGGGTGGGATGAGGGAGGGACCAATATGGTGATGGGTGGGAACCTATGTGGTAATGGGAGGGACTGCCATTGACTGGGAGCCATTTGTTTTTATTGGCCCTGACTTCTGAGCAGCTGTTCATGCTGGGCTGATCCAGGATGAAAGCAAGTCAGTGGGCGGGTCCATCACTGATGCTACTGAGCAGTGCCTGACCTGTGCGTATGTGCGTGTGTGTGTGTGTGTGTGTGGGGGGGGGGTGGTGGTGTGGAGTGGGTGCACATTTATTGTGAACTAATGTGTGGTTGATATGCTGTTGATTCTCTACCGTAGCCTGTAAGAAGTATGCAGACAAGATGTTTGCAGATGTTCTCTCATACAAGGCACAGGCTGACTCAATGCGCAATGCTCTTACCATCCTACAACGATATCGGTTTCTCTTTAGCCTTCCAAGGACTATTGAAGCAAACATTAAAAAGGTAACCCCTAGAATGATGGGTGAGGCATTGGAGAAGTGGGAGGGGCTGGTGGGAGTGTTGGGGCAGTGAGAGGGGCTGGTGGGAGCAGTGTGGTGAGGCAATATCAGAGTACAGTGGAGTTGTGACCGGCTGGTGGGAGCAGTGTGGTGAGGCAATATCAGAGTACAGTGGAGTTGTGACCCTGTAGCTGGTGAAGGGTAGTGTTTTGTGTTAGGAGTGGTGACTTACAGATCCATTCCCTTCAGGAGGACTATGATGTGGTAACCAATGACTACTACAGATCCAAATCTTTGTTTTCTGGTACTAAGGTGAAAGTTTTCACAAAAGGTGATGAAATAGATAACCACTTTGGGGGGGGGGGGGGGGGGGGGGCTGTGGGTACATGTAATAATAGACCTTATCAGTAAACAATGAACAGTGGGTGGTTAAGGGCTTGCCATGCTCCCTCCTTCAGTGTTGGAAGAGGTTGAGAAGCAGGTGAGAAGCCTACGTGATGACCTGAGGAAGAAGCTTTTGGTACTTCCCTCAACTCTTGACCATCAGAAGAAGTTCATTAAGTGAGTGACCACCTGGTTTCCATGGTAAACCAAACATTGTACATTTTTAACCCCAATTTTTAAACAATCAGTGGGACAAAGTGATTATTGGCAAGGATTTTTACCCATAGGTGCTAAGATATACATAGTGCAGAATGTTAAGTCTTGTCCATCTGTACATGGATGAATAAAGGCATAGGGACTTTTGGTTTGCATTAATTCTTGCTACTTCCTATTGCACAACTATTTGTTTGTCCCAAAGTTTGGGACAATCGTTTAATTGGAATTAGCAAGAATTCATGCAAACCAATAGCCAATATACCACTACCCATCCATGTACAGAAGGACAAGACTTAAAACTCTGCACTATGTATATTTTAGCAAACAATGCCAATAATAAGATTTCAAACCTAATTTGTCTCAAAGTTATAATAATTGGAGTCCTCCCATCTCTCCAGATACCTCATGGACTTGGATTATGAAGGAGATGCTGCCTGGGAGTGTATCTGCAATATGCACCAATGGCTGTTGAAGCGTTTGTTAAGCACTAAGACAGACTACCAAAAGGGTCACATTGTGTTGTCATGTAAGTTTTTAACCCTTTGACCCTAGTTGAAAGGCTTGTAAAGAATGGGTTAAACATTTTAGACATAAGCCTTAAGTTTAAAGCAACTAGAATGCATAAAATTGTCACTCACTCACACACACACCACACACACACCACACCACACACACACACATACACACACACACACACACACACACACACACACACATACACATACACACCAGCTGGTGATCAGACCCCGTTACCACATGATGAGATGGTGATTCCAAGTAGAGGTCATAACCGGACGATGTCTGATGTCAGTTTCCTCAGTGGTTCTGGCAGTGCAGGTGAGACTATCTCATGGTGAAGGCCTGCAGTCTGCTTAAATATGTATATTTTAAATAGTTATGGCAACCGCTGTACTGTAGGTTCTGTATACTGTACATGGCAGTGAAAATATACTATGTATCCAGGGTAACAGGGACACCTGCTATTTACTTTACTGGGTTGTACTGTTTTGATTCCTGAATTATGCTACCTAGCTGTATGACCTCATACCTGGCTGTATGACCTCATACCTGGCTGTATGACCTCATACCTGGCTGTATGACCTCATACCTGGCTGTATGACCTCATACCTGGCTGTATGACCTCATACCTGGCTGTATGACCTCATACCTGGCTGTATGACCTCATACCTGGCTGTATGACCTCATACCTGGCTGTATGACCTCATACCTGGCTGTATGACCTCATACCTGGCTATATGACCTCATATCTAGTTGTATGACCTCATCAATAGTCCCATCAACTTCTCCCCTCTGCCCCTCCCCCCTCCTCCCTCCACTCCTATCAGGTCGTGACAAAGGGAGTGTTAGACCACCAAGTAAGTATGTGCTGTCCGATCCATTCTGTGTGTGCCCGAGCTAGTGCCATTCTCTCTCACAGAGGACTTGGATGCTGATTCATGCCCTCCAAGGCGCATTCTGTTTGTCAAGGAGATTACCAGTTTCCTTATGGAGAGGCTTCCTGACTTCTGTAAACTAAGTCAGGCTTACTATACTGGGAGCCTGTTCCAGGTAATGAGACAGGGTGAATAAGTGGTGCAGGTTTTAGTGGTGTAGGGAGTGTGATGGTGTAGTGATGGTACAGGGGTGTTGGTGTATGGTGTAAGGTGTGATGTGATCCAGATACCAATGGCTGCTGGTAACAGTGGTTATGAACTGACCACTTGTAATGTGTATCATGTCTGAGTGAAGATGGTATGTAGTGATGAGTGAGGAAGTGTAGTGATGAGTGAGGAAGTGTACTGATGGTGTACTGATGGGTGAGGAAGTGTACTGATGGGGGAGGAAGTGTACTGATGGGGGAGGAAGTGTACTGATGGGTGAGGAAGTGTACTGATGGATGAGGAAGTGTACTGACGGGTGAGGAAGTGTAGTGATGAGTGAGGAAGTGTACTGATGGGGGAGGAAGTGTACTGATGGGTGAGGAAGTGTAGTGATGGGTGTGGAAGTGTACTGATGGGTGAGGAAGTGTACTGATGGGTGAGGAAGTGTACTGATGAGTGAGGAAGTGTACTGATGGGTGAGGAAGTGTACTGACGGATGAGGAAGTGTAGTGATGAGTGAGGAAGTGTACTGATGGGGGAGGAAGTGTAGTGATGGGTGAGGAAGTGTACTGATGGGTGAGGAAGTGTAGTGACGGGTGAGGAAGTGTACTGATGGATGAGGAAGTGTACTGATGGGTGAGGAAGTGTACTGATGGGTGAGGAAGTGTACTGATGGGTGAGGAAGTGTACTGATGGGTGAGGAAGTGTACTGATGGGTGAGGAAGTGTAGTGATGGGTGAGGAAGTGTACTGATGGATGAGGAAGTGTACTGATGAGTGGCAATGGTGTTTAGTTGTATGAGTGATCTGTATTATTCAGGGAGTGTCTTCACTGAATGAAAAAAAACAGAAGGAGAACTGTGATGCTAACCAACCAAAGTTTAAGGCAAGGGCACTTCTCTCATCTTCATGCTGACCCTTACCCATAACCACTGGTCTTAACCACTCCCCCTCACTCTCTTGCCTCCACAGCTAATGATACTGGAGATTACAGAGATTTACATTGACATGGTCAGCTGTTCGTTGTACACAAATGCATATGATCAGCTACCAAAGGCTAAGAAGGAAAGGTTAGGGGACTGGGTGCCCTTTGATGACAACCTTCTGGAGAAGTGTGGAGCTTGGCTTCCTCAAGCCATCAGAGAGATAAGGTGACTCCCCCTAGCAGGATTGTAATCTTTGCTAAGTGGACTTTAATCAGTGTTGTCATGGTAATAAGTATGTTGTGAGGTTTGCCAGCTGCTGGACAAGTGCTTTGATGTGAGCTGGAGCAGCTGCTATTTGGCTTCATTGTTGTCTTCCCATAGGAAATGTGTGAGCTCTCTACAAGCCCTTCCCTTGTTACCAAGCCAAGTGATTGACCTCTCTCAAGAGCTGGCGCTAAATGTGAGGGCATTGTGCTCTGATACCCTCTTCATAAGAGCTTCCAATGGTATGTGTAGGGAGGGATGAGAGGGAAGGGAGGAGGAAGTGAGAAGAGGGGAGGGAGGAGGAATAGGATATGTTATGGAGGAGGTACAGTAAGGTGAAGACTATGGGAATGGCAAGATGTGTGTATGGATGTTACTTGTTGTTCCTCCTGAAGACATCAAGGCTCTACCAGAGAGAGAAGATTGGAAGGCCCATGCTGAAGAAGGTGGCATTATCACCAGCCTACCAGTTTTGTTTGAGAACCTAGTTGTGGAAATCCTGCTTAGTCTGAAGGAGGTGATTGTGGAGAGTTTACCTGGAGAACCTAAGGTATGGTGGGAGTATATGGAACACGGTAATTCATGTGCTTTCTCTACCACAGACGAGCAGTGACCTCCTTGGTCAGTCAGTTGAACGCTTTGCTGACCTTTTACAAGTACTAAGTTAAAATTAGGTTTACTCATCCCTTTCATCCCTTTCTTTTCGCCTTGTGTTTAGGACTTTACTTCATGCTTCAACTCCCTCGCCTTTGATGGCAGCCTGAGTGAGGACACCAGTGAAGAACAGAGGTAACTGTTGGAGGGGCGTGTCTGTGTGAGAGGGGCAAAATGTAGCACCATTCTCATCCTCTTCTTACAGTGGTGTTGTAATTAGAGTGCGTACAAATTCTGTGTCATCAGATGATGCTGAGACGGCCTCTTTACTACCTGTGAGTACTGTCGTAGCTCTTAAGCCTCTGACAAAATAGTAACATAGCTACAGGACTCCTGGTGTCATGCACAGTAGTATGCAGGTGTCATGCAGCAGTAGTATGCAGGTGTCATGCAGCAGTAGTATGCAGGTGTCATGCAGCAGTAGTATGCAGGTGTCATGCACAGTAGTATGCAGGTGTCATGCAGCAGTAGTATGCAGGTGTCATGCAGCAGTAGTATGCAGGTGTCATGCAGCAGTAGTATGCAGGTGTCATGCAGCAGTAGTATGCAGGTGTCATGCAGCAGTAGTATGCAGGTGTCATGCAGCAGTAGTATGCAGGTGTCATGCAGCAGTAGTATGCAGGTGTCATGCAGCAGTAGTATGCAGGTGTCATGCAGCAGTAGTATGCAGGTGTCATGCAGCAGTAGTATGCAGGTGTCATGCACAGTAGTATGCAGGTGTCATGCACAGTAGTATGCAGGTGTCATGCACAGTAGTATGCAAGTGTCATGCAACAGTAGTATGCAGGTGTCATGCAGTGTGTTGCTTTTCTTTCAGGATCAGAGGTTACTTATGATCCTTAGCAACCTGATATACACCAGAACAGTGGCTGTTCCTAGGTTATTTGGCTTTTTCACCAGTCATGGCTACCCTTACAGCAAAGAAATGCAAACAGTAAGAGTAGTAGGAGTGTCCCATCATTGCCATGGTGTTGTAACTCCATTGGTTTCTTTCAGCCACACCCCATATTTACATAAGTAATGTATTCCCCCCTCTCCCAAATAACTGTAGATTATTTTGGCCGACATGGAGGATCTTGAGAAAAAGATATTTGATGAGTACATGCAACATAAGAGTCAGAAGCTTATCGAATATATCCAGAAAGGGACAACTATGGGGGGCTTTAATTGGGCAACATGCCCCAGGCCCACTGGTATTCGAACTTATGTGCGAGAAGTCATCTCTGACCTTGTTGTCGTGCACGCTGAGGTAAGTAGTGTGGGGTGTGAGGTAAGTGATGTAAGGGTATGAGGTGATGTGAGGGTATGAGACAATGTAAGGGTATGAGGCAATGTGAGGGTTTGAGGTGGTGTAAGGGTATGTGATCAGCAACATATGGTGTTATTTAATAGATGTACAAGGATTATGGTTTGTTGATAGGTTTACTCTGTGTCTGCTGGACTGGTGAAGAAAGTACTCGAGCAACTGGTAGGGGTGATTGCAGCACAGATGTTGCAGCTGGTCAAGAGTGTAAAGAAGTTCTCCTTAAATGGAGTGTTCCATGTAAGCAAACTGCTTGTTGAAGCAGCTGTTCCATTGCCCTTTCTGTTAGGCGTACTTGGAAGTCATGGTGTTGCAGACAAAGCTAAACTCATTTCTAAATGACCAATCAAAGTAAGGGCAGGCATCCAGGACTTTGGGGGTGTGTATGGTTGTGTTTTCTCTCCATAGGAAGGACTTCCAGCAAGCTCTGAAGACGCTGGGAAGCATTCCTTATGATGAGAAGTAAGAGTTTACCATTATGTAATCAGGTGACCATTGATTCAATGTCTGTAGACTGGAAGACACTATCAGTGATTTTGAGAAGTGTATGAAGCTGCAGACGAAATGTTTTGATGTAGCCCGGCTTAAGGTAGTGTAGCCTGAATCAGTGTTATTCAGGTGGCAAAATCATTTTATACCCTTTGTGAACTGGACAGTAAAGCTTTATGTGTGATATATGTTATTGCATGTTCAAGAAGTTTGTGAACTAAGCTAGCTGGCTGCCCCTTAATGAGAATAGAATGTCTCTATGGTAACTATGGTAATTTGTTAATAGCATGCACACACACACTGTATATGGTGAATATGTGAGAAATAAACACAGGCACACAAAATTCTAAACATCAGTTATAAACGGTGATTGGGAGACAAGGAAAGGTATGTGACCATTCTTAGTTGGTGGCTGGTAACCATGGTGAAAGGAGGGATCAAGGTAAGACCATTGTAGCCTATTCGTTTTCAGAACCCACTTTGTTGGGAGTTAGGAAGGAGGCTGCAGTACCAGGTGTCATGCATAGGAGATCATCCTTCTGGAGGGGAGAGAGAAGATGGGAGTGATTTTACAGTGGGGATAGGGTAGCTTATGGTCTATGATCAGCAACTGCACTATACAGAGCCTCAAAGAAGACGTTACAGTATTTCACAACGGGATAAAAGCCTCCTGGGTTGCCTTGGGAACAAGGAAGTATATAGTTTAATGTAATTGTGTTCCATTACATGATACTGCGAGGGTGCCGAACACAGCCTGTACTTATTGCAGATAACAGTCACCACTGGAGAAATGGATGGCTTTTGGCATTGCCTCAGTAGTACATAATTAAGATCTGCAGTTATTTCCTGAATCTGTGCAGTGTTTATTAATTACAGATTGATTAGTACAATCTTATTTAAATGACATGCGGTACTTCAGCAAACTATAATCAATTGTTTCATAAGTATTTTCCTAAGGTTCACACGACAATTTATACAAGCTGTGACCTTGGACATTTATGAAAACAACTAAGTTTGCAAAAACCATTTCATGTTTTAAGAGCAGTATATTATGCTATGTACGTTGTCCTGCAATATGATCATATTATTTATTTATGGAGGAACCTAATATATCATTCTCTAGCTTTCAGAGGACTGCTACAACCAAATACTGCACACTAAATCACACATCCATGTTGACTTCAACGTTTTTGATGCAATGTTAGGTATTTAATACCACACATTATTATTAGAATACCAACAAGTGGCAATTGTATAGTCAATGTGGGTCAAAGACAATCCACTTTCTTGGATTCGATATGTATTGGCAGTCATTGTTTTCCCACCCACAGTCAGTGTTCTGTGTAAAATTAACACTTTAGTTTTTACCTACAATTAGAGCGTGTAACTTTTTCCATAGGACATGTTATTACAAGCTGTTTGAGCGGGCACTAAGAGGCAATGAAACTGAGTCCTCTGCAATACTAAAGCCATCATTTTGATATCAAATGTGTTTTGGGAGCGTTGTGCTGAATACCTAAGTAAGCAATTTGTACCAAATTGCAATAATCGATCTGTGGTTAAACTACTTTCAATCTATCCTGCTCCATCATGGATTTGTCTTCTAATGTGTTTGGACCCTCCACCTCATTAAACACATACCGGTTTGTAAGTTTCCTTTCCAAGGTGTGACCAGTTATCTTGGTCAGACCTATACACCTGTAGAATCAAGATTTAAATAAGATACATCCCATAAAGTCATACACATGTGCGTTTGTTCTACCTTAGCCTTTGGGGTGAGGAAATTCTCCTGTTAAGAACCAATAGTAGTTGTATGTCAACTAAATATACCAAAATCACCAAACCTTATTCCTGTGGAACTTTCTATGTTTCATGTACTGTGGTGGTGTCGCCGGGACTTTGTTAACTGCCTCAAACTGTTACAAAGATGGTTAAATGCAAGGTGGGGATATGAAGGAGGTTCATTACCCCACACAGTGCCACTCACCCGCTTCATAAAGTGAGCCTTCTGCGGTCCTTCGGGCATCTTCTGAACATATTCATAGAGAGCTGCTACCTCAGCCCCAGCCCTTTGCTGCCCCTGCTCATGGAAGTTGTCCACCTCCATCCTCTGGCATGAAGTTCTGTACACATCAAAGGGAACGTCAGCTTCCTGAGGGCAACAAGTCATGTGACATACACCTGACAGCTAATCAGCAGGGGTTTACCCCTGATTTGCTTTTTTTGCAATATCTTTCAGCAACCACTTGTACCTCCGATGGTACCTGAGAGAGGGAGGGGCAGGATATAAAGGGTTAATCTTTCCTTTTAAGCAACACACACATCAAATGCTTCAGTATGGTTCTCTATCAAATGCTTGAGCAATGTGGTAAGCTTCTGAAGTGACGGTGGAGGGATAGGATCCTGTGGGCCAACGCGAGGCAAGAGTGAAGGCAGAAAATTCCATTGCAAGCATCTGTCCTACTTCCCTTCCCTGCAAGCACGCACACCCACACGCACGCACACATGCACACACACATACACACACACACACACACACACACACACACACACACACACACACACACACCGCTTTGAAAGACCAGAACAAGGTTGGAGCAAACACCAGTGCAAGGTTGTGTGCATCCATTTTACTCTCTTCGTATGAAGCGACTGAAGAGAGAAGCTCTAGTAAATGCTGCAGCACTATCCTGTTGCTAGGAGGGAGCATTAGGGTCAGTAGCTGGAGGCATTGAGTCATCCTAAGAGCCACTGAAAGATCTAAGGATGTGGGATGAAAGAAGAAACACAAAAGCATTGAAAAAATGGCCTATGCACTCCACCAGTACGCATACCAGCGGCCTGGATATAGGCATCTACATGTCTTGAAAGCATCAGTGGTTCCTGAAGGTCAGCAAAGTACTGCTTCAGTGCTGAGGCAAAGTCGTGTGGGTTGTAGCTCTGCTGTGCTATGATGCTCTCCAGGCTGATCTCACCCAACTCTTGTACCAGCTGCTCCACACGTGTCTTGTTCCCTGGCTTGCGAAACAGTCCCTCAAGGGATGAGAACGAAACCATATGTGTGATGAGCTTAATTAGAACTACTTGACCATCTGTAGTCATTGGAACACCAAACTGCAGGGTGGGGCGGCTGGAAGGCGCATCTAGTTAGGGAGAGAGAAGGGGGTCACCGACGAGACCACGGTAATGACGTCACGTTTTGCCAAGTCCAAGCTACCTGGGTTATCCTGTGAAAGTAGCTCCATTGAACCGTGACGGGGGTGGCATATGTTTGATATGGCGTTTAGACCATTACCAATCGAATGTTTCATATGTTTGAACGTAGCTGCTAGGTTCCTGTTTTAACACATTATTTTTAAAGTGAGTATGAATGGCGGCAATTTTTGAAAAGGTTGCTTACTTGGCCATGTTCATGCCTCCGTCGGTTTCTTCCTTGTGTGTTTGATCTTCGTCGCAACCTAGCAATGTTTCGAGTTGGGAATCAGGGAAGTCGAGCAGTCTCGAGAGAACGCTACAACATATCTGCACGAGGGCATCTCGCCCCACTTCTGTCTCGATCTCGTAACTACCACTACTCGATGACGCGGTCGAAGTCAGTGAGCAAAACGAAGCATCCACACCAGCTAACGTGGCCATTGAGTACTTGTGTACAGCCATCCCAACGAATATCGCGCTTGTTTTTTTTGAGTTCAAGTTAGCGCATGCGCAATAGTTACGTTATACTTGATTTAGGAGGAACTGTATATTAGCTCATGATCAGTGACAGAAATTCCATAAGCAAAGCCTTTGCACTCTATTGCTCATTGAAAGGACAACATTTTTACTGTTCATATATACAAAGCGTGTTTTTTTAAGTACTAGGTTCTATATAATATAACGTCTTCGTCACGTGATGTCTGTTTTATTTGTTTATTTCGTAAGATGGGATATTTCCTTCAGTTAAGCATAGCGTTAGTTTTATCAGCTTTAGCTGACTCCCAGTATCAGCCGAACTGGAGCTCCCTCGATAGCAGACCTCTGCCGCAATGGTACGATGATGCTAAGTTTGGCATCTTCATGCACTGGGGGGTGTACGCTGTCCCGAGTTATGGCGGAGGAGATGGTACAACTGGTCAGAGCGAATGGTTTTGGTGGGACTGGCAAGGTTCAAATTCTACGTGGGCTGTTGAGTTCATGCAGAAAAACTACCCGCCAGAATTTACGTACGCCGACTTTGCACCCTCATTTAAAGCAGAACTGTTTAACCCCGACCAGTGGGCGCAACTGTTCTTGAACGCTGGAGCCAAATACGTTGTGCTGACAAGCAAACACCACGAAGGATGGACCAACTGGCCCTCCAAGACCGCGTGGAATTGGAACTCGGTTGATAATGGTCCTCACATGGACCTAGTTGGTGCCTTGGCTAAGTCTATCAGAAGCCTTCCAAACTCCCCAATACACTTTGGTTTGTACTTCTCTCAGTTTGAATGGTTCAACCCGTTGTACCTTGAGGACAAGATGGCAGGCTTCAGCACCAATGCATACTCTGAGGTAAAGCGAAGCCGTTAACTCAGCACTCAATTATTGACTTCCCCTCGTAGCAAGTGTCTCTACCACAGATGTATGAAATAGTGAACCAGTATGAACCAGATGTGGTATGGTCGGACGGAGACTGGGAGGCTCCAGACACATACTGGAACAGTACTGGGTTCCTTGCATGGCTGTACAACGACAGGTGTGTGTGTGTGTACCTGGCTATTTGTAGACAATTAGAGAATGACCTCACCCCAGCCCAGTGAAGGATACAGTGGTGGTCAATGACCGCTGGGGTATAGGCTGTCTGTGCACACATGGTGGCTACTACACATGTGCTGATGACTTCAATCCACGTATGCAGCACACACACATATACACACATTCATGTATTCCACACCCATAATCTAACACTTGCCTATGCGGCCATTCTCTTGTTGCTTAGATACACTTCAGCACCACAAGTGGGAAAATGCAATGACTGTTGATAAGCAGTCATGGGGATATCGACGAGAGGCAACACTCTCTAGTTACCACTGCATTGAAGAGCTCCTTGGGGAGTTGGTGACCACAGTCAGGTGGGTGTGGTCACAACCAAGTGTGCCTTGTGATAATTATTTATGAATGACCAGCTGTGGAGGAAATCTGCTTTTGAATGTTGGCCCCACAAGTGATGGACGAATTATGCCCATATTTGAAGAGCGGCTACTTCAGATGGGGGCATGGTTGAGTATCAATGGAGAAGCTATATATGGATCACGCCCTTGGAGCTATCAGAATGACACGGTTAACCCCAATGTGTGGTACACTTCTAATGCTAGCACAAATGCAGTGTATGCCATGGTCCTGCAATGGCCTAGCGGGAATGTGGTCACTATTGAAGCGGTCAGTCCCTCCACAGACACCCAAGTGTCTCTGCTGGGATATGGTACTGTCAAGTGGAGCACAGCTGGCTCACAGCTCTCTGTTCAATTGCCCTATCTGCCTTTGGACACACCTCTTCAGTGGGTGTGGACCCTCAAATTTGAGGGGGTTAGCTCAAATTGAAGAATTATGATGTTTTGATGAGTGACAGTTAATTGGAGTGATGTTATGTTGTTTGTCTCCATTTGATGTACATGTACTCTGGTTTTTGTAATATGTTTATTTGTATCCATTCAATGTGGGCATGCTGCTTCCAGAAAAAAAACTACTCCAAATGAGCTGCTCTGAGCACCAGCTTCATTAGTTGGAATACTTATGCTTCCTACAGTTATTTGTAGAGCAAGCATGATAGGCTGGTGAATGTGCATGACAGTGGCCCCATGGTTGTGTCATTGTCAGTACAATGACAAATGTGCTTCCTGTTTACTTATGTGCAAGTGATGTCAACCTCAATTGTGGTGTCCTAACCTCCATCATAGCTCATAATATTGGACACTTATTGCCTTACAGATGACACCAATGTTACACTGCACCTGGTGCAATGGGTGCCACCAAATGTCACACTGCACCTGGTGTAGTGGGTGCCACCAATGCTATGTGGGGTAGCCCGTATACAACAGTCCCATACTTGACCGTCATGTTCTCCATGGGAGGGGGAGGGGCCAGTGGAGGGTTAACTTCTGAGGTATGTTCTAACTCGGGCACAGTCACAACACTCGGTGTGGTCTTGTCTGGTTCGAGATGATGTCTGGTCTCCCATACCAGCTCACCTATGGTCTTACTTTCTGACAAAAGCCCTTTCACTACTGCCTTGGTGAAGTCAAGGTTGGTCCTAACTGCACAGCACCATTGGTTGGCAACTACGCACCCCACTCCAACCAGGCTAAGGAATATCATGGAATATAAGTGCTGCTCCAATTGAAGCTCACTGTCACTAGAGAGGAATGGAGAATGTACTGTTTGATGTCACTGTTTGCCTACAAAGTACTAACCTCTTTCCAAGGTCCTCTCGTGACTGGAACAGGACACTTCCCTTAGTTTGCATCTGGTCCATCAAAAGCACAACTGAACAGCCTTTGAAGGTACAGCAGTCGTGAGAAGTAATGCAGTGTGTGTGTGTGTGTGTGTGTGTGTGTGTGTGTGTGTGTGTGTGTGTGTGTGTAAACGTACTGGAAAGATTAAGCGAAGTCAATCTGGCTGCAGAGAAGTGGGCCAGGAACCTTTCATAACCAAAGAAGATGAGACCAGAGCATCCACGAAGGAGAGTTGGCCACTCCCCTGAGCTGATGTGGTAACACAGTAGCAATATACATGCAGCAGCTAAGTACCTGGTTATATGCACTAGTTAAGTACCTGGTTATATGCATTAATTAGTTAAGTACCTGGTTATACACATTAGTTAATTACCTGATTATACACATTAGTTAAGTACCTGGTTATACACATTAGTTAAGTACCTGGTTATACACATTAGTTAAGTACCTAATGATGTGTGCTGTACCCTTCAGGCCAGTCCACTTGGAGGTTAGTTTTGGGAAGGACTGAAACGTTTCAGCTATTTCAAGGACTGGGCTAATATCATCTTAAAAAACACATTGCAAGATGAAAAGTTGAATACACCATAGCTAACTGCTCCTTACAAGATGGACTCTTGGCATCATTCCTTGGGTCAAGAATGTCTGCACACATGACAAAATAGATGCAGAAAGTTGACATCTAGTACCACACAGCACTTACACCTGGTACCACACAGCACTTACACCTGGTACCACATAGCACTTACACCTGGTACCACACAGCACTTACACCTGGTACCACACTGCACTTACACTTAAAATTAGCTGGATCAGCAGTTATTGTAGTAGGCAGAGATATGTACTTCTCAACCTTCTTCTTGTCTTTGGTGCCCTCTTCAGCACTACCTGATGTTGCACCATAATAAAGACATTGCAACCTCAAGGAAGTGTTTTCCTACCACACCAATAACACTTACCTGTCTCACTCTGAAACTTTGCCATTCTGTTATGAAGCATCTGTAGGGAGAAGTCCCTACACACACTAAGGACATTGCTGGAGTGCAGAAAGGTAAGTGCCTCTAATGGCAGCTGCATGAGGGAAGTGTCAGCCAGGAGAACCACCACCAGCTTCTTGTCCGTACCTTCCCTCCTGAGGGCCAGTGTGTACACTAAACATGTACAGCAGTGAAGAGCTGCTGGACTTACTGAAGCACTCTGCTGATTGGACTAGTAGCCTCTGACAGGTACTCTTCAGTAGCTGTGATAATGTCTGCACACATTGACTGAGTTTGTTGGTCATCTTGCCCATCACTTCCCTGGGCAGGACGTGTTCCGCTGGTCTGCTCTTTCAGAAGTACATCTGACAGCTCTTTCTTAAAATCACCCACCAGTTCCATCAAGGACTTCAGGACTTGTGGGGCAACACTGACACAGCAAGTCACTGGCTCAATCACCTCTGTGTTTGAAGTCATTTTATTATACTATGACATCATACATCAGTACATTTTATTATACTATGACATCATACATCAGTACATTTTATTATACTATGACATCATACATAATTACAGTACCTGGTGGTATAGGGGTTTGACCCTTCTTTGGTGCAGGGGGGGGTGGCTGAGGGGGGATGAGGTAGGCCGCATATAACCTAGTCCTGTGTGTGTGTGTGTGTGTGTGGAAGGTAATGATGATGTAATATGTGTGTGCATGGCAAAAGGCCTAGGGAGTAGGCCCTATGTGGTGGGAGTAGGCCCTATGTGGTGGGAGTAGGCCCTATGTGGTGGGAGTAGGCCCTATGTGGTGGGAGTAGGCCCTATGTGGTGGGAGTAGGCCCTATGTGGTGGGAGTAGCCCTATGTGGTGGGAGTAGGCCCTATGTGGTGGGAGTAGGCCCTATGTGGTGGGAGTAGCCCTATGTGGTGGGAGTAGCCCTATATGGTGGGAGTAGGCCCTATATGGTGGGAGTAGGCCCTATGTGGTGGGAGTAAGCCCTATATACTGGCAAAGGTACATACTTGTCTGGGGAATGCTGGAGGACAATAAATCTGAAGTGAGATGGAAAACTTCTGAGAAGGTCAGTATGTCCATTGCTAACAACAGTCCTCTTCCAACACTACAACAGAGGTTCAGAGGTTAAGTGAAGACACTCCAGCCACAATGTACACACAGTGAGGCACCTCATATTGCTGGAGCTTATGTGAGTTGGTGTCTGTTGTTGGGGTGTGAGGGGGCAGAGAGGGATGTGAGCCAATGTGGGTGCTCTGAAGGAGCAGAGCTCCTAGCTCAGTGTGGTAAGGGTTTGGGTGGAGTAGGGGGAGGAGCCTGCGAAACTCCAAGGAAACACTACAACTCTGTGGTCAAATGGATGGAGATTTGGGGACTGCCATGATATCCATGGTAACCATAAATGAACTGACCTGATAGAGTGCAAGATATTGTGAGGAGCTTGCAGTGTCATGGCAACCAAAGCACTCCACCAATCGAAATGCAGCATCCTTGGCAATCTCCTACATTATTGAAGATCTTTCAACAAGTGCAAGTTAATCATTGTGTACCAGCTTACCAGATTACCGCACTGCAATGCCATAGTGACAGCTTGAGCCAAGGATTGGCTGGCCTGTGCTAGATATTGAAGGGATAGTGCTTCACATGTCTAGAGACAAGAGAGACAATGCACACACTCTGTGAACTGTGATGAATACACCTGTGTGTGTGTGTGTGTGTGTGTGTGTGTGTGTGTGTGTGTGTGCATACATACCTCCTCTCTCTGTGCCTCCTCCTTCCTCATCACAATGGAGAGGGCACTAAGGTGTTCCCCACCCCCCTCCATTTTGGTAGGAGCCTCATGCCCCTCCCACCACTGGAGTGGTCCATAAGGACTGGTGTGTTCTGAGAGCAGCAGAAGGAAATGCCCCAATGCATAGGCACACTGGGGAGGGGGGAGGTGAGGGAGGGATGGAAGGTGAGAGGGGAGGGAGGGGTAGGAATATGAGGGAGGGTGGGAAGGTGGGGGAGGGTGGGGAGGTGAGGGAGGGGTGGGGAGGTGGGGAGGGGTGGGGAAGGTGGGGGAGGGGTGGGGAAGGTGGGGGAGGGGTGGGGAAGGTGGGGGAGGGGTGGGGAAGGTGGGGGAGGGGTGGGGAAGGTGGGGGAGGGGTGGGAAGGTGGGGGAGGGGTGGGGAAGGTGGGGAGGGGTGGGGAAGGTGGGGGAGGGGTGGGGAAGGTGGGGGAGGGGTGGGAAGGTGGGGGAGGGGTGGGAAGGTGGGGGAGGGGTGGGAAGGTGGGGGAGGGGTGGGAAGGTGGGGGAGGGGTGGGAAGGTGGGGGAGGGGTGGGGAAGGTGGGGAGGGGTGGGGAAGGTGGGGAGGGGTGGGGAAGGTGGGGAGGGGTGGGGAAGGTGGGGAGGGGTGGGGAAGGTGGGGAGGGGTGGGGAAGGTGGGGAGGGGTGGGGAAGGTGGGGAGGGGTGGGGAAGGTGGGGAGGGGTGGGGAAGGTGGGGAGGGGTGGGGAAGGTGGGGAGGGGTGGGGAAGGTGGGGAGGGGTGGGGAAGGTGGGGAGGGGTGGGGAAGGTGGGGAGGGGTGGGGAAGGTGGGGAGGGGTGGGGAAGGTGGGGAGGGGTGGGGAAGGTGGGGAGGGGTGGGGAAGGTGGGGAGGGGTGGGGAAGGTGGGGAGGGGTGGGGAAGGTGGGGAGGGGTGGGGAAGGTGGGGAGGGGTGGGGAAGGTGGGGAGGGGTGGGGAAGGTGGGGAGGGGTGGGGAAGGTGGGGAGGGGTGGGGAAGGTGGGGAGGGGTGGGGAAGGTGGGGAGGGGTGGGGAAGGTGGGGAGGGGTGGGGAAGGTGGGGAGGGGTGGGGAAGGTGGGGAGGGGTGGGGAAGGTGGGGAGGGGTGGGGAAGGTGGGGAGGGGTGGGGAAGGTGGGGAGGGGTGGGGAAGGTGGGGAGGGGTGGGGAAGGTGGGGAGGGGTGGGGAAGGTGGGGAGGGGTGGGGAAGGTGGGGAGGGGTGGGGAAGGTGGGGAGGGGTGGGGAAGGTGGGGAGGGGTGGGGAAGGTGGGGAGGGGTGGGGAAGGTGGGGAGGGGTGGGGAAGGTGGGGAGGGGTGGGGAAGGTGGGGAGGGGTAGGGAAGGTGGGGGAGGGGTGGGAAGGTGGGGGAGGGGTGGGAAGGTGGGGGAGGGGTGGGAAGGTGGGGAGGGGTGGGAAGGTGGGGAGGGGTGGGAAGGTGGGGGAGGGGTGGGAAGGTGGGGGAGGGGTGGGAAGGTGGGGGAGGGGTGGGAAGGTGGGGGAGGGGTGGGGAGGTGGGGAGCACAGAAGCGGCAGCCTAAAGGGACATACCTGTGACCTGATGTCCTCATCAGTGGTCAAGCTATGGGCAGACACTAGCAAAGACACTGCTTGCTCCCTGGCACACCTGCAATGAGTATTGGCATCAGACCATACTAGCAATCCTCCCCTTTACCAAACCACACACCTACAAAATCACACTACAGAAATTAAGTGAAACATGCTCATGTCATTCAAGTGACATAAGGTATGTGTATGTGTATGTGCAGTGATGAACATAAGGAATTCTCCTCCCATATATAATCATTGCCCTTAAGGATTCCATACGATAACTAAACACTACTATCTTTATAATACCAAGCGATTTCCAGTTCCTACCACACACCACCTCCCACACCAGCTCCACCTCCCCACCATATCACACACTACCTCCCACACCAGCTCCACCTCCCCACCATATCACACACTACCTTCCCATCACACCACCTCCCCACCATATCATATACCACCTCCCCACCATATCACATACCACTTCCCCACCATATCAACATACCACCTCCCCACCATATCACACCACACATACCTACCTGCTAGTATCAGACCACAATTGGTCTTCCCCACAGTGACCTGACCCCTCTTCATCTCTGATGAAATCATCTATCAGCTGAAATCAAGCACAGCTAATGGAGGGTTAGCTAGCACACCTAATGGAGGGGTAGCTAGCATAGCTAATGGAGGGGTAGCTAGCACACCTAATGGAGGGGTAGCTAGCACACCTAATGGAGGGGTAGCTAGCACACCTAATGGAGGGGTAGCTAGCTCACCTAATGGAGGGGTAGCTAGCACACCTAATGGAGGGGTAGCTAGCACACCTAATGGAGGGGTAGCTAGCTCACCTAATGGAGGGGTAGCTAGCTCACCTAATGGAGGGGTAGCTAGCACACCTAATGGAGGGGTAGCTAGCACACCTAATGGAGGGGTAGCTAGCTCACCTAATGGAGGGGTAGCTAGTTCACCTAATGGAGGGGTAGCTAGCACAGCTAATGGAGGGGTAGCTAGTTCACCTAATGGAGGGGTAGCTAGCACAGCATGATAAAATGGCGACTGACCTTTTCAACAGAGCTCTTTTGACGCCTCTTGTTCCAGAGATCCCTCTCAATACAGGTATTGTCCTCAAATATGATGGTAAGGAGGTGTGCCTCATCTAGAAGTGACGACACCAGCCAGCGTTGTACCGGGAGGGACAAGGCCTTTTTGGGAGAATCTTTATAAGTGCCTACATGTACATTACCTCTGATGGCCTACATACCTCTGATGGCCTACATACCTCTGATGGCCTACATACCTCTGATGGCCCACATACCTCTGATGGCCTACATACCTCTGATGGACCACATACCTCTGATGGCCTACATACCTCTGATGGCCTACATACCTCTGATGGCCTACATACCTCTGATGGCCTACATACCTCTGATGGCCTACATACCTCTGATGGCCCACATACCTCTGATGGCCTACATACCTCTGATGGACCACATACCTCTGATGGCCTACATACCTCTGATGGCCTACACACCTCAGATGGCCCACATACCTCTGATGGCCTACACACCTCTGATGGCCCACATACCTCTGATGGCCCACATACCTCTGATGGCCCACATACCTCTGATGGCCTACATACCTCTGATGGCCTACACACCTCAGATGGCCCACATACCTCTGATGGCCTACATACCTCTGATGGTCTACATACCTCTGATGGCCTACATACCTCTGATGGCCCACATACCTCTGATGGCCCACATACCTCTGATGGCCCACACACCTCTGATGGCCCACATACCTCTGATGGCCCACATACCTCTGATGGCCTACATACCTCTGATGGCCCACACACCTCTGATGGCCCACATACCTCTGATGGCCCACATACCTCTGATGGCCCACATACCTCTGATGGCCTACATACCTCTGATGGCCTACATACCTCTGATGGCCTACATACCTCTGATGGCCTACACACCTCTGATGGCCCACATACCTCTGATGGCTTACATACCTCTGATGGCCTACATACCTCTGATGGCCCACATACCTCTGATGGCCCACATACCTCTGATGGCCTACATACCTCTGATGGCCTACACACCTCAGATGGCCCACATACCTCTGATGGCCTACATACCTCTGATGGTCTACATACCTCTGATGGCCTACATACCTCTGATGGCCCACATACCTCTGATGGCCCACATACCTCTGATGGCCCACATACCTCTGATGGCCTACATACCTCTGATGGCCCACATACCTCTGATGGCCTACATACCTCTGATGGCCTACACACCTCTGATGGCCCACATACCTCTGATGGCTTACATACCTCTGATGGCCTACATACCTCTGATGGCCCACATACCTCTGATGGCCCACATACCTCTGATGGCCTACATACCTCTGATGGCCTACACACCTCAGATGGCCCACATACCTCTGATGGCCTACATACCTCTGATGGTCTACATACCTCTGATGGCCTACATACCTCTGATGGCCCACATACCTCTGATGGCCCACATACCTCTGATGGCCCACATACCTCTGATGGCCTACATACCTCTGATGGCCCACATACCTCTGATGGCCTACATACCTCTGATGGCCCACATACCTCTGATGGCTTACATACATGTACCCTATACTTCCAATCGCTTACCTCTGATGGCTTACAGAGACTCTGAGCTCTATCCAACAAGATCTGTAGAGTGTTTCTGGACTTACGATAGGAATCCAGAGCCTGAATAGTGGAAAGAGGCAGTCAAGTGTAACCAATACACAGGCACCATGTACGGCCGACACATGACCAAGTATGGCCAATACACAGGCCATCATGACCATGTATGGCCACTATGCTGGTGTGTATGTATGCTTCTCTTAGTACCTTCAGAAGAACTTGTTTGTAGTGACCTTTGCCCTTCATGGTTAGACCTACACACCTAGGGTAACAACAGTACGTTTTGAACACATGCACACACACACACACACACACAAACACACACACAAACACACACACACACACACACACATAAGTGTGTTGGCTTCTATGGTACACAGCTCTGTGGCTTCATACTGATGGCCCAGCTCCATCAGCTGGTCAGCACAATTAGACAGAACCTAAAAATGATGCAATGATACCATATATTAAAGCCCCCTCCCCTTACACCCCCCCCCCCCCCTCCACATTTCAGCCACCATGTTACCTGGCATTGATTAAGAAGCTGTGATCCTTCCAGCCTGCTGATACTCAAAATGGCATACCTTTATGGAAATGTGGTGACATAGTATACCCCAGTGGATGATAAATGACCTACTTTGCTCTCAGCTTGGCCTGGGCATACTTTATGAAGTGGGCCTCACTCCTGCGTCCTCTCCCAGAGAGTATGCTTAGTGCATGTGTAACGGTGGTGTCTGCTTGCTGGAGATCATTGTGGGACAGCACCTCAGACAGCAACAAGACACCCTCCAGCCATACTGTGGCCACTACAGGAAGTCTCTGAGGACATGGAAGAGCAGTTGATGGAGGTGGGGAGATGGATAGTGTACAGTGATGGTGGAGGTGGGTAGTGTACAGTGATGGTGGAGGTGGGTAGTGTACAGTGATGGTGGAGGTGGGTAGTGTACAGTGATGGTGGAGGTGGGTAGTGTACAGTGATGGTGGAGGTGGGTAGTGTACAGTGATGGTGGAGGTGGGTAGTGTACAGTGATGGTGGAGGTGGGTAGTGTAAAGTGATGGTGAAGGTGGGTAGTGTACAGTGATGGTGGAGGTGGGTAGTGTACAGTGATGGTGGAGGTGGGTAGTGTACAGTGATGGTGGAGGTGGGTAGTGTACAGTGATGGTGGAGGTGGGCAGTGTACAGTGATGGTGGAGGTGGGTAGTGTACAGTGATGGTGGAGGTGGGTAGTGTACAGTGATGGTGGATGGAGGTAGGTAGTGTACAGTGATGGTGGAGGTGGGTAGTGTACAGTGATGGTGGAGGTGGGTAGTGTACAGTGATGGTGGAGGTGGGTAGTGTACAGTGATGGTGGAGGTGGGTAGTGTACAGTGATGATGGGGGCAGGTGTACACATCACACCTGTAGCTTTTGGAGAAGCTCAGAGGCCTGCTGGTAGTTCTTTTCAATAACAGCAAGAGTGGCTTGTGCCAAAAGCACCCTTCCAAGTGTATGTCTGTCCCCGTACATCTAGATGTACTCAATAAAATTAAATGTTCAGATAATAACACTTAATCATGTCTGTACCTCACAGGAATACAAAGCTTCATCCAGAAGCTCCCTTGCTGGCTGGTACTGTCCCTGGAACAGTAAACATCAATGAAACAAACATCAATACAATAACTACCATCAATATAACTAGTTAACTACCTAGCATCAATAACTAGCTACTACCAATACAACTAACAAACCATCACCCCTCCACCTCCATGAGCAGGGGACACCCCGTCCCCAGTGGTCCCGCCCATGAGCAGGGGACACCCCGTCCCCAGTGGTCCCGCCCATGAGCAGGGGACACCCCGTCCCCAGTGGTCCTGCCCATGAGCAGGGGACACCCCGTCCCCAGTGGTCCCGCCCATGAGCAGGGGACATCCCGTCCCCAGTGGTCCCGCCCATGAGCAGGGGACATCCCGTCCCCAGTGGTCCCGCCCATGAGCAGGGGACACCCCCCACCCCCAGTATGAACAGGGGACAGCAAACAAACCTGCTCAGTAAGAAGTTGAGCTTGTTGGAGCCACACCTCCCTTGAAGGCACATTATCAGAACACACCCCTGTGTGGTCCACAGCTGTGAAGCCCTGATCAGGGTGGGTGGAGCCTACTTCCTTTGTTTCACCAATAACTCCTCCCCTCTTTGCTGCAAACAGAACAGCTTCTGCCTGTGCCCTGTGGTGATATGGAGGTGGGGGGGCCATGTGAGCTAGGAGGTGGTCTAGACATGAGGCACACACACACACACCTGGCTACATCTCCAGCAGTCATGGTTAGCGCAGCCTTCTCATTGTGGTGGGAAGCAGCCAACTTGAGTCCCAACGTGAGACACACGGCAGAAATCCTATTTGTGAGAAGATAGGCTGTACACATTCACATATTACACACACACACATAACCACACATACACACACACATACACACACATACACACATACACACACATACACACATACACACACACACACATGCTCACCTGCTGTGGATCAGAGATACAAGTGGTGGACATTCAACGATACACTCTGTGATGGATAATTGGAGTATCAGAACAGGAATGCTTAGTGGATGTAGAGAAGCCTTTGAAAGGTCATCAGCCAGCAGTCCGAGGTAGTGAACTGATAGGGACTGTATACAGGGTAGTGAATTGATAGGGACTGTATACAGGGTAGTGAACTGATGGGGACTGTATACAGGGTAGTGAACTGATAGGGACTGTACAGGGTAGTGAACTGATAGGGACTGTATACAGGGTAGTGAGCTGATGGGGACTTCACATAGGGTGGTGAACTGATGGGGACTGTATACAGGGTAGTGAACTGATGGGGACTGTATACAGGGTAGTGAACTGATGGGGACTGTATACAGGGTAGTGAACTGATGGGGACTGTATACAGGGTAGTGAACTGATGGGGACTATATACAGGGTAGTGAACTGATGGGGACTGTATACAGGGTAGTGAACTGATGGGGACTGTATACAGGGTAGTGAACTGATGGGGACTGTATACAGAGTAGTGAACTGATGGGGACTATATACAGGGTAGTGAACTGATGGGGACTGTATACAGGGTAGTGAACTGATGGGGACTGTATACAGAGTAGTGAACTGATGGGGACTATATACAGGGTAGTGAACTGATGGGGACTGTATACAGGGTAGTGAACTGATGGGGACTGTATACAGGGTAGTGAACTGATGGGGACTGTATACAGGGTAGTGAACTGATGGGGACTGTATACAGGGTAGTGAACTGATGGGGACTGTATACAGGGTAGTGAACTGATGGGGACTGTATACAGAGTAGTGAACTGATGGGGACTGTATACAGGGTAGTGAACTGATGGGGACTGTATACAGGGTAGTGAACTGATGGGGACTGTATACAGAGTAGTGAACTGATGGGGACTGTATACAGGGTAGTGAACTGATGGGGACTGTATACAGGGTAGTGAACTGATGGGGACTGTATACAGGGTAGTGAACTGATGGGGACTGTATACAGGGTAGTGAACTGATGGGGACTGTATACAGGGTAGTGAACTGATGGGGACTGTATACAGGGTAGTGAACTGATGGGGACTGTATACAGAGTAGTGAACTGATGGGGACTGTATACAGGGTAGTGAACTGATGGGGACTGTATACAGGGTAGTGAACTGATGGGGACTGTATACAGGGTAGTGAACTGATGGGGACTGTATACAGAGTAGTGAACTGATGGGGACTGTATACAGGGTAGTGAACTGATGGGGGCTGAATACAGAGTAGTGAACTGATGGGGACTGTATACAGGGTAGTGAACTGATGGGGACTGTATACAGGGTAGTGAACTGATGGGGACTGTATACAGGGTAGTGAACTGATGGGGACTGTATACAGGGTAGTGAACTGATGGGGACTGTATACAGGGTAGTGAACTGATGGGGACTGTATACAGGGTAGTGAACTGATGGGGACTGTATACAGGGTAGTGAACTGATGGGGACCTCACATAGGGTGGTGAACTGATGGGGGCTGTATACAGGGTAGTGAGCTGCATATAAGGTAGTAGGAGATCTTATTGGGGACAGAACTAATCCCATAGAGTTGGCTACCAGCCCAGTTCACACTGCATCCATACCATACCCACACATAAAACCATTCCACATACAGGTTGCAATATGGTGCTGCTGTTGATAGCAGCTGAGCTCTTGCCATCTTTGATGAGTGTCTTTAGCTGATTGAATATTGGATAGTTAGGACTAAGATGGTGTCTTCCAAAACATACCTCATCAGGCAGTGTGAAGGAGGCCCAGTCCTGAGGGGTCATCGGCAAACTGGGACCACTTGACTTGCCCTTACTACTGCTACTCCCAACGTTGCCAAGACAACCAAAGGTGCTCTGTAGGGAATAATATGGCAGGGTTGAGGTGATGGAGTGAGGGTGAAAGAGATGAGAACAATGATGTCTCTATTGGAGGATGAATATCATCCTTATACCCTCCCCTGTGCTGTATACTGCCCTCTCCCTTATGCTGTTCTTGCTATTTTTAAAGTAAAAAAACCTCCCACCTGTCCCCATTCAGGCACCTCCCACATGTCACCTCCCACCTGTCCCCATTCAGGCACCTCCCACATGTCACCTCCCACCTGTCCCATTCAGGCACCTCCCACCTGTCCCCCTCCAGGCACCTCCCACCTGTCCCCTTCAGGCAACTCCCACATGTCACCTCCCACCTGTCCCCATTCAGGCACCTCCCACCTGTCCCCCTCCAGGCATCTCCCACCTGTCCTCATTCTGGCACCGCCCACCTGTCCCCCTTCAGGCACCGCCCACCTGTCCCCCTTCAGGCACCTCCCACCTGTCCCCCTTCAGGCACCCACCTGTACCCCTTACTAAGGTGCTCCATATCCCTCACACAGGGCACCACTAACCCTCCCATCCTCACACAGGCACCACTAACCCTTCCATCCTCTCACAGGTACCATTAACCCTCCCATCCTCACACAGGCACCACTAACCCTCCCATCCTCTCACAGGTACCATTAACCCTCCCATCCTCACACAGGTACCACTAACCCTCCCATCCTCACACAGGCACCACTAACCCTCCCATCCTCACACAGCACCATTAACCCTCCCATCCTCACAGGGCACCACTAACTCTCCCATCCTCACACAGGGCACCACTAACCCTCCCATCCTCACACAGGCACCAATTCTCACACAGGCACCACTAACCCTCCCATCCTCACACAGGCACCACTAACCCTCCCATTCTCACACAGGCACCATTAACCCTCCCATCCTCACACAGGCACCATTAACCCTCCCATCCTCACACAGGCACCACTAACCCTCCCATCCTCACACAGGCACCACTAACCCTCCCATCCTCACACAGGCACCATTAATCCTCCCATCCTCACACAGGCACCACTAACCCTCCCATCCTCACACAGGCACCACTAACCCTCCCATCCTCACACAGGCACCACTAACCTTCCACATCTTCATACAACAGCCAAGTGACAGCAAAATGTTGTCTAAACCTTTCTTGCTTGCCACACCCCCTTCAACCTGGGCCATCATAGCATACACCACCATGCAAGAGTCAAGCTTGGTGACATCATCAGGTGTTACTGCCTCAGTGCTGGTAGGAGGTGTGTCTGCCAGCACAGAGGTGGCCATGTCCTGTTGAAGCAATCCCACAGCCAGCTGGAACTGCTCTATGGCCTCCACTGGCGATTGGTCATGGTTGTACAGCCATTGCCCAAACTCAATGAGGTACTTGGTTTTCAGTGCACTGTGGACTGGGGACTGCATGGAAGGATGAGAGCATGAAGGGCAAGGCAGCATCCCTTACCTTAAGGGCAGCGATGGCCTGCTGGAATGCCTTAGCCTGCTCCTGCACAGCTGTGGTATTCATGGCAACCTTGTACCACAGTGAAGCCATGGCTTCTTCTGGCTCATCCTGCAAGGGGCCCCCCAACACACATACACATATGACATTGCAGCTCCACCCCCTTTACCCAGCTCCAACAACACCGCACACACACACACCACGTCAGTGCCAGCCCCCTGCATACCCATCACAACCGATCCTCTGAGAGCAAAGCCATACAAGAGTAGCTTCTCACAGGACAGGCGTGAGGAGTGTCAACAGGCCGCTCCCACCTGGCCCATCAAATGAAAGGCCCCCCCACAGCATATAAATGCGTGATGCAGCAAGATATAAAACAGATCCACCACGCACAACGGACGTAGTGATACATTGAAGTGAACACAGATGGTAAGCCGGTTGAGTGGTATGGTGATCCTTCTGTGCTCCTTGGCTGAAGTCACCATGCAAGGTATGGAGCAAACCAAAGGTACGCAGGTGTGGAAAGCTCTGAGCACTAACACTTGTAACCTTTGGCATGTGTAGGTACGGGTACCTATACCAATGTAACGGTATTTGAAGGAAACGGATATGCCCAGTTTTGTAAGTACACACACGTCACACACAACACGATGGCACGATGTAATAACACACCAACTTCCCTCTACAAACAGCTAGTAACTTCTCTGTTGGGGAGAACTTCACAATACGCTTGGTGTATAAGTCCAATGTGTGTAATGGAGTACTGCTGTATGCCCAAGCAAGCCCCTCCAGGGAAATCAATGACCACTTAGTTCTTCAACTAATAGATGGTCAAGTAAGCAGCAGGGGAGGGAGGAGGGGGAGGGTAAACCTCACTATTCTCACATCCTCCTCCATCTCCCCTCACTCCTGCATGGCACACCAAGGTTCAGTTTGAATTCAACAATGCAGACCACAACATAATAGCGACCCTGGTGGCTCCACCAAACAACACCACTCAGTTCTGTGATGGCAGGTGGCAGTCACTGGTGGCCACTAAGACCCGCAGAACAGCATATCTGTACGTGGATGGCGCATACAGTACAGTGTCATCTGGGGGAAGTCTCATCAGTGCAGACACTGATGGTACACTGTACTTAGGTGGAGTACCAGGTGGGTGTTCCCCACCGTTAAAATACTCGCCCAATAAATTCACACACACACACACACACACACACACACACACACACACATGCATACACACACATAAACACACACACACATACATACACACACGTGCATGCACACATACATAACATACTGTCCCTTCTATCTCATCAATTCAATTTACTTGTTCTGATGCATACTATCCACACAACCCACATCCGCTTGGCCAAATAGATGACCTCATAATTCTACAAGCAACTAATATGGTCAAAGCACATTTCACAGGTCTTCTAAGCAACGTTCAGTTTTTAAACGACAAAGGAGTCCTTCCAATTACATATGAGCACGCTGTTGCCTTAAAAGGAATACAAAGAAGTATTTGACACCCTTCCAACTTTAAATTCAAATAATTGAATTCTGTCTTATTTAGATGAAACAAAAAACTACATTGAAGATCCAATGGGTGGAGATACTCAGGCTACACCAAGCCAAGGCACCCCACCTTCAACTGGGCTACTCCCCTGTGATACCTGTCAGCAGTATGCTTACTCACTGCACAGTCCACTAGTGGTAACAGTGATCACTCTGGGAACACTAAACCTTGCATTGTGCCTGCTGTGTTCTGTTGTAACTGTTCTGCTGATTTGTTCGCGACGAAAGAGAAGTAAGCCAAACCCACCAGTTACCTGCCCTTCCTCATATCACCTGACCCTTCATATCACCTGACATCACATGACATATCACCTGACCCTTCCTCCCTTTCACACAGACAAGGTAAACTACTGCCACAAGTTAACACTCCCACCAGAAATCTCCATCAGCCAAACTCCACCATTAGCAACAGTTCCTGCTCCACACATAGCAATGTTTGGAGCTAGGCTTGGTGTCAGCAGTCACATCTCCACCTGCTCATCCACTGGGAGCTGCATATATGTGGAGCCCATGGCTTATGATGATCGCCTTGGTGATGGGGCAGACACCCACATCTATGAGAACCAGAGCATGAACGTATACCAGACATTACTAGATGTGCACACTGAGGCTAAGAGGCACAGCTTTCTCAACAAGGCCTATGACCATAGCCTTAAAGTGCCTGTAAAAGTAGCATGGGCACCCGGCACTGTCAAGGATCAAAGTGCCCATGAAGATAAAGTTGAATGAGCTGTATAATTGATATGTGTCATGTACATTACAGGTGTGTATTGGCTGTACAGACGTGTTACATGCATTAGGTGTGTATTGGCTGTTAGGTGTATTGGCTATACATACATGTTATGTGTATTATAGGTGTGTATTTGGCTATACATAGGCACACAGGAAAAAATATTCTGTTCCCAAAAAATGATTCCACCTTGGAATTTGTTCCATCAAACATCTCACTGTTGCGCCAACATCATTGATACAAGTATATTTGATGTCCAAGGTGGAATCGTTTTTGGGAACAGAATATTTTTTTCCTGTGATGTGTTATGTACACTGCAGGTGTGTATTGGCTGTACGTATGTGTTATATTGTAATTCTTGAGCCACTCAATGATCAACTTGAAGGTGCAATAGTGGTAGATAGCTACATACGGCCGTGGGGAATGGCAAGGACTGCGAGACGTATGGTACTAGTAACAATAACCAGGCCGACCAAGGTTGTACAAAAGGATTAGGCCGCTCGCTGGCACAATTAGTTGGCGCAGTGTGCGGCTCAATGGAACAACGAGTAAACGTACCGAAATTGGTTAATAACCTCAGGGGACTATAAATAAGTCCGGCACAGGGTTTGAAACCAGAACAGAATGAGCGTATTGTTATTAGCGTTAGCATGTCTCTTATATGCAACGAAAGGTAAGACCATATCCGCTACGTCTTTACGTCGCCTCATCTATCATTCCGGGCGGCGCGCGTGCAGCCTCCCCGTGCGACCCTCCGTGCGTGCAGGGGCAGTGCAACACAACAGCAACCAGTTGCTCCTGTGCCAAGGGGTGGACAGGTCGCCAGTGCACGCAAGGTAAGACGTGCAGCTGAGACATCTGGGTACACCACAGTAACTTCTAACACTATACAAGTACAGATACTGGCAACTGTTCTCCCCCGACGTCGCTCAACTGCAGTGGACTGATAACCTGCGAGGCCAATAAAGCTACAGCGTGCACTCCTGTGCCATCTGATTACAGTAAGTCGGCTCCGTAAACCATAGTGATCACTTAACACGCGGGGTACGACCAGTTCACGTTGGTAGCCTCGGAACCCAGTTCATGGTGACCTTCGAGTACAGTGTGCGAGAATGCAACGGAATACTCGTGCATGCCAAAGATAGCGCACATCCAGGCTATTATTTCGTCCTGGAGCTCCAAGACGGAACCGTGAGTCCAACTGGCCAAACACACGTGCAGATAGTTTGACATACACACGTCCTCAGATACGCTTCACTGCCAGCTGTGGAACAGGTGAGGTGGCCTTACAATCTATCCCGGAGAACGACTCCGATCCCAGTTGTCTATGTTCCGGGCAATGGCAGTCAGTAAAAGTTATCAAGACTCAAGACGTCATATATCTTCAAGTGACAGGAGGGCGAACCGTAACGGTAACTACGCACGTAAATCCGTCTGATTTGTGCGTTGCTGGGACCAACGTAACGTTATTCACTGGGACAATGGAAGGTCTGTCTGCCAATCGATCCACGTAATTGACTGCTAACAATCACTGTATTTGCCTTGGCACACAGACAAGGCAACGGTGGGCGTGGCTCCAAGCACATCTCTTGACAGGCAGTCCTATGGTTACATAAGGAACCTTGCAATTGTCAGCAAACTGAGGAGATGGATGCTTCTGGATCAGATTGAAGTTCAAGGAAGCAGACCAGGTATGAGAGGGCTTCGTCCTCAATATAGTATAATTATAATACTCACAGCCACTCCCAACCCACAAGGTCCTGGCAGCTACCCCAGCACAAAAGCAGAAGGCAGCGGTGGCATAATGCCTTGGATATTTGCTGGGCTAGGAGGGGTAGGCATGCTCATATGTGTCTGCTGTGCTGTGAACCTCGCCCTGGTATCTGTACAATGCTACCAGCGGAGAAGCAGTGAGTTTGACCACATTACATAGTCCAACATTTTACCTGGTTCAATACCAATGCACAGAAAAATGGAATTGCAATAAGAAACCACCGAGTCAATATCCTGGCTCTCAGGTCAACCTTCTCCCTGTCCTTGATATTAAGGACAATCCTTACCAGGAAGATACTGACAACCCAACTACTGTCACCTTCACTCCTGTCACCAGAATGCCTCCATATCATATCCCCAACCTCCACCCTCAAACATTGGGGTATCCCCACCATGACTACAATGATGGGACACCCCCAAACCAAAAGAACATGGATGCTATCCGCCCCATTTCAACTGAGCTACAGACCCAATATGACAGCAACTTAAACAGACAAGACGATGGCCAAGGTAGTGAAGAAAGAAGCTCGACATACCAACTGAATACCACTACAACAGACAGTGTACTACACCGTCAGTATAGCTCTGATAACAGTAACAGCATATGACGCATACACACACACACACACACACACATTAACCAATGGGAGAAAAGCAAAGTAATTGTATGAGGGTGAGATGGTATTAACCACAGCAGAGACGTGAGGTAATAACGCTTATGCCTAAGTCTCACCACCGTACACACACACACAATAACAATAGCTATACTTTGTGTGGACAGCAGGGAGCAGTTTTTTTTGCTTACCTGGAAGTGAACCAGCTCTGCCTCTACACCTTTTCCCACCTTGCTCTTGAACACCAACTTGTGCTGCATCAGGTGTCTGATGTGAGGACAATAACTTGTGTAGCAATAGTCAAGGCCCCAGACCTAACCTGTGGATGTCTTTGGGTGCACGCTGCATGGCTTCTTCAATGGCCTTCAGTCCATCCTTCCACAGTGACTATAGTTATGCAACAAGCAAGGGTTACCACATCAGCGATTATGAACATAGTTATACATTTATCATAGGGAAAGGTCTAACTATGTTGACCACCTGAGTAGGGGTTTCTCCATATGTAGAGCTGACTGGTGTGCCCATATACCAAACAGCCAATTTCAAGGTATCATAAATAACCTCGGTAATTATAACAGGTAAGGTTGGTGGTCCTTCTACTGATGTGTAAGGTACGAAAGCAAACTGATTATAAATTGGTACTGAAATTCTAAGCTACAGTTGTAAAATGATGCAATATTTTATGCCCTCTCAAAGTAAAACAAATATCCAAACAAAAAATCTAAGGTCAGCTCACTTCATGCAAAGTATCCACCATGTCAAAGTGTTAATCAAATCTAACTGGTCACCATTAGTTTTAAAGACTACCTATAAAGAACATTTACTAAGGATTTTAGATAATTTTTATGTATACAGTTTGTCAATCTCTTTTTTTTTTAAATTAATCTATACATCACCAGATTAAATTAGTGCAAAAATGCTAAATCAATGAAAAATGAAATCCTTTAAAAAATAGCCTCAGGGAACCAGTAGGTATATACTGTACTGTCTCTTTGTTCAACTGTGCTAACCTTATCAAAGTATATTTGAAAGACCAATCCATACATAGCCACCTGAAGGCTGTAGCTCTGTGATAGGTCCTTAGAGCCAGCAGCCTCCTCCTGTGATGAAAGGCTTTGGTGTCCTTTCTTAGCATTAAAGAATTCCAAAAACTTTAGCAGTTGGCTCAGTGGGTCTTGTAGCACAGCTCTGTCAGGTAAGCAGCAAGCAATAGGCAGGCAAGCGTTCCAGTAATGTTGACATGCCTTGATCACTAAAGAATAATTCTTGGCTTGATGCCCAAACCTGATGGATGAGTGCAAAGGGTTGGACCACCAGTCATAGGGCACATTGCAACCAACCTAGCACTCCTGAAATAGGCATCCATAGCTTTCTCAACTTGCAGATGATTTCCATTGATAGTGGCTTCTAGGCACTGGCCCAACAAACAATAGACATGGCTGAAGGACTCACACTCCACGACAGTGTTTGAAGGACTGAACAATGGATGTTCAAAGGTCAAAGCCTGAGCGGTTAGAGGTGAATGTACAAATGACATACTGTGTAGCAGTTTTCTGGTCTGGATTAGATTGGTCTTTTGAATCTAGCTGTAAAGCCACTTCAGCAAACTTCATAGCCTTTTTATACAAAGCAGTGCTAATGACATTCATTGATAAACTGTGTTGTTCTTACAATGTCGTACTCCTTCTGTGTTACAGCTATGGCCGTCACCTTTGTTAGCAGCTCCAGTTCAATATCTCTATCCTCCCATGGGCTGGTCACTTTTATCAGATCATACACCTGACAGGCAAACTATATAAAAGACACCTTGCACCAACAAGGATGCATACCTCATTTAGGGTGGGGCAGTTAGGAAATTCCCAGATCCCGTTACCAAGCCTTTGAATCATTTCTATGGCTACAATAGCTCTGCAGTGACTAAGGTGCTGATCAGCCTGGGGAGGAGAGTAATCCAGTTGCAAAATCGCACTACATGTGGTCTTCTCCGTACCTGATTCTCGTGACCCAGGGTGTCACGTGGTACAGGCTGTTGAAGAAGCTGCTTGCATTGGACCCAAGCTGTCAATACGTGCCACCTAACAAGTAACCCTACACCTGACTGTGCTACATTCATGGCTGCCTCACAGACCTGTAGTTAGGACTTATGGTGAATACAGTTTGAAATGGACTTTAATCAAGACATTGAATGGATGAGTGACAGAGGGATATCAAGTGAGATGTTAAGGTGGTGAGGGAGCATACAGTATTAATAGGAGGACAACTCAACATACATCTAAAGCTTCCTTTAGGTGAGTCCCAGCTTCTGGGTCAACCTGAACATCTCCAATGCCTTTACCCTTCTTGGGTGTTGCCCCACGACCAGCTATAGGATGAAGTCATTAACCCTAGCTTTAACCCCAGGATTAACCATTAACTCTAGCATTAACCCTAGCTTTAAACCCAGCATTAACCATTAACTCTAGCATTAACCCTAGCATTAACCCCAGCATTAACCCTAGATTAACCCTAGCATTAACCCTTGCATTAACCCCAGCATTAACCCTACCATTAACCCTAGCATTAACCCTCGCATTACTTTACAGCAAAACATACATTTCTTCTTTACAGAAGAGGCATTTGTATCAGAGGAGGGTTCAGGGACCACTGGCATCCATCGCTGGACAATTCCCTGTGCCAAAGCTGCACTGATGTGACTCAACAGCTCGGGGTTGCTAGACAGCCCAAAAGATAGCAGATAGCACATGATGCATGCAATAGGAGGTAATGGAATGACGTACAACTGTGGCTGGACTTCCTTAATGTAGGGCAGGAGGGCCCTGAGACCTTCCACAAGGTCCACAAACTTCCCACCCTCAATGAGATGCCCACTGTGGTTCCATAGGTACGTAGCAGCATTGTAAACAATCCAGGGCTCTCGTATAGAACACCCAAGCTCAGCTGCTTTCAAGAAACTCCTTCGAGCATCACTTGTGAGCGTCAATGCCCAGTTGCTATTGAAAGGTGAAGACGACTGCAATACAAATTGAAATGTAGACTAACCAGTACTTCTGATGTGTGTCTTGAACATCAGCTGGGGTCTTGCCTCCATGCCAATTTTTATCGCGGAGCTCAGGTAGCACTCCAAGTTTCAGACCATCTTGCTGCAACAGGTATATCAAAGCCTAGAGCCAAGTACGTGTGTGCCAGGGTAAACATGGTGTGTGTGACATAATGGGTTACAACGTGATTACCTTAGCGTGCAAGCAGTGAATGTTGGCCAATGTCCTAACAAGGTCCTTTTCAAGTCTGGCCTTTGACTCATTGCTTATTGGTGACATGCGCTGTAAATTAGAGGCAGCACCATCTATAGCTGAGGACATGGCTCTGTTGTAGGTTGAGGCCCTTTGCTGTAAGCTGTGTTTTCTTGTGCCTATAGGGTATTCATCAGTGCCAACAGCAGGCAACTACCTCCCCGGCTTACTAACTTGGGGCACCTCCCCAGCTTACTAACTTGAGGCACCTCCCCAGCTTACTAACTTGAGGCACCTCCCCAGCTTACTAACTTGGGGGCACCTCCCCAGCTTACTAACTTGGGGGCACCTCCCCAGCTTACTAACTTGGGGCACCTCCCCAGCTTACTAACTTGGGGCACCTCCCCATCTTCCATCATCATACACTAGACACAGCTTGGCTGCCCCAAAGGCAACACCCCACACACTGGCTTTGCAAGCTGCCTTCACCAGATCACTCCACAAGTAGCACCTACAATTGAAAGAGACAGCAGTTAGCCAGCCAGACCTTGTGGTACCAAATGTAATGTTAAACGCTTACCTCTCACTGTCAGAATCAGCACCCATGACTTTTGCATGGTCAACCACTTTTTGTACTGCCTGTTCATATATCTGCAGCTTCTTTGCACCTGATTCCATCTGGAGCTCACCACCATATCCGCTGACGTCATATGAGCTCACAATGTGCAAAAAGCAATTAGGGGCCAGCAAATCACCAGCTTGGATCAGCAGTGCACTGATATCCCCAAGACCAGGATTAGATCCAATCTACATATTAAATCATACAATGGGTGTGGTGTCCCATAGTCAGCAGCCTGAGTTAAGTACCCTCATATTGCAACCAATCATCTGCATCACCCCAACACAGTTTGCACCTTTCATACGATGTACCCTCCTAACCTTCCCTACCAGGCTATGTGCAGTCACAACTGTCCTTACTGAGCTGTGTACTCTTCAGTATAACAATCCACCAAATTGATCTCCACCAAACCCCCCCCCCCCTCCTTACTTAAACTCAAGCTTTGTGCTATGTACATTCACTACCTGATCTAAACATAACCTGATCTGATCTATACATAACCTGATCTATACATAACCTGATCTATACATAACCTGATCTATACATAACCTGATCTGATCTATACATAACCTGATCTATACATAACCTGATCTATACATAACCTGATCTAAACATAACCTGATCTATACATACATTTATATGTATATGGGATCGAGGCAGCGAGAAGGACCTAGTGCATATTTTTTCAAGTTTTCAAACTATTTCATTTTCTAAGAGGCACCTATGTCCTCTACAACTTTTTTCTTACACACTGGAAATTAGACTGTCCATCATGGAGTTACAGTGGCCTGAATTTTTAATTATGCGTACATTCTATTGCAAGCATTAACTTTGATGCTCTTTCCTGGAAATTTTTTAATAATATCTTGACCTTTTTGTAATACAAGGGACAAAACCTCACCACCTCAACCACTGAAGTGATCGCGGTTCATTTACCTGTTCAATTATCTTTGCAGCTTTGCCAAGAGTATTCTGTGGGGTGTCAAAGAGCTGAGCCCTCAGTGCTAGTCTTGACTGCAAGTGGTTCAACTGTTCTGTATAATCACCAGCATAGTCGAAGAGCAGTGCCTGGGGAACACAAACATAGGTAATAGAACCACTCCCATAGGTACAGAGCCACTCCCATGGGTACAGAGCCACTCCCATAGGTACAGAGCCACTCCCATAGGTACAGAGCCACTCCCATAGGTACAGAGCCACTCCCATAGGTACAGAGCCACTCCCATAGGTACAGAGCCACTCCCATAGGTACAGAGCCACTCCCATGGGTACAGAGCCACTCCCATAGGTACAGAGCCACTCCCATAGGTACAGAGCCACTCCCATAGGTACAGAGCCACTCCCATAGGTACAGAGCCACTCCCATAGGTACAGAGCCACTCCCATGGGTACAGAGCCACTCCCATAGGTACAGAGCCACTCCCATGGGTACAGAGCCACTCTCATAGACACTGGGAATACCTTCTGTGCATGATCATATGCAGACTGTAGCTGGTTGTCATCAGCCATAACCTTGGCCAGCTCAAAGTGAAGGGAGCATCTCAGAGGATGCAATAGGCTAAATGAGGGATATCAGGGATGAAAGCAAAAGGAGCAAGCAGACACCAAGGAGGAGGGACAAGAGACAAGGTTATAACCTGTCAATGTTTTGAAGAGCAGATGTCGCAGCTCTGAAAGGTTTAAGAAGATGATGGCGAAGGTTGTACTGAAGTAGTGGTAAGCTGAGGTTCCAAAGTACTACACACGATCTCTGGAAGTGAAGTAGTGACATAAGGTAAAGATGGAAGGATGACGCAGACATTAGGTTAACAAACCGTGATTAATGAACTCATTAAATGTTAGAAGTTGAGGGGCTTGTAAATTACCTATCAAAGCCCATTTTAAGTGTAGCCAGCACAACAGCAGAAATTACAGGCAGCGTGTATGTTAGTTCGAATTAACCATTAAAAATTTTTATGGGCAAAGTATGTGGTTCAACATACGTGGTTCATTGGGCTTTACCTGAACAAGGTCTGGGTCCTCTATCCTTGTGGCAGAGGTAAGTGCTTCTTCAGTCTTCTTAATGGCCCTTAGTCGGATCTAGCCATTTTGGTGAAAATGTATACCATAAAGCTCTTGTGTGGTTAGGTGTACATGTAGTAATATCTAAAGTCCCAAGTGTGGCACAGCAAACTGTACATAGCTGGATCACGTGGGGATCAGAAATGCTAACACACAAACCTCTACAGCTTCCTTTGTGTACAACACTTGTGCCATACATGTCTGCTCAGCCGTAATTAGCTCACGTAGGACCTGATGCTGTGTGTGAAGGGACCACTTGAAGGAGTGTGTGCAAAGAACACAATATACCTTCTGATCGGATGGCATCTTATTAGCACATTCAGTAGCTAGGTCAGGATACCCCTGCACCTTGGTAAGCTCAGCTAGATCAGCAAGGAGCATTCCCTGGCTCTGGGCACTGAGGAAAGACTGGGGACCAGAGCTCGAGTGTTCAGTGCCAGGCACCACGTCTGTCAGCAATGCTCTCAGTTTCTGTTTCAGTTCTGGTGTTTGGAGGCTGTGTTGTTGACTGGAGCTGTAAATGTAACCAGGTGAGAGGAGGAGGGACAAAGGTGAGGCTCTGGGGGAGGGGCAAGGGGGAGGGGCAAGGGGAGAGACAAAGGTGAGGCTTCAGGGACAAGAGGGATTTTTCTTCATAGCATAGTCTTTATCACAAGTACATACACTTTATATATGTTCATTAATTGATATGATCAATAGATTTACATTGACCATGGTTTGGCTCCATGTCATTATTCACTGGTACCTCATCAGCCTGTACAGTTTGTTCCAAGTGTTAAGTTCCACTGAGGCTTTAACCTCTTTCTCCAAGCTCTTAGGGTCACCAAGCAGGTGGTGCATCTATTTGAGTAGGCAATTAACACAAATTCATACACAGCATCTTATAACAATACCTGAAATTTGAGGAGACTGACTAATTGATCAGGGACCCCTCTTCTAGCCAAGAGGATGGCAGCAGAAAGTGTTTTAGTAGCTTCTTCCTTTAACCCTGCATCCAGGTAGCCTAGTACCAACCCCCTGCACATGTACATATGCATTGTGAGGAGTGTATATGAAGGTGTGAGGTATGTTATGTGGATACTGACATAATAAGTTCTATCCTCCATGAATAGTCTTCCTCTCCAATCTCTTCCAATGCCTTCACCATATTCTGCAAAGGCTTAACACAAAACCTCTGGTAGCCTGGTTTTTGAAATGGCCTGCATAGCTTCCAGAGTGTAACTGAGGCGTTGTAGACTAAGAAATTATAACTGGTAGGTGGATATGCCATGTTAACAGAGCACACCACGGATTGATTAGTGTTGTACCATTCAAACTTCACCGCGATGTTCACAGCAGTCTGTATATGCTGCGCGGCCTCCAGTAACTTTGCCTGTTTCAAACGTAAAAAAATTATTACTAGTAGAAGGCATATGACGTTGCTATAATAAGAGCCTTACCCGCTCTAAACAATTGAGCGGGGATGCTACAAGGGCCTTGCAAAGGTGAGCTCTGATCAGAAATTGATTGACGGGAGGGTTCAAACTGAAGTAGAGCTGAAGGCATTCGACAGCAATGTCTGCATGGTCCCTCTGCTGGTGAGTCTTATAAAGGTGCGTAACCGCGGGAATATTATTTACCTTTGCAGCACATTCTGCGAACTGAACTAGTTGTGCAGGATTTCCTGCATTCTCGGATCGACACATCTGTTGTTTGAGTGTACGGCATGATTCCTCCAACTCTTCACGCGAGATGTTTCCACAGCCCTCCATTTCATGCTACCATGGCAACGATTGGCGGGATCATTTCAAAGTAGCACGTGATTCTAGGGGGTCTCGTACCCATGCTTACTTACGTAAGCATTATCGCATAATCAGGAACTACGATAGTTCCTATAGGAATTGACCCGGGTCGTGAAATCACGCAACCCGCGTATAACTCGCGTACCAAGAAACGGATAGTTTAGCTCTTTGTTGCTATCGAACCAGAAGGCAAAGACGGTCATTTGTTCCAGTCTCCAAACTGTTTGCTTTAAGAGGACGAAAAAGCTCGTGTTTTTCCTCGTCCCCCGGCCAATTCATCTCCGTCGTCGTCGTCGTCTTCTAATTCTTCTCGGGTGAGACAGGAAAGGTTTAAAAAAGTGCAAATTATACCAATCGCTTTAGATTCTCCTGGAAGGACATCTTCAGGTATCAGATATATGAATAAAGCATGAAACTGACATACGTAATCATTACGTATGCGGGAGTGCTAAATTGAAGCATTCCCATGGCAACATTCACGTATAATTAGAATTGTACAGCGTTAATAACAGGTGATCGCAGTTTTCATTAGTCTGGGGACCCTACACAACCAAAAATTTAAACATTGTTACAGGATGTAAGCACCGAACGGTATTGGCACGATCTGTTATCAGGACCGCACGGTCCTGATAACAGATCGTGCCAATACCGTTCGGTGCTTACATCCTGTAACAATGTTTAAATTTTTGGTTGTGTAGCATGGATGTAGGGTCTGGAACCACATGCATACCAAACTTGCTTTTTGTTATTTGAGTTTATATGATTTCATGATCCGCAAAACCACACTCTCACGTGAAATAATTAACAAGGGCCAAGGTGATGTTGATTAGTTCACGTGGGAGTGTGGTTTTGCGGATCATGAAATCATATAAACATACACAAAGTAATCAGAACAAGTTTGGTATGCATGTGGTTCCAGACCCTACATCCATGCTAGGGTCCCCAGACTAAGTTTTCACCACTTTTGGTTAGCGAAGTTGTTTTTGTCAAAATGCCTTCCCGTCAACAAAAGAGGAGAGCTAAAAGACGAGAGGAATATCTTCAAATCGAAACGGTCGACAAGTTAGAGTCCTCCCGCTTAGGTAAAATGCTGATCCTTAACATAAGCGGGCGTCTGCTCCTGACGTTAATTGAAGTTGGGGGGGGGGGGGGGGGGGGGGGGGGGGGGGGGAACTGCATACGTGCCCGTTCTTCAATTAAAGAGGCTAAGTCATAACTATAACTTGTGAGCACTTGCCATTATTCGCAGAAATCATCGACAATAAAATTAAAAATAGAGGAAACAAGTAAAGAAAAACATTCTCTAACGAGAAAGCTGGTGGGATATAGGAATTGGAGGCAAAGGTGCATGGTGTAAAAAGGAAGGGAACAAGGTTTTGGGAAAAGAAAAATGAGACAAAAATCCTATATTTAGCACTTCTTTTGGTTCTGTTACATTTACATGTGCTAAATATAGGATTTTGTCTCATTTTTCTTTTCCCAAAACCTTGTTCCCTTCCTTTTTACACCACCTTTGCCTCCAATTCCTATATGGCTATATCCCACCAACTTTCTCGTTAGAGAATGTTTTTCTTTACTTGTGTATTTAGCATTATACACGTTAGTAAGTCTGGTGTATTGTGTTGGTGTGCGGGTGTAAACATGCACGCGAGTATTCGTGCTGTAAACTCTGAAGTATCCCATTGAAGAACAAATCATTTAACGGCTAGGAAGCATGAGTGACCGAGTTACCCTCGGATTATGGACTTGTAAAAGTCTACACTACAGTTCCGAGTCCGAGCCCGCACTAATCTAGATCGGTATTTGAGTAATAATATTTCGAAGCGGTCAGATTCCTTAATTGTGAAAATGCTGTAAAAGGTATGCGCTATTAGAAATCTATTCGCGCACACTTGGAGAGAATGCCCGACTCAATATAACTAGGGTATAGTCAGCTTAGGCCAGGCGGCCATGTGGCTACGTAGGCCCGACTAGTGGGTTGGGGGCAAATTAGTAACCTTTCTCCGCATATAATCATCAGTAAAGACTAAAGAAGAAAGTACGCGGCCCCCCACACCAAGCCTCGCCGCCACTGTAGGCCAGGTCGGGCTAGAAGGGCGGGCCCTACCACCGTGTTTGGTCGGGTGGTAGGGCGTCAAGCCTATACCAAGATTTGTGCTGCTGCAATGGGCATTGCAGCTCCAATCGAATTGCAGCATTCAAGTGGGTTCATTATCACCCAATTAGCGGTTGATGTGAGATAATCATGGGTTTCCTGGAAATATACTTTTTAACCCGGTAAGTACGTAAGCGGTTTGATGGAGCGAAGACATTTTATTAGCGATTGTGTTACCAAGGCAGCTGAAGAGTTGGGCTACCCAACTATGAAGATGGAACAGCTAGATGTAGCATTAGCGTTTGTTGAAGGAAGAGATGTTTTTTGCCATTCTGCCTACTGGATTCGGGAAGAGTTTGTGCTATGCTTGCTTACCAGTGTTAGAGCAAGATCTCAGGGCCATTCTATAGTTGTACAAGTAAATAAAAACATTCTCTCTGAGAAAGTTGATGGGATATAGGTTTTGCAGGCAAATAGTATACTGCATGGTGTAAAAAGCAAGGAAACAAGTTTTATCAGAAGGGAAAATGTAATAGTCCTATATTTAGCACACTTTGACTAAGGCATATGCTGTTTCTGTGCTAAATATAGGACTATTACATTTTCTCTTCTGATAAACTTGTTTCCTTGCTTTTTACACCATGCAGTATACTATTTGCCTGCAAAACCTATATCCCATCAACTTTCTCTGAGAGAATGTTTTTATTTACTTGTTTCCTTAATTTTTTTAACACCCAAATCACTGTTGCATCGCAGGTTTCCCTTAACTGATTTAATTCCATCCAGACATATGGTGAAAATTTTCTAGGTACTTTTGCTTACTTAGACTTGACAAGACCGTATATAGGCTTTTAGGCTTTTGTGTATCAAAGCCTAACATCGACTAAGGCGAGTCTTCCAGCAAATTCTAAAGCTATTGGTGCAATTTTCATTGCTTAAAAGTGTTCCGGCCCCGAGTTATGAGTTCCCAAGAAGCAGAAGCAGAAGCAGAAGCAGAAGACGACCCGCCCATTATTTTCGGAAGGGGAACGAGGACAGCAGTATTTTTCGTTCTCGACAACCACGCGGTTCTACGACTTGAAACAAAAACGAAACTACTCAGTTTTGACTTCTAGATCGATTGCCGCAACAGATTAGACGGTCGGGAGCGAAGTTACGGTAGGGTCGCGGGATTTTAATTAAATTCATAGTCGGGGTCAAAACCTATATGGAAGTCTCTAGGGAGACTTCCGATACCTCATTACCGCAGCCAAAGCAATACGTAGCCCTACATGTATGGCTTGTGGCCGCTTCTGCCATTTTGGTACGGTGGTGGTAAACCACAATATTTGTATATATAACATAATGATATTCACAGCACATATTACATTAACTGTTCTGCACAAATCGGCTTGACGCCTACCACCCGCGGTGGTAGGGCCCGCCCTTCTAAGGTCTGGCTACATCCAACAAACTATTCCGATTTAATTCACAAAGTGGGATCGAATCTAGGCCAAAACCAAGTGCTAGTTTGGATCATGGGTTGTAGACGCTCAAGGCAGCTCTTCAGGGCACATGCTCTATTCCTTAATTGTGAAATTACGCGCAGCGCACTTCCTTAATTACGAAATCCTTTGCACGTAGTTGTGAAATTATGACGTTTACGGTACTCTAATATCTATGGTACACCGAAAGTTAATTAGCCATGAAAAATAGTCATGCTAATTTTCCGACGCTACTTTAGATGGCCCAAAGAAGCAGAAAGAAGTGTAGTACCCTCTGTCTGTTGATTGCGATACCATTAGTGTTCTTCGCCACCTCGCCAGTATTGCTCCAGAAGTCGCCTATTTTCACAACAACTGCGGACACCAAATGCCACACCACAACCGTCGACGCACCAAGGTTCAACGACTTGGATAATCAATATGTGGTATGGCCCACAGCCCCAGTAAACCACTCCAACGTACCAGCTTGGACAAAATTTAAGGCAACTTTGGAGGCGTACAGCCATTTCCATCAACACGGAATAGAGAAGTTGCAAGGCGGTCATCAAAGTCCCGCCGTCAGAACTCTCACTTGGGCATGCAGCCAGAACAGCTGCGCTGGGCTTGGAGACCAGCTCCTCAGGTTACAGATGTTCTTTCTCCTTGCGGTGATATCGGACAGGGTTTTTACAGTCTACTGGGACGACAATCTGAAGGAAAGCACAAAATATCTGGGCCACAACGAAATAGACTGGAGGTTTTTTGATAAAAACCTAGGCATGTGTTCAGATGCAAACATGGCCTGCTCCGATAGGATTTATACGATCAAGTCTGTATTTGGATTTGCTTGGAACAAGGAGGAAGTGGCCCAGTTTGGTGACATCCTCTTCGGACCTACGCAGCATATAACAGTTACCGGACTGGTTTACGCCAGTCTCACGATTTTCACAGACGAAGAATGGCTAAAGTCGGCAAGTACCATAAACTCTGGCCTCGAGAAAATTGGAGTAAAAGAAATCCTCAGTTTTGAAGGCGAGGCTGCGTTTACAGCGGCCCATAGTTCATTGTGGTACTCTCTCCTGCATACTTTCGGAATACATCGCCTTATGGAAGTGCCAGAAGCTAACAATGGACGTATCAAGGTTACCACACCTCTTCTATTCCTCGGCCACACAATATTCTGTTACCTTTTTAAAATTTCCAAACGTGTAGCAGAGGAAGCAGCACAAATGAGCACAGCCCTGGGCTTACAACCACAGCAGTACATGTCCGTACATCTGCGCACGGGGTTCAAGGGCACCGTATACGAGGAAAGCATCGCTACCAGATGGCTGCACAGAAATTGGAAGATATTCGACGACGAGGATGTGTGGGCGTGTATCATGGACTACAGTCTCAAGCTAGCGGACCATAGGATAGGGGCGGGGTCACCTGTGTACTTGTCGACAGACTCCGACCTTGTGAGAAAGTGGGCCGTCAACAAGTACAGCCCACGGGTGAGGATGGCCGAAGGTATGGCTACACACTCGGCTCATTCCAAAACTACATGCGACAATGCGCAGACGTCTCTGTGGACCGATTTATTTATTCTAAGCAACGCTCATACCATAGTACATGGGGTTAGTTCGTTCGCAACAATTGCCACGCTTCTATTCCCAACAGAACTGGTGAGGCAACCTCTGATAATGTATGACGAAGAGCAAGGCTGCATTGCATCGCACGTGGGAAAGAGTGTCTCCTGTATATGCTGAAGCATGACGTAACCAACTTAATTATTATTAATTATGATTAAAACTTTTAGGGTTAGGATTACCATTATGTTGTATTTCTATTACAATATAACTTTGCCATTGTTCTATACATACATATATTGTAGGCCTGTAGGTATTGAGACTTCATGAAATACATCACACTTCATAAATAATGATTTTTAAATACACACCTTATAACTATCAAAACCTGGCATCTAAACTGTACGCACTGTGACTTAAAGATTCACCATAACTAGTTGTGGCTTCACTTGTTCCTTCGTCTTTCCTTCTTGGATTCATGCTGAATCTCTTCAAGGTCTTGCATAATTTCCCTTGTCTTCCTCTCTCTTTCAGCATCTCTACAACAGGCAAACAGAAGCTTACAACCTGAGTCACAAGCACGGACCATCATGTCCTGAGTCTCTATATACCTGACAACATGCCCTACCGCCCCACATTCCCTGGCTACTGCCTAAATCCTTAAGTTCCTGCACGTGACAGCAAGTGGCATCACGTGACAGCAAAGTCCACAAAACACGGTAACAGCAGACCCCTATGCCAAGCTACATAGTTGCCACCAAGACCCCATTACTAAGGGTAAAGTCTAATTAATACCCATGTCTAACTGGCCAGTTACTGTGAATGGTTGGCAGCTCCAGATTTGTCAACCAAGCAGTTATGGGCCCATACCACCATTGTAATTCACAATGCACGTAGTTATTACAAGAAGACATTTTAAAAACAATACTGCCTTTTATCTCCTCCCCAGGCCACTGACCTTTCTAATTGCTCTTTAAGCTTCTCCCTAGCCAGAAATGCAGTGTCTCTTCTGATTTCCCGAACAGCACCCTGTGAAGTGTGAAGTGCTAGTGTCCTGTTGGTGCCCACTGCCACAGCAACATACTTTCATCTCTCTCTTGACTTTATGCATTAGTCTCTGTCTCTCCTGAACAGGCCTGTTAACAGCCCTCTTTCTACCCACCTCATATCTAGAACAGATGGGAGAACCATACACACATAACAAAGTCATATAATTAACATACTCTTCATCAAAAGCTGGTTTGTAAAACGGAATTGAGAATGGTTTATGCTTCAGTAACTGAAGAGTGGGTTTGATGCCAACAGATTTACTCCTTATGGACTGTAGGGTAGTACCAAAGGCACTCTATGTATGGGGGACAACAGTGGGGCTTGAGTGTGCCATTTGCAATGGCTCCCAGAAGCACTTACCTTCACACAGAGAGGCCAGCTCTCCTGAGATAACAAACTGCCCATACAATGGGTATGCAATAACCAGAGGAGACTCAAGCACACTGTTACCTTTCCAAGTTGGCAGCAGCTGCCTGGAAGATTTCACTGAAGGATGGTATGTCTGCGTATATTTCAGTGAGCTTTTGCAGCTGTCTTGAGCTACACACAGCCACAGCATTCCTGCACCAGGAGACACCTCTGGTCATAGCTAAGGCCAAAACCAACAGCCATAGGACACACACACACGCATACTTGAAAGTTGGTGTGGGTGTGGTCAACTTTCTCAGTGAGATGTCTTCAATAATCTGCAAAAGGCTAGACCACACCCCCACAATCACATGCTTCCAAATACACATAGGGACATGGATACCTGACACTGGATGAGGTAGCCACTTCTGGACCACAGACGGTAGACTTACTCAGCTCTGTTTTCAGGACACACTTTTGCACAAAAGGTGGATACACAATGCCTGTGGCCACACCCACAAGACAAGATGTCACGTGACACAACGAGTACGCCCACTCACCCTGCCTTCCAATGCTAAAATACCCCAGCACACTTGTCAAGAACGTAACTGCTTCCGGTACGAACCGTTTAGATAGACCAACGTACTGTGTGCAATTAAAGCACGAATGAACACATATGAACACTCCAACCACACTGACATGCACCTCAATGAAGGTCTCAGCTATCATTAGGCCTTTACAAATGTCCTCCATAGATCTCACATGGCACTGCAACAGACAAAGTTCAGAAGGCAGTTGGATTGCCTACCACATGATGGAAAGGATTAGCCTGGGACATCCAATATTACCTTTCTCAAGAGGTATCCCATTATCAACATTGCGGGTGTGGTTACAGGATGTCTGTGGTCTGAGGTGGGGAACAGGGTACTTATGATTTTGAAGACGAGCAGCTGAACAGAGAGAAGAACATTAAGTCATCACATCAGCTGGTAGGTAGGTGTTCAATGGACTCACAGATGAATATGGTGGATACTGATGTGGAAGATTGTGGGTGTGGTCATGTAACAGCTCCAGATGTTCCCTGAATACTGTTGCACTGTGGACTGAGTCGATTTGAGCCAGTTTGAACAACGAACTGCTCAGAAACCAATGCATCATATTAAAACAACAAGGCAAAAAGTATTTACTGTGCTAATCCATTGATGACAGTGACAGCATGAGCGGATGGAACCTCAGCCAATCGAAGGCAGTACTCAACCAGAATCATTAAGAAACCCTAAATATAGAATGTGAAAACAGGAAACATTCCACACACCACACCCTCCACATATAGCAGTGGTTTGAGACCATGACCTTATGGTTAAACTGCTAGTTAAACGCCTAACCTATCACAATTTGTTATCAAGAATTGAAACTTCATAGTTGGTGCAGAGCAATTAAATTGTGGAAAATTTAATGAGAATATGTATTGGTTAAAAAACCCCTGCATGATGGACACTAAGGATACAGATAGTGCACGCTCATTAAGTAACTACTTCTCTTGACTGATGCGGCTAGAGGGATAACTTAAACAGAGAATTTATTGCAGATTACAATAATATAAACCATAGCAAATGTTTTATCAATCTGACATCTCACTTTTCAGAGATCATACCTCAATGTACGGGAAAGGTAACGAACAATGAACAAGAGTTTTTTGTTATATAAACACACAGTTGCATGGAGTTTTCAATCTGCTTAAAAATGATAAATGATACACAATTGACTGTCCCCAGAAGTCTTGAGGTCAGGAAGGCTGTTGTAGCATACAATGCCACAAAAAGGCTCATTTCATGAGGTTGCCTAGGCCAGACAAATACATCAACTTAACTTCAGTAGGGAGACAACAGGTGGTGGGGGTGGGGGGTGGGGTGGGGGGTGGGAGCACAACATATATTGTTATGAGGCAGACTTGATTAAAAGCATTGGTATTTATGAACAGAAGAGGTGTCAGAATGACAAAACTGGATGCCCTGGAACTATACATTCATTTGCTGACACGTGAGTGCTGATTTAAAATTGTAATGAAATGTATTGCTCCTTAATAGGGGTGCATTCCACATTTGGTTCCTTCACTCTATAGATTTTTCTAACCATTTTCTTATGTGTACTATAGTTGTTTCAATGTGCAATTCTCGTAATGGTTTACAATGTCTTAGATTACTCGTAAAACATCGTGGACATAACCACATGTAGTGTACAAGACATAACCACATGTAGTGTACAAGATATAACCACATGTAGTGTACAAGATATAACCACATGTAGTGTACAAGATATAACCACATGTAGTATACAAGATATAACCACATGTAGTGTACAAGACATAACCACATGTAGTGTACAAGATATAACCACATGTAGTGTACAAGATATAACCACATGTAGTGTACAAGATATAACCACATGTAGTGTACAAGACATAACCACATGTAGTGTACAAGATATAACCACATGTAGTGTACAAGATATAACCACATGTAGTAGTGTACAAGATATAACCACATGTAGTATACAAGACATAACCACATGTAGTGTACAAGACATAACCACATGTAGTGTACAAGACATAACCACATGTAGTGTACAAGATATAACCACATGTAGTGTACAAGATATAACCACATGTAGTATACAAGATATAACCACATGTAGTGTACAAGATATAACCACATGTAGTGTACAAGATATAACCACATGTAGTAGTGTACAAGATATAACCACATGTAGTGTACAAGATATAACCACATGTGGTGTACAAGATATAACCACATGTAGTGTACAAGACATAACCACATGTAGTGTACAAGATATAACCACATGTAGTGTACAAGATATAACCACATGTAGTGTACAAGATATAACCACATGTAGTAGTGTACAAGATATAACCACATGTAGTATACAAGACATAACCACATGTAGTGTACAAGACATAACCACATGTGGTGTACAAGATATAACCACATGTAGTGTACAAGACATAACCACATGTAGTGTACAAGATATAACCACATGTAGTGTACAAGATATAACCACATGTAGTGTACAAGATATAACCACATGTAGTGTACAAGACATAACCACATGTAGTGTACAAGACATAACCACATGTAGTGTACAAGATATAACCACATGTAGTGTACAAGATATAACCACATGTAGTAGTGTACAAGATATAACCACATGTAGTGTACAAGATATAACCACATGTAGTGTACAAGACATAACCACATGTAGTATACAAGATATAACCACATGTAGTGTACAAGACATAACCACATGTAGTATACAAGATATAACCACATGTAGTGTACAAGATATAACCACATGTAGTGTACAAGATATAACCACATGTAGTGTACAAGATATAACCACATGTAGTGTACAAGATATAACCACATGTAGTATACAAGATATAACCACATGTAGTGTACAAGATATAACCACATGTAGTGTACAAGATATAACCACATGTAGTGTACAAGACATAACCACATGTAGTGTACAAGACATAACCACATGTAGTGTACAAGATATAACCACATGTAGTGTACAAGATATAACCACATGTAGTGTACAAGACATAACCACATGTAGTGTACAAGACATAACCACATGTAGTGTACAAGACATAACCACATGTAGTGTACAAGATATAACCACATGTAGTGTACAAGATATAACCACATGTAGTGTACAAGACATAACCACATGTAGTGTACAAGACATAACCACATGTAGTGTACAAGACATAACCACATGTAGTGTACAAGACATAACCACATGTAGTGTACAAGACATAACCACATGTAGTGTACAAGACATAACCACATGTAGTGTACAAGATATAACCACATGTAGTGTACAAGATATAACCACATGTAGTGTACAAGACATAACCACATGTAGTATACAAGATATAACCACATGTAGTGTACAAGACATAACCACATGTAGTGTACAAGATATAACCACATGTAGTGTACAAGACATAACCACATGTAGTGTACAAGACATAACCACATGTAGTATACAAGATATAACCACATGTAGTGTACAAGATATAACCACATGTAGTGTACAAGACATAACCACATGTAGTATACAAGATATAACCACATGTAGTGTACAAGATATAACCACATGTAGTGTACAAGACATAACCACATGTAGTATACAAGATATAACCACATGTAGTGTACAAGATATAACCACATGTAGTGTACAAGACATAACCACATGTAGTGTACAAGACATAACCACATGTAGTATACAAGATATAACCACATGTAGTGTACAAGATATAACCACATGTAGTGTACAAGACATAACCACATGTAGTATACAAGATATAACCACATGTAGTGTACAAGACATAACCACATGTAGTATACAAGATATAACCACATGTAGTGTACAAGACATAACCACATGTAGTATACAAGATATAACCACATGTAGTGTACAAGATATAACCACATGTAGTGTACAAGACATAACCACATGTAGTGTACAAGACATAACCACATGTAGTGTACAAGACATAACCACATGTAGTATACAAGATATAACCACATGTAGTGTACAAGACATAACCACATGTAGTATACAAGATATAACCACATGTAGTGTACAAGATATAACCACATGTAGTGTACAAGACATAACCACATGTAGTGTACAAGACATAACCACATGTAGTATACAAGATATAACCACATGTAGTGTACAAGATATAACCACATGTAGTGTACAAGACATAACCACATGTAGTATACAAGATATAACCACATGTAGTGTACAAGACATAACCACATGTAGTATACAAGATATAACCACATGTAGTGTACAAGACATAACCACATGTAGTATACAAGATATAACCACATGTAGTGTACAAGATATAACCACATGTAGTGTACAAGACATAACCACATGTAGTGTACAAGACATAACCACATGTAGTGTACAAGATATAACCACATGTAGTGTACAAGATATAACCACATGTAGTGTACAAGATATAACCACATGTAGTATACAAGATATAACCACATGTAGTGTACAAGACATAACCACATGTAGTGTACAAGATATAACCACATGTAGTATACAAGATATAACCACATGTAGTGTACAAGACATAACCACATGTAGTATACAAGATATAACCACATGTAGTGTACAAGACATAACCACATGTAGTATACAAGATATAACCACATGTAGTGTACAAGATATAACCACATGTAGTGTACAAGACATAACCACATGTAGTGTACAAGACATAACCACATGTAGTATACAAGATATAACCACATGTAGTGTACAAGATATAACCACATGTAGTGTACAAGATATAACCACATGTAGTGTACAAGACATAACCACATGTAGTGTACAAGACATAACCACATGTAGTGTACAAGACATAACCACATGTAGTGTACAAGATATAACCACATGTAGTGTACAAGATATAACCACATGTAGTGTACAAGATATAACCACATGTAGTGTACAAGATATAACCACATGTAGTGTACAAGATATCTCGCAGGCAAAATAGGAGGACCTTCCATTGACTAAGTAATAGAGAACACAGCTTCTGTTATGAGATACCTATCAAACATGTATGTAGCTTTTGCCGCATCAAACTTTGGATTTTTTAAGACGCAAGCAACTTATGTAACTTAACTTATGATAATAAATGTAACTATGTAACTTAACCATGACTAACAATAGACGAATCAACACAGCAGAAGCCTTTGAAAGGTATGCAGAAAAGCTCAAAAAGCAACAGCAAGGCAGCAAGATGACTTCAGCATGTGGAAGGACTGGGGACTGGCACAGACGACTTCAGCATGTGGAAGGACTGGGGACTGGCACAGACGACTTCAGCATGAGGAAGGATTGGATACTGGCACAGACGAGATTGGAGTTCTTAACAGGTGGGTATATCAGATTTGGGGCCTCAGGAGTAACGGGCTTGGGGCCTCAGGAGTAACGGGCTTGGGGCCTCAGGAGTAATGGGCTAGATTAAGCTAAATGCAAAGGAGCGACAGTACAAAGAAGCAGGGATTTATCTGACCCACCAGCTGCCCACCCACGACTCTTGGGGTTTACCCACCCGTAAACATTATATTGAATGGTACCGCTTTTTATAGTTAATCATGCTTCTCACCAGCGGTGTGGGCGTGATCTTTCAATGCGCGGAAATCAATTTGTGTATGCTGTAGTTTATATACTACTCTATGAATCGTGAATTGATTGCACACAATTGAATTCTGGCATTTGACATATAACTTCCATGGTTGACATAATCCACCCGTGCCCCGTTGCCTACCCACCCATCATAGATGAAAGAAATCCCTGAGAAGTCCTTCTTAGAATTCCAGTTAGAGAACTTTTTAATACCCAATGTTACCGATCGCAATCAGTGTAGTGTAAGTATCAAACCAACTTCTGCCAGAAGTTCAGATGACATGGTTGGAGCACAAGATGAAGAAACAAGCGCTCCACTGGAAGAGCTAAGCTCTCATCACACTAAAAGAACAGATGATTTGTTTTCTTTACTGAATGAGAAAGCAGAAGAGCAGAAAAAACAACTCAATTGTAAGGATTTCTGCTTCATAGAGAAAATTACAACCACGACAGAGCTGTTGCAATAGTAGGTCTGAGTAGTGGGATGTATGGCAGGGACCCAGCAGGTGGGATGTATGGCAGAGACCCAGCAGTGTGATGTATGGCAGGGACCCAGCAGTGTGATGTATGGCAGGGACCCAGCAGTGGGATGTATGGCAGGGACCCAGCAGTGGGGTGTATGGCAGAGACCCAGCAGTGTGATGTATGGTAGGGACCCAGCAGTGGGGTATATGGCAGAGACCCAGCAGTGGGGTGCATGGCTTACATGTAACACATAAGGTATTACACAGAAGGACAATTCATACAGGTGTCACATTATAATTAACAGTGATGGGAGGTAGGGGGTTCAGTCATGGTTCTATGTAGGTGGGAAGTTGGGTGGGGGGGGGGGGGGGGGTTATGTTCTATGTAGGGGTTCTATGTAGGTGGGAAGTAGGGGTTCTATGTAGGTGGGAAGTAAGGGTTCTATGTAGGTGGGAAGTCGGGGGGTTCTATGTATGGTTCTATGTAGGCGGTAAAACTTAATTGGTGAGACTGCCAAAGCGCGTGTGTGTGTGTGTGTGTGTGTGTGTGTGTGTGTGTGTGTGTGTGTGTGTGTGTGTGGCAAACCTTTAGTTTCTCTTTGTTCTGAGGACCCAGGGAGGGGTGGTTGCAGGTGTAGATCCTATCAACAGCAGTCTTACACTCCTCGGGTGACCTAAAACATTCATATTATGACATCACTCAACACACACACACACACACTAACAGCACCTGTTATGGATGACAATCTTCCATTCCTCAAGTGAAGATGGGACTGGGGACCAGAAAGGATACATTCAGAGTACAGACATGGTGTGGCTTTACAGGGTCACAAGCCAAGGGGATAATTACCTTTAAGCACAAAGGGAAGTTCTTTGCTTGCTTGCTGCATTTCTGCTTCAACCTAATGCAGAAGTGTTGAAGATCCTATTCCCCAGATGACTATCAATACTACCTTTTCTGAATGGACGTGTTTCCCATTATCTTTCTTGTTGTCCAGAGTATCTCTTTCTGAATCCTTGTTGTCATGGGAACATTCACCCAAATGTTTATTGTCATGGGAACAGTCATCTGAATCCTCGTCATCACAGGAGTCCTCTGCAGAGATATGAACCTCACAGGTCCCCAGTCCCAGCCATTTAACCAACACCTCTCACCTGACTCCAGATCAGAGCCATACAGCTCAGCTACCTCATGCTGGTCCCCAGACTCATCAGCCACCTCATGCTGGTCCCCAGACTCATCAGCCACCTCACTCTGGTCCCCAGACTCCTCATCAGATTGGTTATCATCACCTTCTATGTAACGAGGGAACGTATGTTTACATGACACACCCCTTTATGTTTACATGACACACCCCTTTATGTTTACACGACACACCCCTTTATGTTGCCATTTCCAACATACTTTCATGCCTCATATTCTGATCAACGGCCAAGCTTGCCTCATCCCCAGACCCTTCCAAATCTTCAGACATCTCACCATCAGGCATGACTGGTCTGCCGTCTTTGTCATAACTCAGCACAAACTGTACCCGCCGCTTCTTGGACCTTAACAGGAAACACTGTGAACAAGTGGCCTACACAGCCACCAAGGAGGGGGTCTCACTTATCACCAATGTGGTCTGCTGAAACATGCTGCTTGTGATGGTGCAGGGGAAGCCCCTTCATCCGACACACCCTCTCCAGCTGCATTAATAAAAGCAGTGACCTCTCATTGCAAGACATAAACTTGGAGTAACTGATTAAAATGGTTGGAGCCACCCATCTTTTGGTTTAGTTACTTTAAACAGTAGTTAGTCCAAATGAAAGTAAACCCGGCTAATTATAAACATCCGCACATCCAAACAGCCAGACCTCCTGTTTCTCCAGTCTTTCCTTCTCAAGAGCTGCTAATTCTGCTTCACTCTTAAGACTGTCTGTGGGCTAAACACCATGCGATCTTTTAACGAATCAGCACACACACACACACACACACACACAAACACACACACACATACACACAAACACACACACACACACACATACAAACACACACATTCACACACACATACACATACACACACACACACAAACAAACACACACACCTTTCCTCTTGCTTCAAAAGTCATTTTTCTCACTGTCATGTCATAGTCATCAGGAGGAGGTTTGTCATCATCAGGTGACTGATACAGTAATAGACACATGAGGACATGGTGTAAAGCAATGCACACACATACCGCCTTAGGAACAAGCCCCTGCACACACATACTGCCTTAGGAACAAGCCCCTGCACACACATACTGCCTTAGGAACAAGCCCCTGCACACACATACCGCCTTAGGAACAAGTCCTTGCACACACATACCGCCTTAGGAACAAGCCCCTGCACACACATACCGCCTTAGGAACAAGCCCCTGCACACACATACCGCCTTAGGAACAAGTCCCTGCACACACATACCGCCTTAGGAACAAGCCCCTGCACACACATACCGCCTTAGGAACAAGCCCCTGCACACACATACCGCCTTAGGAACAAGTCCCTGCACACACATACCGCCTTAGGAACAAGTCCCTGCACACACATACCGCCTTAGGAACAAGTCCCTGCACACACATACCGCCTTAGGAACAAGTCCCTGCACACACATACCGCCTTAGGAACAAGTCCCTGCACACACATACCGCCTTAGGAACAAGCCCCTGCACACACATACCGCCTTAGGAACAAGTCCCTGCACACACATACCGCCTTAGGAACAAGCCCCTGCACACACATACCGCCTTAGGAACAAGTCCCTGCACACACATACCGCCTTAGGAACAAGTCCCTGCACACACATACCGCCTTAGGAACAAGTCCCTGCACACACATACCGCCTTAGGAACAAGTCCTTGCACACACATACCGCCTTAGGAACAAGCCCCTGCACACACATACCGCCTTAGGAACAAGCCCCTGCACACACATACCGCCTTAGGAACAAGTCCCTGCACACACATACCGCCTTAGGAACAAGTCCCTGCACACACATACCGCCTTAGGAACAAGCCCCTGCACACACATACCGCCTTAGGAACAAGTCCCTGCACACACATACCGCCTTAGGAACAAGTCCCTGCACACACATACCGCCTTAGGAACAAGTCCCTGCACACACATACCGCCTTAGGAACAAGCCCCTGCACACACATACCGCCTTAGGAACAAGTCCCTGCACACACATACCGCCTTAGGAACAAGCCCCTGCACACACATACCGCCTTAGGAACAAGTCCCTGCACACACATACCGCCTTAGGAACAAGTCCCTGCACACACATACCGCCTTAGGAACAAGTCCCTGCACACACATACTGCCTTAGGAACAAGCCCCTGCACACACATACCGCCTTAGGAACAAGTCCCTGCACACACATACCGCCTTAGGAACAAGCCCCTGCACACACATACCGCCTTAGGAACAAGCCCCTGCACACACATACCGCCTTAGGAACAAGTCCCTGCACACACATACCGCCTTAGGAACAAGCCCCTGCACACACATACCGCCTTAGGAACAAGCCGGAACAAGCCCCTGCACACACATACCGCCTTAGGAACAAGTCCCTGCACACACATACCGCCTTAGGAACAAGCCCCTGCACACACATACCGCCTTAGGAACAAGTCCCTGCACACACATACCGCCTTAGGAACAAGTCCCTGCACACACATACCGCCTTAGGAACAAGTCCCTGCACACACATACTGCCTTAGGAACAAGCCCCTGCACACACATACCGCCTTAGGAACAAGTCCCTGCACACACATACCGCCTTAGGAACAAGCCCCTGCACACACATACCGCCTTAGGAACAAGCCCCTGCACACACATACCGCCTTAGGAACAAGTCCCTGCACACACATACCGCCTTAGGAACAAGCCCCTGCACACACATACCGCCTTAGGAACAAGCCCCTGCACACACATACCGCCTTAGGAACAAGCCCCTGCACACACATACCGCCTTAGGAACAAGTCCCTGCACACACATACCGCCTTAGGAACAAGCCCCTGCACACACATACCGCCTTAGGAACAAGCCCCTGCACACACATACCGCCTTAGGAACAAGTCCCTGCACACACATACCGCCTTAGGAACAAGCCCCTGCACACACATACCGCCTTAGGAACAAGTCCCTGCACACACATACCGCCTTAGGAACAAGTCCCTGCACACACATACCGCCTTAGGAACAAGTCCCTGCACACACATACTGCCTTAGGAACAAGCCCCTGCACACACATACCGCCTTAGGAACAAGCTCCTGCACACACATACCGCCTTAGGAACAAGTCCCTGCACACACATACCGCCTTAGGAACAAGTCCCTGCACACACATACCGCCTTAGGAACAAGCCCCTGCACACACATACCGCCTTAGGAACAAGCTCCTGCACACACATACCGCCTTAGGAACAAGTCCCTGCACACACATACCGCCTTAGGAACAAGCCCCTGCACACACATACCGCCTTAGGAACAAGTCCCTGCACACACATACCGCCTTAGGAACAAGTCCCTGCACACACATACCGCCTTAGGAACAAGTCCCTGCACACACATACCGCCTTAGGAACAAGTCCCTGCACACACATACCGCCTTAGGAACAAGTCCCTGCACAGCCTTCCATTGCTCATCAATATCGTGAAGCAAGTCTTCTGTTTTCTGTTTTAGCTGCTGACGTTCATACTGAGAAACAAAAGGTACCCTTGATTAGGGTGGTAAGCAGTGCTCATCATTAAGGTGAGGGTGATAAGCATTATTAGGGTGATAAGCATTATTAGGGTGATAAGCAGTGCTCATCATTAAGGTGAGGGTGATAAGCATTATTAGGGTGATAAGCAGTGCTCCTCATTAAGGTGAGGGTGATAAGCATTATTAGGGTGATAAGCAGTGCTCCTCATTAAGGTGAGGGTGATAAGCAATGTCACACACTACAATCTAATGCAGGTACAAATCCACCATACAGGATAGAACTTGTCACCACTGATGTGAATGTGTGTATGTGTGTGTGTGTGTGTGTGTGTGTGTGTGTGTGTGTGTGTGTGTTGTGTGTGTGTGTTGTGTGTGTGCACAAAGGCCACATCGCCCCTCCAACCAAATGTGTACCTTCTGTGCTTTGGATTTGGCGACCACCTCCCCCAGGATCTCCTTGCGTGTCTTAGACCTCTCCCCTGGCTGGATAGAATGATGACACACACACCTCACCATTCCCTGGCCTCACTCTGTCACTGTCACCAATGCTTTCATCTTTACTTTTCTTCTTGAGAAAGCCACCAAAGTGAGTATGCCTAATATCCTCTGGGTTGTACACACACACCACATCATACAAATGACACACACAGGCACACATCACACAGGCACACATCACACAAACCTTCAACGTCCTCCTCATCACTAGTGATGCGGATATCATCAAAGCTCTCCATGTCACCAAGGGACTGCCCATAGTGCGTCAGCTGATCAGTCTCGTCCCCAGGAAGATTGTACATGGCTCCTCGATCGTGTTTCTTCTGCAAGCATAGGAGGTTAGGGCATGGTCAACCACATATACCCTCTCTCTCCCCCCCCCCCCCCCCCACACACACCTGCTTTTCAAGCATAAACCGTTGCATCATCTTCTCCTCCGCCGATAAGGTTTCGTCATACTCCCCAAACCTTCGATCGACAAACTTGTTCGACTTGTTTCTACGCTTGTACTCTTCTAGCAGGGTTTTCTTTCTCTAATACTTTACACTTGAATTATGAACATATCTATTACCTACACGGTACCTTCTGAATTGCTCTGGAGCGGGAAACTCCGGGTGCACCTTTGTCCGATTTTGACTTCAAACATAAAACATCGTGTTTCCTTTTGTTCACGCGCAGTTCAAAGGGGTTTAGAGTGTTCTCTTCTACTTTCTGCTTTTTCTTGCTCCCAACTATGTCAGATCGTTTGCGTTTCCCAGACATTGATAACACGTGGACGTCGCAATAAGTTCGCCCCGCTTTAAAGTTTAATCGTCTCGTTCCCAGTGCAAGTGGCGCGCTAGCGCATTTAATATAGTTAAGAGTTAATTGTATTAATAATTAATGTTCCCAGTGGCGCGCTATGGATTCGAAGCATGTGGTGAAGAGTCTGCAGAAATCGAAGCAGAAGAGCAGAGAATACACCGACGATGAGGTGTTGTTGGCATGCCAGGTCCGAGATATTATTTCCATTGCATTCCAGGTTCAAAAGCTGTTAGAGGAAGGTCAGAAGGCGGGGGAGCTACCGCAGGTACTAAGGCAGCTGTTAGACGGTCAGTGTGCCTCTACGTATGAGTGAAGTGACTGTTCTATTCAATGCCAGAGTGTCCCGAGGAAAAAAGAGAGACCGTCTTCAAGGCTGCAATTACCGTCTGCATAACTATGTTAAATTCTGACCAGTTGCACACTTCTGTAGCGAAGGAGATTGTAGGAAAAATACTTCTGGAGGTTCTGTCACACACACACACTAGCAGCTGCATGCATGGATGTGAGTGGTTATTGCCTTTCCTGCAGGTAGGGAAGCTAAGTGGTTCATCTGTCGTTGCTCTAGCTGAGCTTTTAATTGAAGGGATTAAGACAGGCGCTGTCTCCAATGGACAGTGAGTGTTCATAATGGCCTGAGAGTGTTTTATTGAAGGTGTCATACTGGGGGTAGCTAGGTGTCATACTGGGGTAGCTAGGTGTCATACTGGGGTAGCTAGGTGTAATTATTGATGCACCAAGTGTTAGCAAGGTGTTGAATTTGGTCATAAGGGTTAAATGTGCTCTCTCCACTAGCTCCTATGTGCTCTCTCCACTAGCTCCTATGTGTTCTCTCCACTAGCTCCTATGTGTTCTCTCCACTAGCTCCTATGTGTTCTCTCCACTAGCTCCTATGTGTTCTCTCCACTAGCTCCTATGTGTTCTCTCCACTAGCTCCTATGTGTTCTCTCCACTAGCTCCTATGTGTTCTCTCCACTAGCTCCTGTGTGTTCTCTCCACTAGCTCCTATGTGTTCTCTCCACTAGCTCCTATGTGTTCTCTCCACTAGCTCCTATGTGTTCTCTCCATTAGCTCCTATGTGTTCTCTCCACTAGCTCCTATGTGTTCTCTCCACTAGCTCCTATGTGTTCTCTCCACTAGCTCCTGTGTGTTCTCTCCACTAGCTCCTAAGTGTTCTCTCCACTAGCTCCTATGTGTTCTCTCCACTAGCTCCTATGTGTTCTCTCCACTAGCTCCTATGTGTTCTCTCCACTAGCTCCTATGTGTTCTCTCCACTAGCTCCTATGTGTTCTCTCCACTAGCTCCTGTGTTCTCTCCACTAGCTCCTATGTGTTCTCTCCACTAGCTCCTATGTGTTCTCTCCACTAGCTCCTATGTGTTCTCTCCACTAGCTCCTGTGTTCTCTCCACTAGCTCCTATGTGTTCTCTCCACTAGCTCCTATGTGTTCTCTCCACTAGCTCCTATGTGTTCTGTCCACTAGCTCCTATGTGTTCTCTCCACTAGCTCCTGTGTGTTCTCTCCACTAGCTCCTATGTGTTCTCTCCACTAGCTCCTATGTGTTCTCTCCACTAGCTCCTATGTGTTCTCTCCACTAGCTCCTATGTGTTCTCTCCACTAGCTCCTGTGTTCTCTCCACTAGCTCCTATGTGTTCTCTCCACTAGCTCCTATGTGTTCTCTCCACTAGCTCCTATGTGTTCTCTCCACTAGCTCCTATGTGTTCTCTCCACTAGCTCCTATGTGTTCTCTCCACTAGCTCCTATGTGTTCTCTCCACTAGCTCCTATGTGTTCTCTCCACTAGCTCCTATGTGTTCTCTCCACTAGCTCCTGTGTGTTCTCTCCACTAGCTCCTATGTGTTCTGTCCACTAGCTCCTATGTGTTCTCTCCACTAGCTCCTATGTGTTCTCTCCACTAGCTCCTATGTGTTCTGTCCACTAGCTCCTATGTGTTCTCTCCACTAGCTCCTATGTGTTCTCTCCACTAGCTCCTATGTGTTCTGTCCACTAGCTCCTATGTGTTCTCTCCACTAGCTCCTGTGTGTTCTCTCCACTAGCTCCTATGTGTTCTCTCCACTAGCTCCTATGTGTTCTCTCCACTAGCTCCTATGTGTTCTGTCCACTAGCTCCTATGTGTTCTCTCCACTAGCTCCTATGTGTTCTCTCCACTAGCTCCTATGTGTTCTGTCCACTAGCTCCTATGTGTTCTCTCCACTAGCTCCTGTGTGTTCTCTCCACTAGCTCCTATGTGTTCTCTCCACTAGCTCCTATGTGTTCTCTCCACTAGCTCCTATGTGTTCTCTCCACTAGCTCCTATGTGTTCTCTCCACTAGCTCCTGTGTTCTCTCCACTAGCTCCTATGTGTTCTCTCCACTAGCTCCTATGTGTTCTCTCCACTAGCTCCTATGTGTTCTCTCCATTAGCTCCTATGTGTTCTCTCCACTAGCTCCTATGTGTTCTCTCCACTAGCTCCTATGTGTTCTCTCCACTAGCTCCTGTGTGTTCTCTCCACTAGCTCCTAAGTGTTCTCTCCACTAGCTCCTATGTGTTCTCTCCACTAGCTCCTATGTGTTCTCTCCACTAGCTCCTATGTGTTCTCTCCACTAGCTCCTATGTGTTCTCTCCACTAGCTCCTATGTGTTCTCTCCACTAGCTCCTGTGTTCTCTCCACTAGCTCCTATGTGTTCTCTCCACTAGCTCCTATGTGTTCTCTCCACTAGCTCCTATGTGTTCTCTCCACTAGCTCCTGTGTTCTCTCCACTAGCTCCTATGTGTTCTCTCCACTAGCTCCTATGTGTTCTCTCCACTAGCTCCTGTGTTCTCTCCACTAGCTCCTATGTGTTCTGTCCACTAGCTCCTATGTGTTCTCTCCACTAGCTCCTATGTGTTCTCTCCACTAGCTCCTATGTGTTCTGTCCACTAGCTCCTATGTGTTCTCTCCACTAGCTCCTATGTGTTCTCTCCACTAGCTCCTATGTGTTCTGTCCACTAGCTCCTATGTGTTCTCTCCACTAGCTCCTGTGTGTTCTCTCCACTAGCTCCTATGTGTTCTCTCCACTAGCTCCTATGTGTTCTCTCCACTAGCTCCTATGTGTTCTGTCCACTAGCTCCTATGTGTTCTCTCCACTAGCTCCTATGTGTTCTCTCCACTAGCTCCTATGTGTTCTGTCCACTAGCTCCTATGTGTTCTCTCCACTAGCTCCTGTGTGTTCTCTCCACTAGCTCCTATGTGTTCTCTCCACTAGCTCCTATGTGTTCTCTCCACTAGCTCCTATGTGTTCTCTCCACTAGCTCCTATGTGTTCTCTCCACTAGCTCCTGTGTTCTCTCCACTAGCTCCTATGTGTTCTCTCCACTAGCTCCTATGTGTTCTCTCCACTAGCTCCTATGTGTTCTCTCCATTAGCTCCTATGTGTTCTCTCCACTAGCTCCTATGTGTTCTCTCCACTAGCTCCTATGTGTTCTCTCCACTAGCTCCTGTGTGTTCTCTCCACTAGCTCCTAAGTGTTCTCTCCACTAGCTCCTATGTGTTCTCTCCACTAGCTCCTATGTGTTCTCTCCACTAGCTCCTATGTGTTCTCTCCACTAGCTCCTATGTGTTCTCTCCACTAGCTCCTATGTGTTCTCTCCACTAGCTCCTGTGTTCTCTCCACTAGCTCCTATGTGTTCTCTCCACTAGCTCCTATGTGTTCTCTCCACTAGCTCCTATGTGTTCTCTCCACTAGCTCCTGTGTTCTCTCCACTAGCTCCTATGTGTTCTCTCCACTAGCTCCTATGTGTTCTCTCCACTAGCTCCTATGTGTTCTGTCCACTAGCTCCTATGTGTTCTCTCCACTAGCTCCTGTGTGTTCTCTCCACTAGCTCCTATGTGTTCTCTCCACTAGCTCCTATGTGTTCTCTCCACTAGCTCCTATGTGTTCTCTCCACTAGCTCCTATGTGTTCTCTCCACTAGCTCCTGTGTTCTCTCCACTAGCTCCTATGTGTTCTCTCCACTAGCTCCTATGTGTTCTCTCCACTAGCTCCTATGTGTTCTCTCCACTAGCTCCTATGTGTTCTCTCCACTAGCTCCTATGTGTTCTCTCCACTAGCTCCTATGTGTTCTCTCCACTAGCTCCTATGTGTTCTCTCCACTAGCTCCTATGTGTTCTCTCCACTAGCTCCTGTGTGTTCTCTCCACTAGCTCCTATGTGTTCTGTCCACTAGCTCCTATGTGTTCTCTCCACTAGCTCCTATGTGTTCTCTCCACTAGCTCCTATGTGTTCTGTCCACTAGCTCCTATGTGTTCTCTCCACTAGCTCCTATGTGTTCTCTCCACTAGCTCCTATGTGTTCTGTCCACTAGCTCCTATGTGTTCTCTCCACTAGCTCCTGTGTGTTCTCTCCACTAGCTCCTATGTGTTCTCTCCACTAGCTCCTATGTGTTCTCTCCACTAGCTCCTATGTGTTCTCTCCACTAGCTCCTATGTGTTCTCTCCACTAGCTCCTGTGTTCTCTCCACTAGCTCCTATGTGTTCTCTCCACTAGCTCCTATGTGTTCTCTCCACTAGCTCCTATGTGTTCTCTCCACTAGCTCCTATGTGTTCTCTCCACTAGCTCCTATGTGTTCTCTCCACTAGCTCCTATGTGTTCTCTCCACTAGCTCCTATGTGTTCTGTCCACTAGCTCCTATGTGTTCTCTCCACTAGTTCCCTTGAACTCTTTCCCAAAGTATTATCTGTTATAACTGGCCAGAGGTTAATCAAAGGTTAGTTTCTGCCCATACTTATATTCTCCACTTTCATGTCCTTGTCCTCCTTGGTGGTGCCAGGTGGCTTGGGGGAGATGTCTGGTTTAGAGTATAAGGCTCACTTAGTGAATGACTTGTGCAGAAACAAGTGAGGGTGATGGTGATCATGGCGATCATTTTGTAAACATCAGCACACATGTACTTCTTAGATGGGATTCCAGCTGCATCCTTCATATTGCGAACATGTGTAGGTAGGTGTGAGATGGATGTATGACAGAGGCTACGGATATGAGAAGTGAGAGGGAAGGGAGTGTGGACAGGGGCTGTGTGTGTGAGAGGGAAGGGAGTGTGGACAGGGACTGTGTGTGTGAGAGGGAAGGGAGTGTGGGCAGGGGGTATGTGTGACAGGGGGTCAAGGCTTTGTGTGGCTTGGGTATGTTATTATGTTGTTCTCATCATTCACCAATGAACTTTTGGGGAAAGAGAGATTCCTCTCAGTTCAGAGGAACTGAAGTTTCTTGTCAAGAAACTGTTCAGGTACAAATGAAGGTAGGGAAGTGGGAGCAGGAACGTATCAACTGCATTGCCTCTATCTCCAGAGAAACCGTTTTGTTGCCTATCTCTGAGGTTCCTGCTCTTGTTTACCAGTTGCTGGTTCTGTCAACCAAGGGTCATAAGCAGCTAGTTTTATCTGGAATTAGAGCACTGTTTATTCATTTTGATGAACAAGTGTCTACTGCGGATAAGGGTCCTAATGAGTAAGCATCATCATTACATCATTTGTAATTACATCATTTCTGTTACCTAATATGGGTATGCACTACCTGCTTCCAGGCTCTCAGTTACCAAGATGAGCAGGTCCGAGCTCCTGCAAGCTGAAGGGACAGTCATACTTCATGTTACCTTTGCCCTCAAACAAGACCAGGCATGTTCAAACATTGATGCAAAACTCATGTTGATGGCACGAAACACCTACCATGAGAGATAAAATTAATGTACTGATTAGGCACATAGTGAAGGATGGCATTGATTGTGAGGTCATATGATACTTCACATCATAGCAGTGGCTACACTCTCCATGTAAAGCCTGTATTCATCATGGCTGTGACACCACACATCACTTTCCCATTCAACTAATTGTAATTGTGATGTGGAATAATGCAAGGGTCGGTAATTGTAATGTTTAGCCAGAAGCATTTCATGTGCACACACACACATATACTCTTGTTTCTTCTGTGTGCAGGAACTTGCAAATGAATTCCTTAAAAGTCTGAAGGTATGTGTTCATGGGTGTGGTCCGTGAAGGCCTGGGGACTGAAGGGTATACATAGCCTACGATTCACACTTGGCTTGGATGTGATTGCTAACTGTGGCCCTGGGGTATGTGTTCTTCATCCAGAGACCTGACTTGAAAGTCTCCCTGTCTCCATTCAACATCGCCCTCTCCTTGTCTATTGCACGTCAGCATAGATTTGAAACCATTGTAAGTGGGTGGCCCTTTGCCCATGGCCCTGAACCACCTCCCTCCATCCACCTCCCTCCATCCACCTCCTTCCATCCACCTCCCTCCATCCACCTCCATCCTCACTCCTGTGTCCTCCTGTATGGCAGGTGTTTGACTTCCTTCGCACGGCCATCTTAAGAAGCTTTAAAGACCATGAACGCAGAAATGCATCTCATTGGATACAAGGCATTTATTGAGATTGTATTCATATCACCTTCTCCTCCCCACTCCCTCTATAGATATGTCACCTGACCCTTGTGATATGGCTTCAGTTCTTTTGACAACTGTGGACAATAGGTGATGGTACCTACATGTTATGTATGTGGTAAGGTAGATCTATGTAGATGTGATGGTACCTACATGTTATGTATGTGGTAAGGTAGATCTATGTAGTTGTGATGGTACCTACATGTTATGTATGTGGTAAGGTAGATCTATGTAGTTGTGATGGTACCTACATGTTATGTATGTGGTAATGTCTGTATGGAGTTATATCAGTCTTGGTCGTTATGTTATATCCCATCACTCTCCATGTCGCAGTTCCTGTGGGTGGGACCATGTTGTAGAAGGCCTGGTGATGCTAGGGTTCCAGCTGATGGAAAATGCTGCTGTAAAGTCCAGTATGTGTATGCATGTGTGTGTGTATATGTGCGTGCTGTCTGTGTGTGTGTATGTGCATGTATTCGAACCTATGTATCTTTGTGTGTTTGTATATTAATAAACATTGGATTAGACAATGCTCTAATTATCTGTAAGGTACTACATGTAAAATCTGAAGTTTACTATCGGAGTAGATGTGTGTTAATTAACTGTTTTAGTTTTAGTTTTTGCAATTGTAGTGATTATTAAAACCTCTACAGGGAATGTGGGTGTCCCCCAAACCCCTCAGTACAGGGCCAGTTTGCTTGGTGAGAAGGTTCTGTACAGCTGTTTTAAGGTAGGTGGTGCTATGGCAACCTCTCCTCCTCCCCAGCACTTAGACACATGATTGCTCTTTCCCAATAGGCCCATTCAGTTGTCTGCCAGGAAATTGTGACACAGCTCTTAAACAGAATTCTTGCCAATGCTACTTCATACGTCCATCACTATATATGTAATGACATCTCCGAACATTTGTGTGTATTGTCTCTTTGTATTACTGCTGTGTGTGTGTGTGTGTGTGTGTGTGTGTGTGTGTGTGTGTGTGTGTGTGTGTGTGTGTGTGTGTGTGTGTGTGTGTGTGTGTGTGTGTGTGTGTGTGTGTGTGTGTGTGTGTGTGTGTGGATAGCACTGCTTAGCAAGGTGGTGGAGGCTACTCCACAGGTTGTCCTGGAAACACTACCTCAAGTGAGGGAGACTTTTGGCTACCTCTCTCTGCTACCATATCAGCCAGCTGTTGAACTTTTATCTGCCATTTTGGTAAGCAAGCCTCAATGAGTGCCGCTGTCTCATCAGACTAATCTGTGTGTGTGTGTGTGTGTGTGTGTGTGTGTGGGGGGGGTGGTAGCCATTGGCTCATTTTAGTCTCTCTGTGAGAGACTCACTGCTTATTGTCCTCAGGAAGTCTCTGATCTCAAAGTGAGGAAGAGTTATTGAAGGATTTGATTTTTTCACGTACACATACGCATACATTTCTGTCACTAGAAATTTGGAGTCCAAAAAGATGTCTGTTGGAGGCTATTTGTTACTGCTAAAAAAATTCAAAGTAAGCCAATTTAGTTTTTGTATTTATGTTTGTGCAGTTTATGTTCTGTTCATTGTTAGGTTTTTACCATGGGAACTGGATTGAGAGAGGCAGAGCTCAGTCAGCCAGGCTTTCTGACACAGTCTCAGGTGCTATGCCTTGTGGTGTCTGTGTCTGTCTTCGGTTATGCCCACCTCTGCTCATTCCTGTATATCTCTGCTCATTCCTGTATATCTCTGCTCACTCCTCCTGATATCTCTGCTCACTCCTCCTGATACCGCTGCTCACTCCTCCTGCATATCTCTGCTCATTCCTGTATATCTCTGCTCATTCCTCCTGCATATCTCTGCTCACTCCCCCTGCATATCTCTGCTCACTCCCCCTGATATCTCTGCTCATTCCTGTATATCTCTGCTCACTCATCCTGCATATCTCTGAATACTTGTGCTGTTTGTTTATCATTTTACCTCTGTTGCAGGTTGAAGTGGAAGTTCATCCATCATCATCTTCTTCCAGTTCAGGAAATGAAGGCTTCTGTCTGGAAATACTTGGTAAGTGGAGATGAGTGATGGTGTGTTGTAATGAAGCACAAAGTGAATGACATCAGGGGAGGTGACATTAGGGGTGATATCAGGGCAATGACATCACGGGTGACATCACGGGGATATCAGGGGGTGACATCACGGGTAACATCAGGGGGACATCTGGGGTGACATCAGTGGAGGGGGAATCATGACATCAGGGGTGACACCATGGGTGACATCAGGAGTGACATCAGTGGAGGGGGAATCAGGGAGGGTGACATCAGGGGGTGACATCAGGGGTGATATCAGGGGGTGACATCAAAGGAGGGTGACATCAGGGGGAAGTGACAGGGCTTGGGTTAGAACAGCTCACCTCCATTTGGTCCCAGGAACTCTCAGACGTTGTTTGTCTCAGCAGTATGAAGTAAAGCAGTTGCTGTATCAGGTTTGATGGCACCAAGGTTGCTGAGATGTTCCCTCAGTGTTTGTGTCCACCTATCAGGGTCTATGCAATGTACTGGTAGAGAACATGAAGTTAGCAGAGCCTATTGTGGACCTCCTCCTAAGTCAGGTAAGCCTGTACAAGTGATGCTGGGTTGATCTATGGTGGACTTTGAACTTGATACTGTTTAGCTCATGGCGTACTATGAATCTGAAGAGGACATTACCCCTCCAGTGAGGATAGAACCTTGTGTTACTGTCATGGGCACCAACGCTGTCCAGTTGGAACCGCTGGTAAGAATTTTAACCCTTGAGGAGCCTGATTTCAAGTTGGTGGCTTTGTTTAAGGACCATCTAGTGAAGTGCATTCAGCTGTGTGTGGTGGCTTTTGATGAGTACAGTGCACGATCTGGACTAGAGGCAGTAGCTCCACCCCCTGTGTTGGAGGAAGCCAGGTGTGTCCTAAATTCTCTGGTGGAGAGGATGATAAGAAGTGACCCTGAAGACTTCCTGTTGGTGAGTGGGTGTGAATTGTAGCAAACATTTCCAATGTTACCATGACTACAGGACCGGTCAGCAGACTTCTCAAGTGCAAGTAGTGTAGGTGTCAAGAACAGATTTCTGGCCTCCCTGGTCATGGGGCTGTATGAGGTATGTGGCCTCCCTGGTCATGGGGCTGTATGAGGTATGTGGCCTCCCTGGTCATGGGGCTGTATGAGGTATGTGGCCTCCCTGGTCATGGGGCTGCATGAGGTATGGGGCCTCCCTGGTCATGGGGCTGTATGAGGTATGTGGCCTCCCTGGTCATGGGGCTGTATGAGGTATGGGGCCTCCCTGGTCATGGGGCTGTATGAGGTATGTGGCCTCCCTGGTCATGGGGCTGTATGAGGTATGGGGCCTCCCTGGTCATGGATCTGTATGAGGTATGGGGCCTCCCTGGTCATGGGGCTGTATGAGGTATGTGGCCTCCCTGGTCATGGGGCTGTATGAGGTATGTGGCCTCCCTGGTCATGGGGCTGTATGAGGTATGGGGCCTCCCTGGTCATGGGGCTGTATGAGGTATGGGGCCTCCCTGGTCATGGGTCTGTATGAGGTATGTGGCCTCCCTGGTCATGGGGCTGTATGAGGTATGGGGCCTCCCTGGTCATGGGGCTGTATGAGGTATGTGGCCTCCCTGGTCATGGGTCTGTATGAGGTATGGGGCCTCCCTGGTCATGGGTCTGTATGAGGTATGGGGCCTCCCTGGTCATGGGTCTGTATGAGGTATGTGGCCTCCCTGGTCATGGGGCTGTATGAGGTATGGGGCCTCCCTGGTCATGGGTCTGTATGAGGTATGTGGCCTCCCTGGTCATGGGTCTGTATGAGGTATGTGGCCTCCCTGGTCATGAGGTATGGGGCCTCCCTGGTCATGGGGCTGTATGAGGTATGGGGCCTCCCTGGTCATGGATCTGTATGAGGTATGGGGCCTCCCTGGTCATGGGGCTGTATGAGGTATGTGGCCTCCCTGGTCATGGGGCTGTATGAGGTATGTGGCCTCCCTGGTCATGGGGCTGTATGAGGTATGGGGCCTCCCTGGTCATGGGGCTGTATGAGGTATGGGGCCTCCCTGGTCATGGGGCTGTATGAGGTATGTGGCCTCCCTGGTCATGGGGCTGTATGAGGTATGTGGCCTCCCTGGTCATGGGGCTGTATGAGGTATGTGGCCTCCCTGGTCATGGGGCTGTATGAGGTATGGGGCCTCCCTGGTCATGGGGCTGTATGAGGTATGTGGCCTCCCTGGTCATGGGGCTGTATGAGGTATGGGGCCTCCCTGGTCATGGGGCTGTATGAGGTATGGGGCCTCCCTGGTCATGGGACTGTATGAGGTATGGGGCCTCCCTGGTCATGGGGCTGTATGAGGTATGGGGCCTCCCTGGTCATGGGTCTGTATGAGGTATGTGGCCTCCCTGGTCATGGGGCTGTATGAGGTATGGGGCCTCCCTGGTCATGGGGCTGTATGAGGTATGGGGCCTCCCTGGTCATGGGTCTGTATGAGGTATGTGGCCTCCCTGGTCATGGGGCTGTATGAGGTATGGGGCCTCCCTGGTCATGGGGCTCTATGAGGTATGGGGCCTCCCTGGTCATGGGTCTGTATGAGGTATGTGGCCTCCCTGGTCATGGGTCTGTATGAGGTATGGGGCCTCCCTGGTCATGGGGCTGTATGAGGTATGGGGCCTCCCTGGTCATGGGGCTGTATGAGGTATGTGGCCTCCCTGGTCATGGGTCTGTATGAGGTATGGGGCCTCCCTAGTCATGGGGCTGTATGAGGTATGGGGCCTCCCTGGTCATGGGGCTGTATGAGGTATGGGGCCTCCCTGGTCATGGGGCTGTATGAGGTATGTGGCCTCCCTGGTCATGGGGCTGTATGAGGTATGGGGCCTCCCTGGTCATGGGGCTGTATGAGGTATGGGGCCTCCCTGGTCATGGGGCTGTATGAGGTATGGGGCCTCCCTGGTCATGGGGCTGTATGAGGTATGTGGCCTCCCTGGTCATGGGGCTGTATGAGGTATGGGGCCTCCCTGGTCATGGGGCTGTATGAGGTATGTGGCCTCCCTGGTCATGGGGCTGTATGAGGTATGTGGCCTCCCTGGTCATGGGGCTGTATGAGGTATGGGGCCTCCCTGGTCATGGGGCTGTATGAGGTATGGGGCCTCCCTGGTCATGGGGCTGTATGAGGTATGGGGCCTCCCTGGTCATGGGGCTGTATGAGGTATGGGGCCTCCCTGGTCATGGGGCTGTATGAGGTATGGGGCCTCCCTGGTCATGGGGCTGTATGAGGTATGTGGCCTCCCTGGTCATGGGGCTGTATGAGGTATGGGGCCTCCCTGGTCATGGGGCTGTATGAGGTATGGGGCCTCCCTGGTCATGGGGCTGTATGAGGTATGTGGCCTCCCTGGTCATGGGGCTGTATGAGGTATGGGGCCTCCCTGGTCATGGGGCTGTATGAGGTATGGGGCCTCCCTGGTCATGGGTCTGTATGAGGTATGTGGCCTCCCTGGTCATGGGGCTGTATGAGGTATGTGGGCCTCCCTGGTCATGGGGCTGTATGAGGTATGTGGCCTCCCTGGTCATGGGGCTGTATGAGGTATGTGGCCTCCCTGGTCATGGGGCTGTATGAGGTATGGGGCCTCCCTGGTCATGGGGCTCTTGTGTGTTGAACTATTGTTAGGTAGTGTATATTTCTTCTCAATCTGTCATTTTTCAGACACTGTTGGAGTATACTTTTGCCTCTGGACAGTTCAGGTTTGTGAGGGAAAGGACAGTGAAAGATGTATGTTGCTGCCTTTTCGCTTGACAGTCAGGAGTCATGTGGCCAGACATTGAAGCTGTATGAAGGGTACATCAAGGTTTACAACACAGTCAGTGAGAAGGCCTCTGTGCCTGTTACCAAGGCTATCAAGGTTGGGGGTGGTGCTGATGCATCCACTTCTGGCACTAGAGATGGTGCCAATGCCTCCACATCTGGTGCTGCTGATACTAGTGTCAAGGCAGGTGCTAAGGCTGGTGTCAAGGCAGGTGCTAAGGCTGGTGCTAAGGCTGGTGCTAAGGCTGGTGTCAAGGCAGGTGCTAAGGCTGGTGCTAAGGCTGGTGTCAAGGCTGGTGGTGCTAAGAAGCCTTCAGCCACACCTGTACCAAACAAGGTGTGGCCTTCAAACCTCCGTCTGCAGTTTGTAATAAAATTGCTAAAGGCTCTATTCACGTAAGAAATCCTGTAGTGGTTTATGGAGTATATGTGTACTGCAATGTACATTGTAGTACTGCATAAGTAGCTTCTCACGTCCCCTTCCAACATCCACCTTTCCCTTTCTGACTGCTTCTTTTACAGGGACAGTATTCCAGGCCATCAACTAGCCCTTTCTGTGCTTAAAGCTCCACCTTTTGTCAGATATGTGCTCTCAGTTGCCCTTCAAAAAATACTAGAGGTGTGCAAGTGCTTGCTAATATTAAGTGTGTGTGTATGTATGTGTGTGTGTGTATGTGTGTGTGTGTGTGCATCAGTCACTACACATTAGTAGTTTTATATCTCCAGATTCGTGATGGAACAACTTCAGAAGAAGGTCCTGTTCTAATGCAGGGCCAGAAGAAGCTATGGAAGAAATGCATTGCCCTTGGCAGGTTGGTCACATGTACATATTAGCATATGCCACACTACCTTGGGCACTACCTTGGGCATGTTAGGATACTATTCAGTCAGGTAGAGTCTTTGGCAGCAGCTGGGAAAACCCCAAAGATGGAGAAGGCTAGCACCCAACCTACCATTGTTCCCCCACACACCGGTTGATCCGACCATCTTTATTGTAGGGTCGATCGATTCCAGATATGTGTGTAGATGGCTTTTTTCAACTTCTGATGATAGTGGAGGGTGAGTGGCCTGATATGATGGAAGAGTATCTTGGTGGTGTGATACCTGCCGATAAGGACGATGGGGAAAGAGCACACTATGTTATCAGGACATTCCAGGTGAGACAACGGTTTCTGCCCTCATCACACCCGTCCCTCCCTACCACTCCTCCTCCAATGCTCAGTCCCTTACAATGGCAGCCATTGCTCAGTCCACAAACAGCAAGGATGCCACCCTAACGTTAGGGGTAATCAGCCTTCTCACAAAGTATCTGTCCAGTGGTTCACAGCAGGTACTGGCACACAGTGTGGTGTGGTATGTAACTGTACCAAATATGGTTCTGATACGTTCAGCTGGAGCAGGTCCGTACCTGGGTACATCAGCAGTGCAAGGAGCAAGGCATTGGTCAGCTGTTTAAGCATGTAGCTCTTGCCCTTATATTGTTGTGTATCAGATGCTTCACTTGCCAAAGCACTGGCATCTCTTCTGCTAACTGTGGCAGCTCGCCAGATTGGCTGTGCTCAAACTGTAAGCGCATCTATCTTAAGTTGTTTCACCCCACCCCTCCTTCCCAGCCCCACCCCTCCTTCCAAGCCCACCCCTCCTTCCAAGCCCCACCCCTCTTCCCAACTCCCATAACTCCCCCTCCTCAGCCCCAGTTTCCCTTTTTCATTTTTTCCTAGTTGGAGGAATTTGCTCAAGATGTTCACTTTCACATTGGGGATTTTGATGATGTTAGTGGTATCTGGTAGATTATACGTGCATGTTATTAATAGCTTTTGTAATTTGCAGGATGTTCAGTTAGAAGAAAGCAATCAGTTTGCTATTGTCAGCAAGGCCACTGCCACCACAGTACTGGTCAGTCATACCTCCTCACCACTATACCTTTTTATGGATCACCTGCTCTGAATAGGCAGTTCTGTACACACATTGTGATGTGCTTTTGTCTGATATCGATTGGTTAATTCTTCAGCTTAAGTCAGAATTCTCTCCACAAGCCGATAACCTCTTTGAAGGCATGGTGACATGTTCCCCTGCTGAGGGGTATGGTTTGACGGTTGGCTTATCTTGACACAGATGATGTGGTCTCTGACTCCACCCACCGTGGAACTGCTAATCCCACCCAACACAGTGGTGCAGTGGCATCTATATGTGGCCAGCTCACCCCTGTCCTAGGGACTATGTGTGAACTTGTTCAAACAGCCGTATTGCCAGGACCTTCAACTAATGGCCTTCTGAAGGTACATTCAGGTGGTTGAGGCATTGCGATATCTACATGGGCCATTGTACATGTATGCTAGCTAAGTGTATTCATTGGCTACTTCTGTATAATACATGTGACCTAATAATTAAATTAATTACCTATGTTATGCCTGTCGAGAGGGGGGGGGGGGGGGAATTCCTCACAAAAATACCCATTAAAAAATTTATGGCCTCCTTTGTAACCATTAGGTACTGTTACACATGTTTTTGAAACACAGTTCTTCATTCTAAAGTTACTTGTCAACCAGTGGAGCAAATGGTCGCATGAAGTGGAGAGGACGTAAAAACTAAAAATGAAGGTTTAGGCACACAATAGATAGGTCCAGTGTATGGCACGTTAGCAACCAAAACAGTGACAAGTTCCCTTGTGAATGTGACTCTTTCTGCTCAATATCGAAGAAGGTATTGGCACATGCTCACTAAACTTGATGCCATGGCAAATAAAAAATGGTGGCATTCCTTGCAATTACTGGTCTACCTGCTATGAATATGTGGTTATGAAAAGCTTAGCTACTAGTGTGATGGTTTTATACCTCTGCAGTGTCTCACAAAGTTATACAATGTGATGTCTAATCTGGTCAAGTATGTAAGTTGCAATTTATTAATAACCAGTGTTAGTCTATCATCATTGCTAGTGACAGCACATATCAATAGTGTGGGTATGGCCATACTGTACATGAAGGCTATGGCCATACTGTACATGAAGGCTATGGCCATACTGTACATGAAGGATATGGCCATACTGTACATGAAGGCTATGGCCATACTGTACATGAAGGCTATGGCCATACTGTACATGAAGGCTATGGCCATACTGTACATGAAGGCTATGGCCATACTGTACATGAAGGCTATGGCCATACTGTACATGAAGGCTATGGCCATACTGTACATGAAGGCTATGACCATACTGTACATGAAGGCTATGGCCATACTGTACATGAAGGCTATGGCCATACTGTACATGAAGGCTATGACCATACTGTACATGAAGGCTATGGCCATACTGTACATGAAGGCTATGGCCATACTGTACATGAAGGCTATGGCCATACTGTACATGAAGGCTATGGCCATACTGTACATGAAGGCTATGGCCATACTGTCCATACCTATACATCATGCAGTGTGTGATTCTTTTTAACAGTATGTCAGTCTTTTTGGCCTCTTTGCACATGTCAGCAACAACCTGGTCATTCTCGTAAGAACAGTTCTGCCGTGGTAGCACATATTTGACCTTTTCCCTTCTTGGTACCAGGTGGATCTGGTTGGGAAAGAACTATCCCCAAAAACCTACTCTTTCATTACTTATATCCAGGTACATGTAATAGCTTTTCAATCCCTTCGTAGTCTCTATGTGTCCCGATATACCTACATAGACTGTTGATGAGCCCACTAGACAAGAAGGCATTGGTGGAACCAAGGCAAAGGTAACCCAACATCTTCCTTGTTGACTTTGCTGTGTGTATCTGTTAACCTTCTCAGAATGGTAAGGGGAAGACCAAGTCGGCTGCTGGAAAGGTCTGGGGGAACAGCCATTGTTTGTTGTTGAGTAATGGTTTTGTATTCAGCTGAAAAAGGAAGGGCGCTCAATCCCTGAGCTAATCTTTAGCATGGAGATGTTTGAAAAGCATCTCATTCAGCTTTCAAAGAAGTCCAAGGTTGGCAGCATCCTTATTGGTGCCCACCCGTGATGTCTGCATATGTAACCCATCTGTTGTGTGGGACAGAGGGATCTGATGGAGCATTTCAAGCGAAGCACTGCACGAGACTTTAAAATTGATGGACAAACAGTGCAAGCTAAATTGAGTGAAAATACGAGGGAAGAATTGGAGGGTGACAATGAGGAGGGTGAGGGTGAGGGTGAAAGTGATGAAGGACCTCCAAACCATAAAAGACTCAAAACAGCGTGACTTTACATAATATGAAACGTACATCTTATGTATTATGTCATGTATGTTCAAACTGTCATCTACTTGTATAACTACGTTGATGCATTGCTTATTCGGCACAGGTAGAGTTTTAAAGTTTCCGTGAGTACAAAAAGAGAGATTGGATCTTTTTTAAAAAAAAAAAGAAGTAATTTTGTTTACGTTTCGTTATCTGGCTTCTGTCGATTAATTAAGGAATATAAATTGCTTTCCTTACACAAAAATTATTGTGGGGTGAGACCTTATGGTCCCTCACCATCTCCTTCCCACCAAGCTCGCGGTTGTTCACAGCATGTACGTAAGGCCCGTGCATTCTCATAAAAAGGTTGAACGAGCCCTTGTGACACTTACCCAACCTGGCGTCTGTTTGACTTGGTAGTTTCTGCTCAGTAGATTCATTCAAACACTCCTTGACCAGGTCGTTTATATTGGTTTTTTTAGGCTTCTTTTTAAGTTTGGTCATCAAAATACCTAAAATCCCCTTTCATATTTGACTACCCCAAGCACATATGTAGAGGCTCCGGTAGCAGGTTCTGTAATTTTAGCTGGTGTTCTATTAAAATTGGGAGGATATGAGTTTATAAGATTTTCTTGGCCATTGCTCCAGAAGCTTCGGAATTTTTTGCTTCTTTATTAAATCAAATTTTAAGTATTCTTTATGGTACGTTAACAACAATTCGACCCTGTATTAATTCCTACCGGGGCTGACTCAGCATCGGACCGACAGCGACTACGTCGGTCCTATGGTATGGCTTGCCACCCTAGTTAGGGTGGTATCCCTATCTCCGTCGGTCTATAGATCGGCTATGCCTCGATTAGGCTGATAGCTTATTAGGTAAAGCATCTTGCTCATAACAACAAAGTAGTTGATCCTTCCACTCTATTCCCACGGAGAATCGAACTCTCCCGTCTTTAAGTTGAAAACCTGATGTCTTAACCCCTGGACCATGGGAACATAACTTAGTAGGGCACGGATATAACCTCTTAGCCATACCTCGGTGAGACTACGTCGGAGGGATAGTACTGCGGGGATTGTATGTGATATAAGGCTATAGCATCCGGAGGCGATATGCACCTGCAGCAAGCTGGATACCTGGGTGGGGACCGACGTGGTCGGCGACCGAGGATATCACCGTAGTATAATAAAAAGAACGCTCCATTGCATTATATATCATTCTGTTGTCTGAACATGCCACATGTACCCTTTAGTATTGTCTTGCTCTTACCACACACCTTGGATAGAAGGATCGGAATTATCATTAGGCAAGTATCTTTGCATTGCATATTTTACTGAAGTAAGCAGACATGTCTTTCTTGCCTATGACCAAACATTATAACCATGGCTATGTCTGTGATTCCCTTGCTCCAAATGTCACTATTAATATAAGGTCCTTTTAGTTGCTCCTTAATTGTGCTTATATGGACACCCTGCACTCAACATAAATGGCCTTCTTTGGTAAACAAGTGTGGTGGCATGTGGGTACATTTATTTGCATGTCATTTTAAAAAAATTAACTGTATTGTAGCATTAACATGCCAGCGTATTTCGTTTGGCCAGGTTCATGTTTTAATTGCTATCTTTATGCCAATCACTGTAACCATTGGTAACACCACAGCCAGCAGAATGGCAAGGCCAGCCCAACGCAGCGGGGCATCCTGTTGGGTTATGTTAGACATACGTCTCATTAACTACTCATGGAACTGTCCCTCCACACACCTCTGAAGCAACTTTTTCCTTTGTAGGATGATGTGCAGGTGCTTCAGGACCAGGGACTGGGGGAGATACCATGTTCAACATGGTGGTAGATGATGTCCCCAGTGGCTTGGTCTGTCCTGATGGTTTTAATTTTTTCAACAGTGGTTTGAGCACTGGTGGTCCAAGCTTGGGAGCATCTGCAAGGTGTGTGTGTGTGTGTGTGTGTGTGTGTGTGTGTGTGTGTGTGTGTGTGTGTATGTGTGTGTGTGTGTGTGATGGGATGAGGTTATGCAACATTCTTGGAAATGGTCTGCAACCTTCAGACTTTGCAGCGATGACAGTGAAGATCACAAACAGAGCAAGCAGGAGAAGGGTTAGTAAGGCAACAAATGCCAGATACACCCATAGTATATGACGTTGGTCCTTTTCAAGCAAGAATATCCCAATTGCCACATTGATCACTGTGAAGAAGAATGGTAATACATTGGAAGTCATAACCCCAACCATCATCAACCATCTCTATGCAGTACTGTCATAACCCCAACCATCATCAACCATCTCTATGCAGTACTGTCATAACCCCAACTCATCATCAACCATCTCTATGCAGTACTGTCATAACCCCAACCATCATCAACCATCTCTATGCAGTACTGTCATAACCCCAACCATCATCAACCATCTCTATGCAGTACTGTCATAACCCCAACCATCATCAACCATCTCTATGCAGTACTGTCATAACCCCAACCATCATCAACCATCTCTATGCTGGTACTGTCATAACCCCAACCATCATCAACCATCTCTATGCAGTACTGTCATAACCCCAACCATCATCAACCATCTCTATGCAGTACTGTCATAACCCCAACCATCATCAACCATCTCTATGCAGTACTGTCATAACCCCAACCATCTCCATGCTGGTACTTCTTACATGCCAGCAGATAAGCTCCCACACCAATGGTGCTGCCATGAATTACATTAAAGATCCAGCGCCTGTATGGAGACATATCCAAGTAAGGTGAGTAAAAAACATTTATTACAAATGGATAGTGTAGTTTTGTAAGGCACCTTTCCTCCACACCTAATTTAATACCATACCTAGGTTGAACGATATATGTTGCCCTCATAACCTTGCCATTGTTGAATTACAACATCCCAATAAAAATACATCAAGTATATTAGCTGGTCTGGTGTTCATGTGTATGAAGTAGTAAGACTGCTGACCTTGGGGCATCAGGAGTACAGCGGACCACAGATATCAAAGGCTGCAACGAAGCCACACAATAATCACATTCATCAGAACACTATACCTTCATGTATCATGCTTATTATGCGACTGAAACCTTCTGATATAACTAGCAATATCCTAATAATGCTCATTAATCAGGTACTCTTGCCATCAATCTTTTGCAATGTATTCATTCTTGACAGTGTATAGTGCTCTGCTCTGGCCTTACATTGGCTATGTGGAGTGCCATCACAAGAACGCCTATTGCGAAATGTACTGCAGATTCTCTCTGGGATGTGTGCATGTAAGGATTGTGTGCACGTATGTATGCATGTGAAGAAGAAGTAGTAAGTATCCTGAGAAAAGGTGCCTATCTTGTGTGATTTACAGTGCTAAATGAGACCAGTCCAGGGTAGATACTGTCTTTGTTGGAAACAAATATCAGGATGAAGGCAGCCACTCCCACTACTAGGGAGCCAACCATCAAGGCACGATGTACCTGCAATGAGACAGACATTTAACTTCATCCATTCCTTGAAAGTACATTACCTGAAACCACCCTCCTTTTGGCAAAGCCGGTTTCATCCAAGAGGCAAAAAAGATGGCTATTGTAGCCAGCAGAGGCCAGGCCACCAACATGAGTACGCCATGGGCCAGCACAAGCATGTGCTTGCTCCCAAAATGGGAACCTGAGCTGTTGAGTGCTTCATGATGCAAGGAAGGGTTAACGCGAATACTTGTGGCTATGGGAACCTGAGCACCGTGGTATTTCAGTTGAAGAAGTGTGTTCGGCTTGACTGTATGGGAGTATGAAGTAATGACGTATGATGCAGTTCAGCACTGTACCTGTGTTTGGCTTGGCATCCACAGCTCCATACAGTAGGTGATATGGTTGATTCAAATCCTTATCCTGGTCATCCCCTGTCTCAATAGCCCTGCTGAAGCTGTTGTGGTGAAAACAGGACACAGTCATGGAGGACAGCTGAGAAGGAAGGGTGTGTGTGCTTACCTACAGCTGATCCTTCCATTGGAGTAGTTGCTGAAATGGGGGCACACATCCTAAAGAGGTGCCCACTTGGTTAGCATTAGCTAGACTGAGGCATGTAAGTTGTGTTACCTGTTTGGCATCACGAACATTGCTGTAGCCAGCATTGTAGGTGTCAATGATTTCCACGTTATTGTTGGTTGGGTTCAGTGCACAGGCCAGAACATCTGCATCAGGCTATATTTTGGAGGGAGACCCAGTGAGTTCCAATCATGTTTTGAGACCCTTAGTGATCACATACCATGCCTCTTGTGGGAGAGAAGCCAACAGCCACCCATCCCAGGGCGTCTCCTTCCAACACAAAGTCCAGGTACTTTGGGTTATGGTCATTTGTCCTTATGCCCATCATAAAATAGCCACACCTTCCTGGCTCGGCACAGGATGGAGCAATTGTGATTTGTAGACGGTACTTGGCATCTGCAGGCTACAAAGAGGACCCTCTAATGTGTGACTCTGCTGCCTGAAACACTTACAGGTTTAAGGGGGCACCTTGATTGGACTGATGAAATAGTAGATGCCTCTGGTGGTGAAGGTGTGACAAAGGTTTCACCATTAAAAACACTGGCCAAGTGTTTGGTTTGTGATAGTATGCTGACAGTGTCATCAGACACAATGGGAGTGAGGTTACTGTGGTAAGACAGCTGCACATCATTGCCTTGAACATCTAAACATTTGATGTAGTTTGAGAAACAAAATGATATGTTATACGATGACTAATGACAGCCAGCACTCACTTGGACTGTCATCCACTGCACCATACAATTGGTAGTAATCTTTACTGAGATCTTTGTCTTGTACATCTCCAGTTTTGATGGGTCTGCTGAAGCTGAAGTGGTAGGACCACCATTGTCACAAAGCAGTTGCTAGGGAGTTAAACATGCATACATGCAGCTTATCCTTCCATTAATGAAGCTTGCACTGTGAAGGCAGACATTCTAGAAGGTAATATAAAAATATTCCAGCCAGCACCTAAAATTGTGGACCAAAGTTACCTGAATGGTATCTTTGACATTTTCATATCCCTTGGCAACATTGTAGGTATCAAGAATAACTACACTTCTAGTGTTGGGATTCAGTGCACACGCCATAACGTCGGCATTGCGCTATGAGTAACCAAGTTTGTTAACAGCTTGACAGTAATAAAACAGGGCCTACCATCCCAGGAGTAGAGGAGAATCCAATTGCTGCCCACCCCTGCGCCTGTGCCTCCATTACAAAGTCAAGGTAGTCAGGATCCTCTTTGTTGGTCTTGATGGAAATATAATAGTTGCAGGTAGCTAAGGTGCAGTTTGATGGGAAGGATTTCTGAAATTCATGTTCGCTTATGCTAGAGGGCTGAGGGTCAAAAGTGGAACCCAAGAACCACATTTTAAGGATACTTTATTTTTAACTTACAGTGAAAGTTGGACACCCTGTAGGATGATCAGTTGGATGGTTGGCATTTGGTGAGATGTCTGTGTGAGATTGTGTGCTTGGCAGAGAGTTGATAGGTGTCGGCGTCAGAGAAGTACGTAATGATGTGGTTGGTGCAGTGGTTTCTTCTTCAGTTGTATGACTTGCGATCAAATTTAGAGTAGTCTGAGGATTATATTCAACTTCTTTATTTGTGATGGAACTGATGGGAAAATGTTCCATTTTGGGTGTATGGCTTGGGATGGGAGTGACAGTGATGGGAGGATGCTCTATTTCAGGTGTGTAGTTTGCATTGTAATTGACAGAAGATGGTTGAGGTGTGATGGGGCTGACAGAATATTCTGAGTCTTGGCTTGTGGTGAAACTGATAGTTGGAAGAGAATGTTGTATATTTTGTCTTATGGTTGAACTGATAGAGATAAGATTGGTATTAACAGTTGAAACATTAGGTTTCAATGAGGTGAATATCGGGTTTTTCAAAATTTTCAGGGTTGTGATAGCATTGTTAATTTCTACACTAGTTGTTGAAAGAGTAGTAGTATTTTCTTCATTTGTGGCACTAGCAGTTTGTCCCTCTTCAATTGGAGCTGGTAATGTACCCTCTGCTGGATTGCACATCTCAGCACTAGTTACAGGTATAACATTATGGTAGGACAATTTACCAGTACGGGCAGCTGTTAAGGAAAATGGTTTTTGTAATCAGTGCATGTGATGAGTGTGCAATGATGGAGCAGGTATTAACTGGTCAGCTATTAATAAACTTGACATACAATTTGGCTTGTTTGACGCTCCAAAAAGTAGATAGTATGATTGATTGAAGTTCTTATCCTGGACGTCCCTTGTGTCAATGGCTCGGCTGAAGCTGATGTGGTGAATTCATGCAACGGTGCACTAAGTGAGAAGGAAGGGTGTGTGGTTTACCTGCAGCTGATCCTTCCATTGGAGTAGCGGCTAGCATGGGGGCACACATCCTGAAGAAATACGGGTGTGGTTATTATTAAAAAGCTTGGTTGAGGCTTGTAAGGTGTGTTACCTGTTTGGCATCACGAACATTGCTGTAGCCAGCATTGTAGGTGTCAATGATTTGCACGTTATTGTTGGTTGGGTTCACTGCACAGGCCAGGACATCTGCATCAGGCTGTATTTTGGCGATCCGGTATAACGGTCAATCTCTATACATGCGCATACGCTAGACAGGACATTTTACTTGTTACGGCTAATTTTCAAAATAACAAACTGCCGATCACGTTAATTTTTAATTTTCATGTTTGGTTCAGACATGCATGATATAGAGCCATTTAAATTCGTCCCTTTGTTCGAAATGCTAGACATAACCGCGCTGTGTACCTTATGGGTAAGGAACCTCTTTCTTATACCGCGGCCAATGTGTACTACAAAATATATTCATGCATATATACGCTTGTTTTCCTTTTGCGTATATATCTATATTGTACGTTATGCTGATAAAACTCACCATTTTGCCGTCGGTAGAAAATCCTATGGCAACCCACCCTTGCGCCTTGCCTTCAATCAGAAAATCTAAGAATTTTGGGTCTTCTTTGTTTGTTGTAATGGCAACAAAGTAGTCGCAAGTCGCTTCTTCGCAATTTTCTGGAGCGTTGTATTTGATACGGTAGTTGCTGTTATTGAACTGTGCGGCGCGAATATGCATATGGGTTTCCATGACACACAATACAACCACGGCTTACCTTTGGTGGACAGGCTGCCTGACACCCTGCCAAGGCTAACATAATGAAGAGGACTCCCGCACAGTATGCCGCCATCACCGACCGTGTTATCTATTGAAACTCGCTTGCTCGACCTATATATCTAACTGCTGTGTCTTCGGCTATCGATTACAGCCGGTCACTTTAAAAGCATTTAAAAAAAATGTATTTTGGTTTATATTTTCCCGCAACCGGACATGTTGCGACTTGTTAATGATAAATATACGGCACACTGGGCCGCGCCCTTTCGTTTAAACTTTGTGTACATAATTTTTTTGGACGCCACATGCACTCGTTCACAGCAGGGGTGATGTAATGTAAAGAGGCCTGGGGCCGATACTACAAGCGCTGACGTGTTTCTTTAAAGTCCTCAACATAAACTCTTTCTTACGCACTGGAAATTGGTCTATTTAGGCTTATTTGATGCCTCCCTCGTGTACTGTACGTGCCTCAAGATTGCATAATCAGTGATTTGATTATTGCCTGTTGAGTATTATGTTTTTACACAATACAGTCATATCAATCATCTAATGGCATAAACAAATGCAGTTATGTTTATAATACCGTGATGTAATGGATTCAAACGGCATGACGGTACGATTGCATATGCATTAAAAAAAGTCGAAGTTGTGTAACATTCCAATTGTTAAACATTCCGACCGGATCCTCGTTCCCACTCAACGCCGATACGGTATATGGAATAATTGGAACATCTGGGCCTGGGTCCAGTTTTAAGAGGCGTGGCGAAGCCAGGAAGGATATTACGTAGATGGAGACGCACAGCTTGTGCGTTGTCTTTTTGACGCTGCTTACCACTGTCGCTCGTAGCTACGCTGCCGTGTGTCCCTCTGGTTGGGGAGGTCTTAATTGCAACTTCTGTACGGGACATGTCAGGTTGGTCCACGTTACGTGTCAGCTTTTAGAGCGGCGGTACTGTCACCATGTGTAGAACGGCGGTACTGTCACCATGTGTAGAACGACGGTACTGTCACCATGTGTAGAAGGACGGTACTGTCACCATGTGTAGAACGGCGGTACTGTCACCATGTGTAGAACGGCGGTACTGTCACCATGTGTAGAACGGCGGTACTGTCACCATGTGTAGAACGGCGGTACTGTGTTGTTCAGAACCGCGGCACTATCCATAACCTAACCTCGTTCCCTCTCAGGCTTACGGGCAGCAGTGGAGTGGTTGTGGATCACATAGGAGGGAACTGGTATAAGGACGACTCCCAATGTTTGGTCCTCATAGAAGCGAATAGGTAAGTAAATTCCAGCTGTGTGCACCGCCCCCCATCATCCCCAGCTGTGTGCACCGCCCCCCCATCTTCCCCAGCTGTGTGCACCGCCCCCTATCCATTGTATACTCATTCCATCAACAGTTCTGTCACCATATCTGTGAACAGTGTGGATTTGGAATGTGATTGGGACTTCCTTCACGTGTTTGATGGTGACTCAGTGTTTTCTCCAAAGTTGGGGGCATTCACGTGAGTTCATATATTGTAGGAAGATGTAGTAAGTATATCCATACATACTAGCCAATATACCCATATGTGGGCCAATATACCCATATATATATATCCGTATATGGGTCATTATACCCACATGTTATAGCTTCTCACATTCGTATTATAAACTCCCCCCCACAGCACTTGTATCTTGCCCTCACATTATAATTCTCTTCACACAGTGGTCACCTTGACAACCAACTTACTGTTGATGTTTTTACCAATGGGACAGTCCCCAGGCCTCCTCAACAGTATAGGGAACCTCTTGAAGTGATCCTTACCAGCTCACAGCCATATCTGGTGCTTTACTTCTACAGTGATGCTAATAGCGGCGGCTCGGGAATTAACATTTCCTATTGGTGAGACCCCTAGCCCCAGGCACACCCCCAGTCTCAATGTGTTGTGGGTTAAAGTTCTCAAATAGGTACATTTTGCCTCATGAGGTAGTCCAGTGGGTGATAAAGTGCTTTAATTTTGCAGCTTGCATGGTTATTAATGTTGTGTAAGTGGTGGTTGCTTGGGAATTGTATATAAAAGGTTGCAATCATATACGGTGGTGTGTCATGACTGATGTACGGTGGTGTGTCATGGCTGATGTACGGTGGTGTGTCATGACTGATGTACGGTGGTGTGTCATGGCTGATGTACGGTGGTGTGTCATGGCTGATGTACGGTGGTGTGTCATGGCTGATGTACGGTGGTGTGTCATGGCTGATGTACGGTGGTGTGTCATGGCTGATGTATGGTGGTGTGTCATGACTGATATGCAGTGGTTTATCATTGCTGATTTGACCTACCTGAAAATTGGGTGCACTTTATGGCTCTTCCCTTTTAGGTTAGATGACCACTGTCCACTCAACTGCTCTGGTAATGGTTTGTGTGAAAGGGATGGCAGCTGTGTGTGTTCCAGTGGCTGGACAGGTGAATTTTGCCAAACTCCTAACTGTCCTAATGACTGCTCTGGTAATGGAAAGTGCAACTTGACCACTGGATACTGTGTTTGTTCCAGTGGTTACCTAGGTGAGCATCAGGGGTGTGGTTACCTAGGTGAGTATCATGGGAGGTGTGGTTACCTAGGTGAGCATCATGGGAGGTGCGGTTACCTAGGTGAGCATTATGGGAGGTGCGGTTACCTAGGTGAGCATCATGGGAGGTGTGGTTACCTAGGTGAGCATCATGGGAGGTGTGATTACCTAGGTGAGCACCATATGGTTACCTAGGTGAGCATCATGGAAGGTGTGGCTACCTAGGGAGGTGTGGTTACTTAGGTGAGCATCATGGGAGATGTGTTTTATTAACTTCTTCATCCCCCACCTCTCTCCCCTGTCATTCCCCCACTTCCTCCATTTGTAGGCTTGGACTGCTCTATTTCACAACAGCTGCCTCACTGGAAACCAGTTACTGCAGCAAACTTAGGTAATGTGTACACTAGAGGGTGCAATGATATGATAATTAGGTGTCATTTGGGTATAATGAGGTGTCATTTGGATGCATGAGGTGTCAGTTGGGTGTCATGAGAATCATATGCTCATTGCCATAGTGAGACACTTGAATCATGACATATTGTTAACCAAGCATACTATGTGCTGAGAGGTTAATATTCATGCTTGTCGCAAAATTTGAATCTTGTGGTCAGGATTTCATATGCAAAATGTGTTTCATGTCAGCAGATTTAACACATCTCAACACTTCAGAGTTGGCACGTAGTTCTCATTCAGTAGTTGTGTGGAACGATTACATGATTGTGTTCGGAGGATATCAGTTCACTGAAGGAAATGGAACCACTGGGATAAGCTCACCTCAGTTGCTAAGATACAATTTGAAGCTTGAACTGTGGGAGGCACTAATTAGCAACAGCTCTGTCCAACCTGACCCCAGATATGGACATACGTCTGTTCTCTACAATGTGAGGGAGGGTGGGTGGGAAGTAGAGATGGAATGGGGAGGAGGGAAGGTGGAATGGAATGGATAGATCTGTTTGCTCTTGGTGTGTGTACAGTGTACTGGTCATACCATTCTTTCTCCTTGATAAATTACGATGATTGGACCCCATTGCAGGCATGATGTCATAGGATTATTGCAATGTTATTAATTGATTATTGATCTTTTACTTCCAAAAGGATACAATGTATGTATTCGGAGGTACAAAACTGGCCACAGAAAAATTGACGAATGAGTTATGGGCACTGGATCTTGCAACCACAACATGGGCGCTAATTGGAACAAAATCAACCAACAACAGTTCTGATGCCTTTCTTCCGATTGCTGTGAGAAGCCATACAGCTCACGTGGTGGGCACAAAGATGGTGGTGTTATTTGGGCTCACATATGTTGAGAACAGCTATGTTCAAGAGTTTGATTTCAGTAAGTTCACTCAGAAGCTTAGAGGGCAGGTGTTTTCATGCCTGCTTTTGTTCTAATTAGAGTACACTTGTTGCACCACCACTCTAGTGGTGTGATGGTGTTTGTGAAGGACCATATTATGCTTCTAGCTTTGGGGAGAAAAATTCTGGGCCAATGTGGACATAACTAACTATCATTAACTAGGCTTAGTAACTACCATGAACTAGGCTGTAATATTATTAACTCGGTTGTAATAACTATTAACTAGGCAGTAAAAGTTACAAGTGACCTATGGATGTGTGGCTCTACCCATTGTGTATTTCCTGTCCCCATAGCTACACAGTCATGGTTCCTGGTTGCTGAGGTTGGTAACTTTGGTTGTGTGGGTCATTCAAGTGCCTTTTCAGCAAAAACAGGCCTTATCTATGTTGTTGGAGGGGGTGTGGCCAGTGGTTTGGCCGCACCCCTGCTTTTCTCATACAATCCGGTCAATGGAACTTTGCACAACCTTGATACACCTAACACGTATGTTATGACACACCTAACACGTATGTTATGACACACCTAACACGTATGTTATGACACACCTAACACGTATGTTATGACACACCTAACACGTATGTTATGACACACCTAACACGTATGTTATGACACACCTAACACGTATGTTATGATACACCTAACACGTATGTTATGACACACCTAACACATATGTTATGACACACCTAACACGTATGTTATGACACACCTAACACGTATGTTATGACACACCTAACACATATGTTATGACACACCTAACACGTATGTTATGACACACCTAACACGTATGTTATGACACACCTAACACTTATGTTATGACACACCTAACACGTATGTTATGACACACCTAACACGTATGTTATGACACACCTAACACGTATGTTATGACACACCTAACACATATGTTATGACACACCTAACACATATGTTATGACACACCTAACACATATGTTATGACACACCTAACACGTATGTTATGACACATGTGTCACATGCATCAGGTTCTGAGCATGTGTTTTTTTCCCACTACTTCAATGGCTTCTTTTGTTGTAGTGCCATTACAGGATTCTACTTGCACTCGGCAGTACTTATTGGAGACCTCTTGTTGACATATGGTGGGTGTGGTGCTACCAGCCCCAGCAGGTGCTTCCAGAACACTCTCCATGTCTACAACATTGGTATGTGTGTATGTGTGGTGTAGTGTGTGTAGTGTGTGTGCCCTGTGGTGTAGTGTGTGTAGTTGTGTGTGCTTGTGTGTGTTGTGTACATGTATGTGTGTGTGTGTACTCGTCCCTCCCCCCCATTTCAAACATCTGGCTATGCATTCTATACTGTGGACAGCCCCCCTCCCGGGCCCACCCCCTTGCTGTGGACAGCTCCCACCCCACCCCCTTGCTGTAGACAGCCCCACCCCCTTGCTGTGGACAGCCCCACCCCCTTGCTGTGGACAGCTCCCCCACCCCCTTTGCATATATGCACTTGTAGTTATTATTACTATGTCAGCTATCACCTCCCTTCCCCATGCCCCCTCCCTCACCATGTCCCCTCCCCCACCATGCCCCCCTCCCTCACCATGCCCCCCTCCCTCACCATGTCCCCTCCCCCACCATGCCCCCCTCCCTCACCCTACCCCCCTCCCTCACCATGCCCCCCTCCCTCACCATGCCCCCCTCCCTCACCATGCCACCCTCCCTCACCATGTCCCCTCCCTCACCATGCCCCCCTCCCTCACCATGCCCCCGTCCCTCACCATGCCCCCCTCCCTCACCCTGCCCCCCTCCCTCTCCCTTCCTTCTATAGTATGTGGGCAATGGATGGATGACAGAGTGGTCCAGTACCCAGGCCTACCAGGCAGTGCTAGTCGCTATGGTCACACTATGGTGCTGGATCCATTCAGCAGTTCAGTAGTGGTATTTGGAGGGTACAATGGAGTGCTACTTGGAGATGTATTCAGGCTGTATTTGGGTGAGTGTTGTGTAGCAGGCATGGTGGTGGGCAAAGATACAGGGGGCATTATTAAGGTGGTAGTTACTGAAGATAGGGTGGGAAAAGGATCATCATTGTTAAAACTGTTGATTTTAAAAGCATATCTTCAGTTCCTTAAGCTTGCATATATCAATTCAATATGTAATGGAGTCTCCCCTTATAGCAGGCGGCTAGAATTATGTTATGTATACCAAAATGTGCTTGGTTGTCGAGGATCATATTTATGAAATACTTGTCAAGATGTGTGTTGTTTATCATTTTATGTTCACAGCAAAATAGCATTTCCAACTTAGAAACACACTTCAGTATATAGGAACCATCACTTGGGAGGGAACCATCACTTGGGAGGGAACCATCACTTGGGAGGGAACCATCACTTGGGAGGGAACCATCACTTGGGGGAACATAAAATTTCCTGTTTTCAAAACATCACAGCAATTGATTTTAGTTTTGTCAGGGGCGTACACACACACACACACACACACACACACACACACACACACACACACACACACATACAGACACACACACATGCGTGTTAAAACATTTGTTCTACTACGCAATTGTAAATAAGGATTGATGTGCTGTTCCGATGGCAAAACTTTGTGTGTGTAAATCGCTCTGGTAACATAGACTATCTGATGAAATTTTTTAAATAAAAATGTTTTCGATATATGATACTTGTCACCTTAAATGGGATAAAGGTGTGAGCATTAAATGGTACTAGAGGGGTAGGCATTAAATGGAAAGGTTTGGTCATTATATGGGGAAATGGGTCACTAGAGTATAGATCATTAAAGGTTATGTGGAAAAAGGGATATAGGAGGAAGCTTTGGATGTATGTGTGCACATGTCAGATATGGAGGATTGGTTGATGCACTATATTTAATCAGGCCATTGTAACTCCATGATGGACGGACCAATTTCCAGTGCATTAGTATATCTAAGAATACTGGTATGATGTAATTGAAAACTATTTAGATCAGCATTTGGCCCTGCTTTAATAAACAGGAGGTTAAGTAATCATCCTAACATGAAGTTAAGTAATCTTCCTAACCACATGAACACCCAAATACCTTTGTTCTATTTCAGGAGGCTGTGAAGTGTTCAAAAGTGTGAAGGAATGTGTGAATGGCTCTGTGCTGTGTGGGTGGTCCCTAACCAGGAATCAGTGCATCTCAGCATATAATGTGTCATCAGACATATCATACAACTGTACAAATGGTAATGTCCCAACCATGCAATGATGTACATGTACCAGTTATGTACCAGCTATGTACCAGTTATGTACCAGCTATGTACCAGCTATGTAATTGCTATGTGATGGCTGTGTTAATGGCTATGTTAATGGTTATGTGATAGCTATGTAATGGCTATGTAATGGCTATGTAAAAGCTATGTACCAGCTATGTACCGGCTTCGTAACAACTATGTACTAAAGTGCTTGCTTTCTCTGGTATACAGATGAATGCATAGCTCATCAAAGCTGTGTAGGTTGTGAGGCTTCGCCCGGATGTACCTGGTCTGCTGGCAAGCTGACTTGTATAGGGACAAGAACAAAGGTACAGTGGAGGGTCTGAGGGGAGGGGCACTTGGGCATGTTTCCCCCTCTCTCTAATAGTGGTTCACTTACATGTATGTACATGTATGTACATGTATGTACATGTATGTACATGTATGTACATGTATCATGTACAGTGAACTCCCAATATTCCTCCTTGGGACAGGGCTAATTGGCTGGGTTATCACATTTCAGACTTAGTATACTAAATGCACAAGAAATGGCATGGCCGTTAAAGTGAGGTGGCTGCATGTGAGGGGGTCGCAGTACATACCTCTACCCTCAGTACATACCTCTACCCTCAGTACATACCTCTACCCTCAGTACATACATACCTCTGCCCTCAGTACATACCTCTGCCCTCAGTACATACCTCTGCCCTCAGTACATACCTCTGCCCTCAGTACATACCTCTGCCCTCAGTACATACCTCTGCCCTCAGTACATACCTCTGCCCTCAGTACATACCTCTGCCCTCACTATTCAGTTGTATTCCATTATTTATCCAGCAGACGTCTCCCCGGAACTGTTCAGCAGTAGTGACAGCCACATGTTCCAGCTATGTGACCTGCTACTCCTGCTTTGCCCATGGGTGTGCCTGGAATGGAGTATGTGTCCCACAAAATGCATCCTGTAAGTTGTTGACGTTCACATCCTGGCTTTGAGGTCTCCTTGTGCACACAGCTCCAGTAGCACCCAGCTGCCCCATGTCTTGTGCTCATTCTGACAGCTGCCAGGCCTGTACTTCATCACCATCCTGTACCTGGTGCCCTAGCCTTCAGAGGTGTGCGTCAAGCTACCCTCTCACCTTCCCTTATGGCCAGTGTCTTGGCTGGGCCAAGACATGCCCAGGTGTGTGTTGCAGGCTGGTGTGTGTGTGTGTGTATGTGTGTGTGTGCATGTGTGTGTGTGTGTTTGTGTGTGTGTGTGTGTGTGTATGCATCTGAAGCAATCCTCACCACCTTTTTCATAGCCACCTGTGCCAGCTATCAAACATGCTCTCAGTGCACCGCTGACCCCAGGTGTGGTTGGTGCAGTGATCCTTCCAACACAGGTCTGGGAACCTGTTCTGAGGGTGGTTTTTATAGCTCACCCAGCTGTCCCTCAAGCAGATGGTACTTTGACCAATGTCCATGTGAGAGCTTGCTGCAGCATGGTAGAGTGTACATTCACTGAGAGCCTCTTCCCTCCCCTTCCCACCCTTCCCCTCTTCCTGTCCTCCCTTCCCTCCCACTCTTCTCCTCTCCCCATCCTCCCCTCCCCACCTTCCCCTCTCCCTCCCCACCCTTTCCCTCTCCCCTCCCCACCCTTTCCCTCTCCCCTCCCCACCCTTTCCCTCTCCCTTCCCCACCCTTCCCCTCTCCCCACCCTTTCCCTCTCCCCTCCCCACCCTTTCCCTCTCCCCTCCCCACCCTTTCCCTCTCCCTTCCCCACCCTTCCCCTCTTCCCTCCCTTCCCTCTCCCCTCCCTGCCCTTCCCCTCTCCCCACCCTTTCCCTCTCCCCTCCCCACCCTTCCCCTCTCCCCTCCCCTCCCTTCCCTCTCCCTTCCCCACCCCTTCCCCTCTCCACATTCCTCTGAAGCCTGCCAATGTAATGGCCACAGTCCATGTCACCCAAATACCTCAATTTGTATTCAGTGTCAAAATGGGACAACAGGTATGTGTGTGTGTGTGTGTGTGTGACCAGGTATGCGTGTGACCAGGCATGTGTGTGACCAGCCCATTTGTTCCCCATTAGTCCTACAACCCCCCCACCCCCCCACCCTATCCTCCCCCACCTATGAAGTTGTTAGCAATTTCTGTGTTTTCTAGGCAGTCAATGTCAGTATTGTGAAGACATGTACTATGGAGACACCATCAACGGGCAGAACACATGTACAGGTGAGGAGCACATCACCACCACCATCATCACCACCACCACCACCATCACCACCACCACCACCATCACCACCACCATCATCACCACCACCACCACCATCACCACCACCATCGCACAACCATGTTTTTTTGGTTAGAGTCTTTAAAGGCAAGCATACATAATAAATACTTTGTCAAACCTTTCATTTGATCAAAGAACATATACCTGTGTGTTATCTCTGAACTCATTTTTCCCCTCTGGTCCAGCGTGCAATTGTAACCAATACAATCCAACGTGTGACAACAGAACTGGCAATTGTGTCTGTCTGGACAGTGGGGTCACTGGCAGCAGATGTACTCAGTGTGCTCCTCGTTACAAGGGAGATGCCTTTAACTTCTGCTATGGTATGTGTGTGCATTCATGTACCACATGTGTGGACTATGGGGTCACATGTGTGGACTATGGGGTCACATGTGTGGACTATGGGTCACATGTGTGGACTATGGGGTCACATGTGTGGACTATGGGGTCACATGTGTGGACTATGGGGTCACATGTGTGGACTATGGGGTCACATGTGTGGACTATGGGGTCACATGTGTGGACTATGGGGTCACATGTGTGGACTATGGGGTCACATGTGTGGACTATGGGGCCACATGTGTGGACTATGGGGTCACATGTGTGGACTATGGGGTCACATGTGTGGACTATGGGGTCACATGTGTGGACTATGGGGTCACATGTGTGGACTATGGGGTCACATGTGTGGACTATGGGGTCACATGTGTGGACTATGGGGTCACATGTGTGGACTATGGGTCACATGTGTGGACTATGGGGTCACATGTGTGGACTATGGGGTCACGTGTGGACTATGGGGTCACATGTGTGGACTATGGGGTCACATGTGTGGACTATGGGGCCACATGTGTGGACTATGGGGTCGCATGTGTGGACTATGGGGCCACATGTGTGGACTATGGGGTCACATGTGTGGACTATGGGGACACATGGATTGATACATAAGTGAGTTTGTATTTTTCAGAGTTATTGATGGTCGGATACATTTATACACTTACCTCTGATCCTGGAACACAACTGACACAGGCATACTATGTGGTAGCAGCTGAGGTATGTCGTAGTAATGTAATCCAGTAGTCACATGATCCAATGGTCACATGATCCAGTGGTCACGTGATCAGGTAGTCATGTGATCAGGTAGTCACTTGGGTCATGGGAGCATGTACTCATCTTTTGCAGGGAGATGTCCTTAATTTTAAGCTTGAGGTCACAGATAACCCACTGAAGAATGATATCACTCTGCAGTTGTTCTTAGGGAGATGTGAGTGTATAGTGTGTTATAGTGCTGGTGTGGATTACTGGGCTGACCAGGAATGGTAATATTTCATCATTTAGTAGGGAGTGAGCTGTACATAGCAACATAGTGTGTGCCCTGTGTAGTGTATGCCCTGTGTAGTGTGTGCCCTGTGTAGTGTGTGTCCTGTGTAGTGTGTGTCCTGTGTAGTGTGTGCCCTGTGTAGTGTGTGCCCTGTGTAGTGTGTGCCCTGTGTAGTGTGTGCCCTGTGTAGTGTGTGCACTGTGTAGTGTGTGCCGTGTGTAGTGTGTGCCCTGTGTAGTGTGTGCCCTGTGTAGTGTGTGCCCTGTGTAGTGTGTGCCCTGTGTAGTGTGTGCCCTGTGTAGTGTGTGTCGTGTGTAGTGTGTGCCCTGTGTAGTGTGTGCCGTGTGTAGTGTGTGCCCTGTGTAGTGTGTGCCCTGTGTAGTGTGTGCCCTGTGTAGTGTGTGCCCTGTGTAGTGTGTGCCCTGTGTAGTGTGTGCCCTGTGTAGTGTGTGCCCTGTGTAGTGTGTGTCGTGTGTAGTGTGTGCCCTGTGTAGTGTGTGTCGTGTGTAGTGTGCTGTCCCTCGATCATTCAGAACGTTAACTGAATTTGGTCCTTTTAGTGTCTGAGAAGTTTCTTCTCCTCTACAATGTTTCCTACTACACTATCCATGGGACTGGATCTTACAGCATATCATTACCAAATGACAGTACTCCAGATGGCGGCAATGTGTCAGAGTTGTTCACATTTGCAAGGCCCTCCATCACGGAGTCAGCAAACTTTAGCTTACTATTGAGCCAGAGCTCAATAAGCCACTACACAGGGTCTCTCTGGGATGGGGATGTGAAGCTGGTTGTGTATCTGTCTGGCCTTCCTCCCTCTTGTCAATATAAGGTAACGTTGTGGAGGAGGGGGACAGTGTCCTTACTGGAGTTCCTGTGTTTTCAGATCAGTATTGATAACCAGAGCTATTGGGTACTGCTGTACTTCTTTGCGTCATTCACTGGGTAAGGCTTCTGTTCAGTGGAGGTCATAATAGTGTCTGCTGGGAACTTTTAGGCTTATCATTATGTCACTTCAATGCAGGTGTTTTACCATCCTTCTAATAATATTCATTGTTGGCTGGTATGTTCGACGGAGGATTGCAATCCGTGCCTACATGAGAGTAAGTGTGTGTGTGTGTGTGTGTGTGTGTGTGTGTGTGTGTGTGTGTGTGTGTGTGTGTGTGTGTATTGGTCTGTAGTTTATGTATGCACATTTGATTGGACATAACATGTTAAAGCTGGTGAACTTTTTCCCTCGTGGCCCCTCCCCTGCCACTCCCATGGCCCCTCCCCTCTTGCCCCTACCCGGTGCCTCATCCCCAGGCTTGTTATTGTTTTGATACGGGGATATGGATGTGTTACCATATATGGGCATGTCTACATTTATATAATTCTCTTATCATTCCAGCAACAGTATGTCGAGCTTCAGCGCAGAGTCAGTCGTCCATTTGCTAGAGTGAAGCTGGAGATTAATAAGACTTCTGACCTTAGTGCACCACAAATGCCATCATATGCAGCTGTGGAGATATTAAAAGATGGCAGGGCAGGCATTTTAACAGTGTTTGTCAAGTTGCCAGGCAACCAGTCCACTAATAAACCCAATCCTGGAAGAACAGGTGTCTGTCTTGGGAGCACGCTGGTTAAATTGAATCCCTCTAAGCGAGACAAGAGGAGCAAACCAAAGAGTAGCAGTGGCCATGTTACAACAAACTTCTGATTCAATTGAATATCTTTTTACACGAAATGTTGACCATAGTTTGTGTTTGTCAGTGCCAAAAACGTGTGTGATGTCATTATATGTGGGTGTGTGTTGTGTTATTTGTGTCATACAGTCATGCTATGTTGATTGGTGAGGACAGTGCTATCCAGTCTAGAGGTGGTATTGTATTTTGCAAGCTTATCAGTTGCTTTTTCGGAGTCCTGTCTCTTGTACTTGGGCCAAAACAGGAATAGGAATATTACGAACAAGGTAGACACCAAGCAGTTGTATAGTACTCCAACATATGTGAGGTCTTGTGGGGCAGTGTCAACTGCAGGGACTGAAGAAGTGATATTTACAGTGCATGGATGGTAGGATGATGGACTGCTGCTGTCTATGCTGCATTGATTGTTTGGTACAAGGTCCAGGGACAATGGAGTCTGAAGACTTTGGGCAAGTAGAACAAGAACTAACCCAACTAGCTGCCTGTGGGGGTGGGGAAAATTACAGAAGGGGCATGTGATGTATGATGTGATGTATCATGTGATGTATCATGTGATCTGTACTCACGAAGCAGTCCATAGTAATCCACTGCTGGTCCCCTCCCCCACAGGATATGTGATCTCCACCCCCAACTCCATACACACAGGAATAAGTGGTAGGGCAAAGAACCCAAACATGCAGAGAGAGAAGGCTACGTTCACAGGCTGATGTTCTAGTCTGCTGACCTGTAACAGTGTAACATTCATTCTATTCCTGTTATGGGCAAAATGTTTAAATTCCTTACCTCTGTAAACCAGATTAAACAGAGGACAGCTGCACCCAGTGCAAGCACACCTACTTCCTTGTACATCCTAGTCAGTCCTAGCACAAGACTGGCTAAGCCAGCTCCCATTATTCCACATAGCACCATCAGTGCTCCCAATATGCCTGCTGTCTTCTAAGGTAACATCACACACAATATTCTGAACTCGTCAATGTGTGGTCACAACAGGTAGCTTACATTCATGTAGCCGTAGGGACATAGGAACTGTGGGAGCAGGGTAAGCAATGCACTAAACAGTCCAGCACCCACTCCCCAGACCAAGAGCAATATCCAGAAAGAGAAACTGACCAAAACCTAATATGCAGTAAACAGTGATTATATGTGTACATTTGGACACACACACATGTACCTGCTTAAGTCCCTTGAGGAAGGGCTCTGGATCACTTTCAGTACCTGATGATGGTGGTGTTGGTGGTTTGTTTTTCCAGAAGGCCACCAAAGCAAGGACAAAACCTACAGCAGCTGGAATGGTGTACACCCATGTCATTGTAACTATGTCCTCAGTTGCTGCTACAATAAAAGGTGTTGCTAACTGCACTATGGCTAAGCCAACAGGATTGCCTGTGTTGAATAAGAGGGTCACTTATTCATGATTCCAACACATCTCAATGCATTACCAATTGAAGCCACGGTGGTACAGATGGCCCTCTCCTTTGGACCAAACCAGAAGGATGCCAGCTTGGTGGGTGCATACAGAAGGAATGGCTGGGCAAAGGCAGTGATGGTCTGACCAACCATGGCCACCATGTATCCAGAGCGTTGGTAGTCATGGGAACATAATACAACATCTGCTGTGCTCAGCCATCTAATGGCAGAGCCAAGGAAGTTGGTGCCAGCTCCAATATAGATCTGACATGAAGAGATAGGCACTAAGAATTGGATATGACATCTGATGCTGCCAGTGTTAGCCATTAATAATGAAATTGATTAATTACGTATTGATGGCAAAAATGTTTGATATGCTAAGCTAACATCAATGTATTCATGTCTCCCTCCCACACCCACCTATGTACACCTAATCACTGCGTAAGGACCTAATCACAGCCTGAGGTTAATCACCACATGAAGTGTGCCCAAACTCACTGCTGCTCTAAGTCCAAACACGTCAAGGACTACTATGGTGATCAGACCCATTGCCACGGAAACAACAAAGAAAGTAACAGAGAACCAGTCCACTTCATCCACAGTGACTCCATAGAAGTTAGCGGTATATTGCGGTACAGAAGAGTAACTTAGCCACATCTGGGGACAGAAGGGGCGTGTGCTGATCAAGTTAATTAAAAGTCGCCGATCATTGTTGTAACTTGTTTATATTTATTAAACTGTTGTCAACTTAATAATAATATGACCAGACCGGTATGTATTTTGTACTCGACATCAAAGTTACTACTATGGCATCTGTTTTTTAAACGTCTCGTTAAGTTGTCACGCAGGGATCCATGAACGTACACAGCGCATGCAAGAATATAATACTTCCCCACGGTGGCGCTTATTATATAAAAATGAAATAAGCTAAGCTTAGCTACCATGCGCTATAGAACGGTGAAACGTACCACGCCCCTCCTTACCGTTCCGTTGCTAAGATTCAGCAAGAACAGTGCTGCCAGCATTACCCAACGCCTTTTGTACAACGTGCAAGGCGCCTCCATTTCAGCAAGGCGGTCTTTTACCGCCTTATCCCGCTGTATTAGGGAAGGTTGTTTGTCTTCAAAAGGCACTCTCGATACCTCTTGCATTGCATACAGTGGGATGAAGCGCTAATATTCCAATTGGTATGCTAATCAACATTATAACCGGAAATGTTTACTTACGTACGTAGATTCTCATGATCGAGTGAGAGGCAATGTAGGATAGAGATTGCTTCATAGTTACCGGTAGATCAAAAGGGTGTATATAAAAACACAGCCACACCTGGCTAAAAATAAGATTTTCTTTGTGGTAGATTAAAACCATGAAGAACGCTTATTGTTGTAAGGCCAAATAATAATAAAAAGGAAAGCTCATTTCGTGAGATTGCTTAGAATGAACGATGAACTCGGTTCTTTGCAATGACTGGTGAGCTGAGTAGCCATATTGTATAGACCATAGGGTTGGCCAGAGATAAAATGGATTTGGGATCATTCTTCTGCCTAGATCCGAAAACGTTAACGGTCTACACAGACTAGGCTTTGATGATGGGGCATCACTTCCTACAATCATGCAATAGGCTTTAGCTTTTTTTTTTTTGCATTCGTTGTTTTCTGTCATAACATTGAAAAAAAAAACAAAAAAAAAAAAAAAACACGTGTTATAGTTGTTCATGTTTACGCAGATCTCTGGTTTACGCATCTGTCCACCAATAGGGTAATAATGACCTGAAGGTGGTCCCTTTTCCCATGTATGGAATCGTTGCCGCGGAAAGGGACTTCTTGCTCCCCCTCCTTCCCCCTTCCCCAAGCGTACGCTTGATAAATTGAGCTCCCCCCTTGGCTGTCATGTCTCAGCCGCCCGCCCGCCGCCCGCCGCCGCATAGGCTAGGAACAGCCTTAATAGGGGGGGCCCAAAGTCATAGTATTCATCGATTTTCACCGTACACGGTCATAGGTGATAGATACCCTGTAGGGTGAAATTCAATGAATAATATGACTTTGCCTCCCCTATTAAGGCGCCTGACATGTGCAACATACCACTGACCTTGCAATTGCTGTCAGCAGAGATAGTATATCTATACAAGGTCAACCTTTCAGCAGTGTAAAACTAAATTGTGTATATGTTGGTAAGTAGCGTGAATTTTAAAAAAGATATTATAGGCTTATGTTTTCATTGAATACAAAGTTAATATATTACAGACAATTGCAACACGTACAGGTCAGTTTGCAATGCTGGTTGTGATGTATGGCTTGGTATTGCTGGTATTTTCATTTGCTTTCATCTTTGCAAGCTTTTCAGCTGCCATTTCAGATTCAAGTCTCTTGTACTTGGGCCGAAACAGGAATAAGAACATTGCAAATATGGCAAAAGTGAAACAACTATTGAACATCTCAACATATGTGAGGTCTTGTGGGGCAGTGTCAACTTCAAGGACTGAAGAAGTGATGTTTACAGTGCATGGATGGTAGGATGATGGACTGCTGCTGTCGATGCTGCATTGATTGTTTGGTACAAGGTCCAGGGACAATGGAGTCTGAAGACTTTGGGCAAGTAGAACAAGAACTAACCCAACTAGCTGCCTGGGGTGTGTGTGTGTGTGTGTGTGTGTGTGTGTGTGTGTGTGTGTGTGTGTGTGTGTGGGTGGTGGACAGGTGACAGGTAGAGTCATGTGACTGAAGAGGTGTAAATAGGTAGATGTACTCACGATACAGTCCACATCACTCCACTGCTGGTACCCTCTCCAACAGGGTAGGTCACCTCCACACCCAGTTCCATACATACTGGGATAAGGGGAAGGGAAAAGAAACCCAGCATGCAGAGAGAAAAGGCTATGTTCACAGACTGTCCATCAAGCCGTGAGACCTACATGGGGGGAGTGAGTGCAATTAGCATCACCCCAGCAAATTGATAGAAAGTCGGTTACCTCCAAGAACCATATGGAACAAAGGACACACATCCCCAAGGCAAACACTCCTACTTCTTTGTATTTTCTTGTTAGTCCAAGAACAATGCTGGTCAAACCGGCTCCAATAAGACCGGATACTATCATGAGTGCACCCCAAATGCCTATGGTTACCTGACCCATCAGGGGGATGCATTGATTCGTTTGTAGATGAATAAAAATGGAAAAAATCTTACATTGGTGTAACCATAGGGACAGAGGAACTGTGGAAACAGTGTAAGAAGTTCGTTGAAAACACCCACTCCTCCAGACCAGACTAATGTCAAAATCCAAAACGAAGGATTCAGGACAACCTGAGGACAAGAGAAATGATAGAGGGAGGGAAAGATATCGGGAGAGAGGATAGGAATATAGGATGTAAACACACACACACACTCACACATATACACGCATGTACATGCACACACACATGTACACATACACACACACTACACACGAATGTACACACACACACAAACACACACACACACACAAACACACACACACACAAGCACACACACACACACACATGTACCTGCTTAAGTCCCTTGAGGAAGGGCTCTGGATCACTTTCAGTACCTGATGATGGTGGTGTTGGTGGTTTGTTTTTCCAGAAGGCCACCAAAGCAAGGACAAAACCTACAGCAGCTGGAATGGTGTACACCCATGTCTGAAAGGGAGAGCTTGGTTACATGTGTGTGTGAATGTGTGGTTTATGTTTACATGTAAGTTAGTGGATACATTTAATTCATAGTGTCCGTTCTTTCCCCTCACATTTTCACTAGTAACTATGTAAACAACATATGGTCTGAATGTGGTGTGTGTGCACATGTATATGACTTGCCAATGTAATTATGTCTTCTGTTTTTGTCACAATGAAAGGAGTTACTAACTGTACTAAGGCCAACCCAACTGGGCTGCCTGGTTTGAATAAAAGGGTCAGATATTCATGATTTGGTATATATTGTACAACACAGTACCTATTGTAGCCACAGTGGTACAGATGGCCCTCTCCTTTGGACCAAACCAGAAGGATGCCAGCTTGGTGGGTGCATACAGAAGGAATGGCTGGGCAAAGGCAGTGATGGTCTGACCAATCATGGCCACCATGTATCCGGAGCGTTGGTAGTCATGGGAACATAATACAACATCTGCTGTGCTCAGCCATCTAATGGCAGAGCCAAGGAAGTTGGTGCCAGCTCCAATATAGATCTGTGGATAAAGAAGAGAGTGTATGTCCCACTAAAAGCAAGCCTTGAATAATAATTATTAACCAACACACTGCGGCTAATTATTAATTAGCCAACTCACTGCGGCTCTAAGTCCAAACACATCAAGGATCACAATCGTAACCAGACCCATTGCCACGGAAACAACAAAGAAGTCTTCAGAGAACCAGTTGACTTCATCCACTGTTATCCTGTAGAAGTCAGCAGTGTACTGAGGTATCAGAGAGTAGGTGAGCCACATCTGTCAATAGAAATATATATGGTGGTGATCCTTCGTATGAGGCACGCGCTTCCCTCAAAGCCTCCCCATAGGGATGCTATAGCCACTCGATTAATTCTAAAACATTGATTATCAGGCAGTGATTTCAACCCCCCCCCCCCCCCCCCCCCTCCCCAATCCAAAAGGTACCATTACCACGTGACCCTATCTGGCGGAGCTGAGCCTTTAGCACCGCCAGTGGATATACTTGCTGCGCCCACAGAGGCACAGAGCAGTCATGCTTCTCACCATTGAGCTGCTAATGTTTAGAAAACACAGCGTTGCCAACATCACCCAGCGCTTCTTGTACAGTGTGAACGTGACCTGCGGCTTCGCTTCCACTCTGTTTGCATGACCATGCAACGCGATGGCCTGTGTCTCAGCAGCATTCTCCACTGCTGCACACATGATCAGCTCTGTTCAAATAAGGAAAACCGTACGTCAGAGGGATTGGTTACATGCGCCATCCTCCGCGGGCGATCCTATCTCGTACCTTTAATGGGGGCGGATGGGGGAGAAGGAAAAGTAGCTTTTCTGCTCGGCAGTCGAGAATAGTATCTCTGTTAGTATAGAAGCGCTTTTCAGGACACTGGTGTGAATTGATCCACACGTAGGGCGTGTACAGTGAATTTCATTAGCCATCCACGGCATGTAGTTGATATGGGCGCGGCTGTTTAAATTCTTTATAACCGCTGTAACCTTAGTGTGACAGCTCCTCTGTCACACGATATAAAAGTACCCCCGAAAAGCGGACATGCAATTATGTCATAACTGAGACGTCAATAATATAATTCATGCATGCCAAAAAAAACACTGAGACTTGATTACGGGAGATGATTTTCACTATCACTTTCTGCACACGCCCCAGATAGGCCTTAGGGCATTTCCAAGCCTTTCATAAATTACGTCACACAAGTTAAGAAACGCACCATAGAAGAGAGATGAGTATACAATTAAAATCAATACCCAGCACGCAGTCGACTTCAACTTGAAGCAGTCTCTAGCCTATGGTAATTATGTACAGAAACTGTACACTATGATGCTCACAAAATGGAGCCTTCCACAATGTTTCGATCCTGTTCAAAAAGATAACATCCCTTTTTATTTACATTATTGTACACACACTTTTACGTTCAACTTTCCATCATCATAAAAAAAAAAAGATCCAATAATCCCTGTAAAAAAGGATACCTTGATAATCAGGACATATGGACTGGCTAGAGATGATAGTGTGCCACTGTTGTCTTTTTAACTTAGGTTCAACAATTGGGCCGTGCCCGCCGAGTACAACATGAGACTACTGGTCCAATGGTTACAGCTTGATTAAACATGTAAGAAAGTCAAGTGCTGGCTCCATTTTGTTTTGACTGCATGCTGTCACTTAGTGTGAAGAAAATTTAATTAAGGTGCTCAGTCAATACTTAGGCTAAGCAGGGAAATGTATATGCATAGTTGTCTAAGTTTGACTTTGGTCAGGGCCAACACCAGAGCCATTCTCAACAGGTCCTACTGCTCATCCAACCTAAGCCTCCCTGACGATGTTTTATGGTTGTGTTATAAGTAGGTTTAGTAAGTAATAAGTGTATTACCGTATTAGGCGTTGCAGTTGTAGTTATTATTGTACGTTATTACAATTATTTGTACATGTGTATATAAAACAATGTAACCTCAGCGGAGTGGTATTGCATAGGACATGTTGAGTGGTATTGCATAGGACATGTTGAGTGGTATTGCATAGGACATGTTGAGTGGTATTGCATAGGACATGGTGAGTGGTATTGCTGAGTGGTGACAACTTTGCACAGTATGAAAATCACATGTTTCCATGGCACACACACACAAGACCAGGAACACATGTTCAAATGACAGGGTTATTGCACTATGATGGCCCTGCATTAATTGGCGAACTGCTGTGTTCAGAGTATGTCCGTTTGTACACTGGATGAAATAAAACCACCATGGATATGAAGGCCAACACAACAGAGGCAAGATAGAATAGCTGCACGTTGGTGGTGTCATAAGCAGGAGTGGTACCCACCACAGGGTTAGAGGTGGTATTCTGGAGACAAGAGATGAAGGTATTGTTTCCATCCATCTGCTGTGATGAACTACACTGACTCAAAGGTGAACTGGGGAGCTCAACCTGAAGATAATTACTGACCAAAACCATCACCATGCCAACCACCTGACTAGGGAACAAAAAAGAAAAAAAGCTTGAATAGATAGTCTAAATTACCAAGTAGTACATAGCTCTTAGCCACTGATATGGCCATGTGGGCATTAATTAGGTTACTATCATACCATACACTTAGCAATGCTCTTGACCTTTTGGAACGTGAGTTCAAACAAAAATGGAGCCATAATCAGCCACACAAAGACTGTCTTGCTAGCCTGTTACAACCTACAGTTGATCAAAGTGGGTAAACCACAATTGTATACTGTATGACTTATGTTTATGCTGATTATAAAGGAGACTGAATGTACTAGTGCTGGCTTGTGGGTGGGGACAGTGCTAGGGTTTAGTGCCATATTAGGAGGTATAATGAACAAGAAGTAATCTTTAGCAGCAGAATAACAATAACTGGAAATGCTATGTTGCTGAACAACTATTAAGTGCAACAGTGGAAGCACCACGTTTCATGTTACTGGCTGTTATCAACGTAAAAACTCGATGCAAGCTGTTATAGTAACAGTTATGTTTGTGCTCTTGGAAGAGCTAAAAGGAATGTATTGAATAAGTTTGTTAAACTGCAAACACCCTACTGACTCCATAAAATACTGCAATAAGCCCCCCCCCTCTTAAAAAATATCGGAAATAGCAGTTCTGACGCCTACATGAAAAAAGTATGCAGAAGCCTTACCAATTACAGAGATGTACATGTTTCAAACACGAGCTATTTTTTTTTCCGATGGGGTGGAGAGGGGTTTATTAGCGATACCCTATGGTAATGGCATCTAGTGCAGACACTCCCTCCCATGCAACAGTTCCAGTGAAAAACAAATGGGTAAGGTTAGAATTCATTTCATGGTGGTGAATTGACAAGTGACTGTTTATTGTGTTTGACACACCCCCTAGGGACACACCCCATAGGGTCACATCCCATAGGGACACACCCCCTAGGGACACACCCCATAGGGGTCACTTACGCACATCCCATAGGGTCACTTACGCACAGGTCCACAGTAATCCACTGCTTGTGGCTTCTGCAACAGGATATGTGATCTCCACCCCCAACTCCATACACACAGGAATAAGTGGTAGGGCAAAGAACCCAAACATGCAGAGAGAGAAGGCTACGTTCACAGGCTGATAATCAAGTGTTGACACCTGCAATAAAATAAGCTTCATAAAATACACTGACACTAAGCACACACACCCACCTCCATAAGCCAAATAAAACATAGCACTGCTAGTCCTAAGGAGACCACACCCACATCCTTAAATTTTTTGGTGTGGTCTAATATGAAGCCAGCAATGGTAGCACCTGTCAGACCAGCAAATATCATCAGTGCTCCCCATAGGCCAGACTGATCCTATAAGTATGAGAGCAATGTAGTACCAGCTGTCACATGTAGTACCAGCCGTCACATGTAGAAAAGGGTGAGACACCAACATATGCTTGACCACAGGTACCAGACACCCATAATTCATCTGCAGGTTATAACTTTTAGCCCTCAGATGGCAAAGCAGTTTATAATTGAAGTGTACATACGTGTGCTTGTAGTACATGGAAAGGCTCTTACTTACTTGTCGGTATCAATACCACATGTCCAGTGAATACAATTTAATACGTTGCACAATGAATTATGCTTTAAAACAAGATCCAGTTACTTATCAAGAATGGTGAAGGCATGCATTAAGTAGGCCCTCCAAATGATTGCACATGAACCATGGCACTGTAGCCATTGATTACATAGACTGCCAACATGTGTAGCTCACATTATTGTAACCATATGGGCAGAGGAACTGAGGCAAAAGTGTGACCAAAGCATTGAAGAGACCTGCTCCCATGGACCACACGAACAACAATACATAGAATGACTTGTTGCATAGCACCTGAACAACAGGAGTGGAGGGAAAGGGTTAAAGTAACAGAATGGTGGGGAAGGGTTAAATCAACAAGAATGGAGACAAGGGTAAAGCAGAAATAGTGTGTACGCAAGACAAGCAGGATGAAGGGCAGAAGGGGGGGGGGGGGGAACAAAGAAATCACATGAGGGACCTTGTGGCAAACTTACTGCACACACACACACACACACACACACACACACACACACACACACACTTACTGATGCCAAGCCTTTGAGAAATGACACAAATGACTGTTGAAGACCAGGAACAATAGCATGTTGGTGAGGGTGTCTTTGCCAGAATGATATAATGGTAAGGACAAATGCCACCCCTGCAGGAATAGAGTACACCCACAACTGTGTGGGCGTGGTGTGTGCTTAGTGCTAACACTCATTGATCATAACATATCACATGACCTTACCATACGAGGCACCAGCCCTGGACTGGTGATTATGTACGGTGATGCTAAGTTGGCAACAGCAATCCCAACAGGATTGGCTAAGGAGACAGTGAGGATGATTAAGACCAAGCAAATGGTGTGTGTGTGTGTGTGTGTGTGTGTGTGTGTGTATTGCTATACAATCCAAGAGGCTGGATCCCATTGCAAGTATGTACCACAACCTTACTTTTGACCACACAAGTGCACACACACACACACACACACACACACACACACACACACACAAAGGGACACAAATGTACCTACTGATGCAATGCTAGTGCAAATGGCCCTCTCCTTTGGACCAAACCAGAAGGATGCCAGCTTGGTGGGTGCAAAGAGAAGGAATGGCTGGGCAAAGGCAGTGATGGTCTGACCAATCATGGCCACCATATACCCTGCATGATGGTAGTCATGGGAACACAGGACCGGGGATATGCTACTGATCCATCTTATAACTGCTCCAATGAGATTGCAGGATGCCCCAAAGTACAGCTGTGTGGGTTGGATACGTGTAAGGTTGTCTAAACACGCCATGGCCAGACGTACTGATACAGTTAACCCACATGTGTCCAATATGACAATGGCTACTAGTCCCATCACTAAAGTGGTTATGAAATAAACAATGGAAAACCAGTCAACATCATTTTCTGAGACACCGTAAAATGTGGCGGTGTAGCTAGGAACAGGAGCGTAGCTTAGCCACATCTACGTGAAAAAAGCCAACACGATATTAGTAACAGACATTCCAACTCACCCGCTAAGAAAAGTTAGTCACCCGCTTAGATTATAACCCCACTGACCTACCCCAACACCCTCATACAATATTTTCCTAGGTTGGAAAGTCTGCCATAGCGATATAAATACAGCTTCTTATCGAGTGAGGGTGCACAGGAACGCCATACGGCCTCACCATTCCGTTGCTGATGTTCAGCAAGCAAAGCGCTAGGAGCATGAGCCATCTCCGTCTGTACAAACGTACGACTAATCCACCGTCCATCATAGATCACGTGCCATGTATAATTGTTACCACGCCCGTTATGCAGTACGTACACGAATTGAGACATCAAAATACAAGCACATAGCAGTAGCGGATCTTTTGGGTGGGGGCCTCCCAGCCCTTCTATAATATTTTCATAGACAGCAAATCGACAATCCGCATTGATACTCAATAGTTGTATAATCCCTTGCCACGCCCCTGACAAGCACAGATAAGGCATACAACCATATACAAGTTGAACAGACTATGATACAAGCAATGCTAGTTCATGGCTATTTTTCCTTTAATAACCACCAGAAAAACACACACTAATACTTCACTGGTTGGAGGTAGTGAACCCAAGCACAGCCTCTATCACAAACAGAAGTGTTCCCCTTGCTGCTAGCCAAACATTTGACAACAAAGAATATGCATCAAATTGTACTCTGTTGTTCTTTTCCACATAAAGCACACCATTCCACAGCAGTGATGACAGCTTCAGCCTCAACTTATCAGAGCCCATGCCAGCAATAAATGTTGCATTGAAGTGCAGTGGCATAGTATGTTTTATGTCACGCAACTCAAGAAACCTGTCTGATGCAATGTCAAATACCCTGTCTGATGCAACCAATACAACTGAAACAGAATCTAGCGATGGCAATAGAATTTCAATTTCAAACTCATACAGGTTATAGCGACTCAAATGACAGCCAGTACTGATGCATGTGGGCATGTCCTTTCTACCTCCACATACCGGCTCTGTATCACCTAGGAAACATGTCAAAGCATCTCTAAATGCAACAGGAAGTGATTGCAAGCTTTCAGCCTTAGGGTTTGTTACCTGTGAAATCTTTACCGAGCTTATCTGTCCACTAGCAGAAAGCATACGTCCCTGAAGATGAAGACAATCCAGCTGAGCCTGGACCATGTTGCCATCAGTCCAGTTGGTACAATACTGGGTATAATCAGTCAGTGTCACAGAAGGTACTGGCGGAACAGCATATACCTTGCTGAACCCAAGTGCAAAAACGTATGATGCAGGTAGAGTGGCAATGATTGCAAGAAGAATAATATACTCAAACGGTATACGCAGCCACTTGGCTTCCCGGATGTGATTGAAGTACTTATAGCCCATAAGGAAGGCAGATATACTGATCAGTAGAAGGAAGGTGACACCTAGGAACTGCACTGATATACCATACAGGACAAGGAATATAAGAGGAGAGACAAGTAACAAAAGAGGGAGAAATGGAACTAAAGCACAGAACAGCAGCAGGCCAGCTAAAGCTAACAGGAAATATAGCGGTGTTGACAGCAACAAGAATGTTCTGCACAATACCCAGTACACTAGGAACAGCAAATACGGACCTAGTCCTTCGTACAAATTGTACCACTGTCGTGTGAACACACAGTATGTAATAAGTACACTTTGAAGAGGTACCTGTATCAGAGCTACCACATTAATATCCAAAGGAAAACCTGAGAAAGTTATTCTAGGCAATATTTCTCCCAAACTCGCCGAAAAGATGGAAAAGTAATTCATCAGTAAATGGACAAGCATGAGCACCAAACCTATAGTTCGGCTTAACACAGCAATGAGGGAAACTGGTGATTTCCAACATTCAAAATGCAGGAATACGATACAAGCAAACAAGCCAGCCAAAACACCAAAAGACTCCACCATGAAGGGAATTTTGTGTGCCAAGGGAACAGCGAACACAGTGATGGGTGCGGAGACCAGAAAGGTGATATAAGGGCCTAGTGATTTGCGTATCAACTTAGTTTCAGGGATCTGTGTGTCAATTTTATCGTTCGGTTCACTGAAATACTGAAAAATAGATGAATACTTACGAAATGTTGAAAATTTTTCGGAGTTATTAATGGTCTGCAGTGTTGAAATACACATTGCAGAAAAAGCAATGATTAACACCACAGTGAAGATTGATGTGAAAATGAAGTTAACATTCAACATCGGTAGAATGAAAGCCAAGAGAAGCAGATAAAGCTGTTTCATTGGAAGATAATACCACATCCATTTCACCCCATATCTCTCAATAGACTTTAAAATGGAGTGTTTTGCATAGTAGGCTGTTTGCCAAGGATAATCAAAAACCTATACACAAGGACATAGCAGTTAACAAACAAGCACAGTTATGCACAACGTTCCAATGCACGTACTAATAATGAGTTTGAACAATGAAATGACAGCCCAATATTATAAATGCTGGTAAAGTTTTGAGGTCTCTTAGGTTATGGGGTTAATGTGTGATCATTGGGTCATAAAAATTTGATCCTAACGTTTATGAGAAATGTCAATCATCTACCTTTAGAAGCAATTTATTTATCAAGTTCAAATATAAACTGATTTTGGTAAATCATCCCCTAGGAGTGGTCATCAATTAGAGTGGGGCATTTCCACTGTGTTTCTGTGGTTATCAACTAACATATGTACAACCCAGAGGCAATTTGTAGCATAACAAATTGCGCAATATTTTTAACCACAGTGGTCACTTGGGTCATCAGGTGTTATGTCAACTTCAGCTGTACAAAGTTGACAAGGTACTTTTTGGAAGTTGCACTGGACCCATTCAACACTACATTGCAGTGCAAAGTGAACATTCTCACGCCAAACCTACCTTTTTAACAAAATTGGCTTTTTTGAAGTCCTCAAGCTTATCCGGTGGGACAGGAGATATCTCTGAAGACAGGCATTCTCCCTTTGCATACTTCAGCGCTGCCTTCACGAATGTTTCTTCATCTATCTGCAGAAACGATAAAACAATTTGTAATCCATTAATGTGACCAGCGAACGGTCATTACCTCATGTGCATCAGCTAAAACAAGCGAGGCATGAAGCAGGTTCGTCACTGACGACTGCAGCTGTGACGATGCTTTCATTAAGTCGGCATTGCCGGCCACGTCTGGACGATCACTGAAGAGCCTCTTTGTGCTTTGCTCGACCTTGCTTTTTGCAATTGGATTTCCACCGTCAGATATCTGGTAGAACATATGCCTTGCAACGCGTCGAACGTGCTTTTCGTTCTCGGTAGCCTTCGCAAACCATCTTAGAAGGCTCAATGTGTTACTTGGAAGCGTAGTAGATACTGGAAGTGATACTGGAAGAGATTCTAGAAGGGTTCGAATCCAGACGACTGCTTCGTCTGAACCACTTTCGGCTGCTAGAAGGAAATACTTAGCGCATTCTTCAAGTTTGCCTCTGTCCTCAAAGCCGGATAACTCTAGCTCTTGGTACAATAGCATTCCACGCTCGAGCAGAGGATCCTCCTTATGTACAGCTGCATTTGGACTACCAGCTGACACATTTTCAGAAATGACATTTAATCTTCTACGCACATCCATGCTCGGAGCTATTAATGCAATCACCTGATCTGCACGTGAACTGCTAAGCCAATATGGCGGATAGGCGAAGCACCCGCGACTCACTTTTTTTTTTGTAATTGACATATTGCTGCGAACTTTTTGTATCAAGTAGTGTGGCCTTCAATGGTTTCGAGTGGAACACAATCAAAGTAAATTGGCAGAAAGCGGTTCATTCTTACGTCTGGTGAATTGCCGGGCACATGCAAAGATGGCAGGCAAGTCGTTGTGTGTTGAATTAGATGCTAGTTGAAACTTTTAGGGTGTTACTGTGCCTGCAGCGTTGTGTCTCATTTCTTTATTTCATATTTTTGCGTTGGAAAGCTACAGCTGCATGCGTCTGTGATATTGGTTGCTACCTCACTAATACAGCGCGATCGCTTCGGGGTGGGTATAGCATAGGCACCCCTCCCTGCAAAGGCATTCCTTGTGGCTTAATTATCTGCGTAGCGTATAGCCAGGACGCGCATTTGTGAGCCCAAAGAAGATTATGACCGATGGGGCAAGGTGCTGGACATTTGAACTGATTTCTCATTGCACGCAGGACCTGAACCAAAGAAGGGCGAGAAGAACGAGATACCATGGTGCTTCTCTCAGGTGAAGGGAACCATTGAAGACGAGGTGGCAGACGGTAGGTTATGACTATCTAATGCCTATGCGTAGAGCGGTTATTGCATGAAGATGAGATATGTTTGGATATGTTTGGATATGTTTATTGCGTGTAGGCTTTTAAAAGACAGTCATGCATGTGTAACTAGGAGAAGATTATTCGCCTGACAGCAATGCATGGGTAGGATCCTTCTGCTCGTCATGTACATGTACAAGCCCCACACAGTGCATCCTGATGTAGGTAATTGAATGGTCATTATTACGCACCCTTAGGCTGATTATTTAAATTCAAATATTAAATATGTTAAAACAAATATCGTGTGAGCTGGAGAGATTGGGTCTTGAAGGATCAGTGGGAAGTGTACAGCAAGGTGGAATCGTCCAGCTAATTATGTATGATGAGTAGTTGCATCAGTTGTATGCTCTGCATAGACTAGCAAAGTCCGCTCGATTAACTCTGACGGTTGCACTACTTCCCACTCTCTCCTTATTTAGAGCCTGTATCTCCAGCAATACCTCTGTTTGCTTTGTCCCACTTTAACACCGACACGTTTCTTTCATTACAGCTGACATCATCTCAACTGTGGAATTCAACCACGATGGAGAGTTTCTGGCAACAGGTGACAAAGGAGGCAGAGTGGTCATCTTCCAGAGGGATGGCACAAAGGTATACCATGACGTGTATGGTCATCGTAGACTCTTTACCAAGTATGATCACAGTAGACTATTTACCACTAGTCTAGTCTATTACCATGTAGTGGTATGGTTAAAATTTAATGTAGTTTAATGTATGTGCCATAGCATTGTCTGGTGCTTTGAGCAAAAAACTACAGGTGTTGGGTGGCTGTAGATGGGCAAGCTACAGGTGTGGGTGGCTTACAGCCTCAGTAGATGGGCAAGCTACAGGTGTGGGTGGCTTACAGCCTCAGTAGATGGGCAAGCTACAGGTGTGGGTGGCTTACAGCCTCAGTAGATGGGCAAGCTACAGGTGTGGGTGGCTTACAGCCTCAGTAGATGGGCAAGCTACAGGTGTGGGTGGCTTACAGCCTCAGTAGATGGGCAAGCTACAGGTGTGGGTGGCTTACAGCCTCAGTAGATGGACAAGCTACAGGTGTGGGTGGCTTACAGCCTCAGTAGATGGGCAAGCTACAGGTGTGGGTGGCTTACAGCCTCAGTAGATGGGCAAGCTACAGGTGTGGGTGGCTTACAGCCTCAGTAGATGGGCAAGCTACAGGTGTGGGTGGCTTACAGCCTCAGTAGATGGGCAAGCTACAGGTGTGGGTGGCTTACAGCCTCAGTAGATGGGCAAGCTACAGGTGTGGGTGGCTTACAGCCTCAGTAGATGGGCAAGCTACAGGTGTGGGTGGCTTACAGCCTCAGTAGATGGGCAAGCTACAGGTGTGGGTGGCTTACAGCCTCAGTAGATGGACAAGCTACAGGTGTGGGTGGCTTACAGCCTCAGTAGATGGACAAGCTACAGGTGTGGGTGGCTTACAGCCTCAGTAGATGGGCAAGCTACAGGTGTGGGTGGCTTACAGCCTCAGTAGATGGGCAAGCTACAGGTGTGGGTGGCTTACAGCCTCAGTAGATGGGCAAGCTACAGGTGTGGGTGGCTTACAGCCTCAGTAGATGGGCAAGCTACAGGTGTGGGTGGCTTACAGCCTCAGTAGATGGGCAAGCTACAGGTGTGGGTGGCTTACAGCCTCAGTAGATGGACAAGCTACAGGTGTGGGTGGCTTACAGCCTCAGTAGATGGACAAGCTACAGGTGTGGGTGGCTTACAGCCTCAGTAGATGGGCAAGCTACAGGTGTGGGTGGCTTACAGCCTCAGTAGATGGGCAAGCTACAGGTGTGGGTGGCTTACAGCCTCAGTAGATGGGCAAGCTATACTTGTACACAAATCCTTGTGTTGCAAGCAGTTGATAGGCTTAGTAATACCATTCCTCCATATTCCATGCAGCATTAGATTTCCATGTATACTCTGTTACTATCTGTACCACATTTGTTCCATAAATTGCCAACTTCCTCTTGTTACATGTCCTACATTTTTGTGGTGAATTGTGGCATACCTAGTTTGTAGGAGGAACGTTTTGCATTGCATCCTAGCAATCATATATTGTCCTCTGACTGCACATAATTTAACTTTGCAAGTGCCAATCTGAGTTGGTCTATAACCTTTGCACCCTGGCTAGGGAGGGAACGAAGGGATTGGCACTTGTGGTGATCCTCCATCTAATTATTAACCACTTGGTTGCATGTGGGCGAACAAGAGTACCTCTGGGGAGATTTCTCTGTGTAACTGACCTCAGGGGAGATTTCTCTGTGTAACTGAACTCCGGGGAGATTTCTCTGTGTAACTGTCATTGGATGAAAGTGTGTACATTTGTGTGTGTAAGTAATACAACAGAGATTATTCATAATTGTTTCTACTTAAATTCCCAAGGGGCACGTAGCTTCTAGTTATAGTACGTAGGGTGTGGTACATTAATACCAAGCAATAGCCCTTATGGTACAGAAAGTGAATAACTTAGTAAAGAATGGGAATGGTTATCATGGCTACAATATTTCCATTAAAATGGGGCATAATTATTTCAGGACCAAAATTGCTCCCTATATTATATCATCAGATGTATGTCATATATGTATATGGGATGTATTACAGATCAATGTTTTCGTGAATGAAAATTCATAACTCCTTACCTATAATGAGCCAGTATGTCAGACCGTCCCCATCAACTAGAAGGTACTTTATTCAGTGTGTCCCCCTTAAAACAAGATAGGCTAATCCATTTGCAAAGGGTAGGATGGCAGATCTTCTATGACTGTACAAGCTGATCAATAAATGATCTTAATAGATTTCTTACCTCACCCCTTAAAGAACTGCTGCCATCTGACATGTGAACAAAAGTAGGTGACGTCATGTCATGCATTGCAGGTGGGGCTGCCCCTCAAAGCAATTGCTAAATTTGTTGGGGACAACCCAGCCCATCAGATGTATTGAATAGTGTGTTCGGAGGAGGGTGGATGGTGTTCTGGCATGTCACTCAGAGGTAATTTGCCTTTCAACTCACTCACTTTTAATGTGGCATGGTTGATTGCTTGGAAGGGTTAGATGTTGAGGAAATTGTAAAAGATTGTGAAGTGGATATAATGGGTGGGTTGGTTATGTAAGGGGTGTGTGTGAAGTTAAAGCTGGGCATTGAAGGGGTTAAAGATTTTAAAGGTTCAGAGGAGTATTATAAAATCAGAATTATTTATTTTTAGGGAAAGCCATCTGTGGCTGCACCACCAGTGTTCCGCTGTGACTATAACGTCTACAGCACCTTCCAAAGCCATGAGCCAGAGTTTGATTATTTGAAGAGCTTGGAAATTGAGGAGAAAATAAACCAGATCAGTTGGGTTCGACATAGTGGCTCCTCCCTCTTTCTTCTCACCACTAATGGCAAGTGTTGCATGAGGTCATATGCCTTGTATGGTAGTGTATCTATGGCTCCCATGGTAGTGCATAGTCCTGAGCTATGGCTCCCATGGTAGTGCATAGTCCTGAGCTATGGCTCCCATGGTAGTGCATAGTCCTGAGCTATGGCTCCCATGGTAGTGCATAGTCCTGAGCTATGGCTCCCATGGTAGTGCATAGTCCTGAGCTATGCACAAATTGTATTTTAAATGCTCTGTAATGCATTCTTTTAATAGATAGTCTTTAAATGGAATGCCTACTGACCTTATTGGAAAGTGGTCAGGTGGTTATGCAGAGTGCAGAGTTAGGGAGGTAGTGACATCTATCCATTGCGAAGCACAATTTAGCGAGTGGCTATCGGTGATTTTTTATGTTTGGTAGTTTTGACCAATCAATTTATCCAGAAATTGCTCTCAATGTACCTTGGTGAAAAAATATATGTGGCATGCCAATAGTGTGCTTAAGCCCCTCCCCCTACATGTGATGTAATTAACTTGGTCCTGTGAACTTAGCATATAATTTCATGTGTAGTTAATTATTTTGTTGTATGTGAAATGATAGGATCGGCAACGGACTCTAACCCAAAGATGACTATCATTAGCATAATGACATGTACAGTGTCCTATGAATATGAGCAGAGTACTTCACAGTGACCAAACTTTAGTTGTGTTACCAAGCAGCATTGTGACCATCCGTATGGTGGCTACTCTTCAACCATCTGAACACTTCAAATGCTTCTCTATTCATCTGTGCTTATTTTTAAATCTAGCCATCTTTGCATTTTTTTTTCAGATAAAACTATCAAACTGTGGAAGATATCAGAGCGTTGCCGCAGATACAGTAATCTCAACACAGTTTCTGATGACGGTACTGTCCGAGACCAGAGAACTCTGAAAGAACTACGGATTCCCCAGAGAGTTTCAGATGAAATCACAGTAGAAGCCATGGCCAGAAGAGTGTACTCTAATGCACACACCTACCACATCAACTCGATAGCTGTGAACAGTGACGGTTGCACATACCTCTCTGCGGATGATTTGAGAATCAATATCTGGCATCTGGAGAATACCGATCAAAGCTTCAGTATCCGCCATATGTTATGTGGGGTGTGGGAGTGTATGTGAGGAATGAGGGGTTTGCATAGCTGTGGGCTGTTGTGCTATTGGCTAGGTGAGAAGAGCCTTTGTATAACTTGTGGTTTGGGTATGTCCCTAACTGTTGAATCTAAGACGTGGTGGACATCAAGCCAGCCAACATGGAGGAGCTGACAGAAGTAATCACATCTGCTGTGTTTCATCCTCATAACTGCAACGAGTTTATCTACAGCAGTAGCAAGGGGAGTATCCGTCTATGTGATATGCGTGAAAAGGCTCTGTGCGATGAACACTCAAAGTGTAAGCCAGATTGTGAAGACTGATGTGAAGGGAATGTATAAGCGGGGAGGTGGGTATGGTGGATAGTGCAATACCAACTTCTGCCTAGGTACTTACATGTTATTGTCCTTACTATTGCCTCGAGGGTACTGGGTGCACAGTAAAACAAGTTATTGCCATTTGGTCTTTCAAGGAATTTAGTTACACTGAATGCTGCAACACGTAGTACTGCTCCGTTTAGACTAAGCCTTAATGTCTAATGTCCTGGGCGTGCTCCGCGGTGCACGTGTGTACACCGCAGGGTACGCAAAACAAAGCTTTTTGCATTCCGCCGTTTCAGCGTTCTAGTGAAGTTTGACTGTTACGCCACGTTGTATAAGACCTTATCTGCTTGGGCCGAAGCATTGAAGGCCTAATACCGTTCGCTGCTCTTACAGCAACTTGTCACAACGGAGGTACGCGAAACTTCCGGTACGTAGGTTATTATTATTTTTCAATTACCGCGTACACTCGCCGTACAGTGTACCTCCGCTGTGACGACTTGTTGTATTAGCAGCGAAAAATATTAGGCCTTCAAAGCTTCAGCCCAAACTGATAAGGACTTATACAACGTGACATAACAGTCAAACTTCACTAGAATGCTGAAACGGCGGAATGCAAAAAACTTTGTTTTGCGTACCCCGTGGTGTACAAACGTGCACCGCGGAGCACGCCCAGGACATTAGACATTAATGAAACTACTATTACTTGTCACTATGGAGGATTGAGAGCTTGTAGCCATCTTTTTAAAGAACCTACTGGTTACTGAGTTATAAAATCCATAGGCAGATGTAGCTAGAGCCACATGTCTGGATACATAATAGGTGAATTTTATTGGTACAATTGTGTTGTTTGAAGTGACACAGGAGAAGAGGGCCACCATGATTCTCTGCCTTCTATACATTGTTGCCATAGCTTACATGTGGAGAGTATTACTTATGCAAACCACTTTTTCGTAGTGCCCGATATGGTACTGAAAATTTCTGAGCCCTGTCTGACCTGTACTCCATTGTACTGCTGGAGCTGCGTGGTCATTTAACAATGCCATGTGACTACAGCCTAATGTAGATAGAAGACAGCTGAAACTTTGTATCACCTATAGTGACAGCTACTAGTACTTAAAACAGCTACTTGCTGCACGTTCAGTGTCATGGAACGTAATGGATAGGGCCAGTTGCACAGCTTGTTTTAAGGGTATTAAGGATTTAAGGGTTAGTTTTCTTGGTACTACATATCTGTTGTAACTAGATCCCTTGAAAGACCAAACATTCTCCATGGCACCCAGGACATTACACATGAAATCATGTCATAGAATTTCACTTATGGGTGATGTTGGTGGTCTAAGCTATTGGAGGTGGTGATTGGATCTTCAACAATAGCACTGGGTTTGTTCCTTCATCCAGGCAGGGAGCCGTAAAATATATATGGGACAGTGTCCAGCAAAATTGGTTATAATTTTAATTGTATGTTGCATCAACCTTCGCAACCCCCTACTTCTACCTCATGGCGATATTATGTTTGTATTTCTAATTCTTTGGACTTGAGTCCCTGCTATTCTAAACTTGAATGGGTTTGACTTTGCATGGAATGCTTTTATGCCATTCCGTCTTGTTTGGGATTTGTTAAGTGGTACATTTTTTTACTTGCCATCTGAACAAGTCCATCAGAATTGCATATGTATAAAATTTGTATGAGTAGAAAAGGAGTGTTCCCAGCTTGCAATACAATTGCACTAACACTAAAGATGACCATACACTAGGCAACATGTTGTGTGCAACACTATGAATTTTGCTAAATTCTAGTAAAATACTAATGTTTTTATAATTGGATTCATTGAGTTGCTTGGTGTATGGTCGCCTTAACGGGAGCATGTTCAGAATCGCCTGATATGTGTTCTGTAGTGGTTTAAAGTAATGAAGTGTTCTATTTTCTGCTGATTGGTGTTTGGTAAAATTTGTTTACTGAAGCCTATTGTTGCCATAGTGACTCTCATGATGTAGTGTTGTGCATTTTGCACTTGTGCATTGTACCCTCATCCTTTTGCAGTATTTGAAGAGCCTGAAGATCCTGCTAGCAGATCTTTCTTCTCCGAGATAATTGCTTCCATCTCTGACGTGCGGTTTAGTCATAGTGGGCGATATATTCTTTCAAGAGATTACCTAACGGTCAAGGTAAGTTGCACGTTGTGCAAATCACTCCTTTTGCTGGTTTGCGCTAAGCGCAGTACAACATGTATGTTATTCGTGCATATTGGGCAGAACCTGTGATTTCATTTATGTAGGTTTGGGATGTCAATATGGAATCCAGACCAGTAGAAGTCTACCCTGTACACGACTACCTTAGAAGTCGTCTTTGTTCACTGTATGAAAATGACAGCATTTTTGACAAGTTTGAGTGTGGATGGAATGGCAATGACAAGTATCCTTACTTCAATTTGTATACTAGCCGTGTTTACCCAGGGCCTTTAGTGCAATCTGAGGCTGTTTCATGTGTATAATATGTCTAAAATTATTGAGGAACACACACTCAATTTGTGTTGAGTTACTAATGTCTATATCTCCACCCAATCTTAATATAGGTCTTGTACTACATACCAGTTACCATTAATGCCTTAAACGTTTTTGGCTGTACAGGTATACAATTGTATATTCAGAGGGGGACATAAGTTATAACCTAATTTTTGTATCGTTTGATGCTGGTGGTGTCCTTGACTATGTTTCAGAAAAATTATTACAGGCACTTACAACAATTTCTTCCGCATATTTGATCGACAAACCAAAGATGACTACTGCTATGAAGCATCTAGGGACATGACTACTTTGGGACAAATCCTCCGCCACAAGAAAGTCATCACTACAGGTAGAAAACGCAGAGACGATGTAATGGTTGAAAACCTTGATTACACTCGCAAGATCCTTCATGCAGCCTGGCATCCCAAGGACAACATTTTGGCTATTGCCGCCACGAACAATTTGTACCTGTTTCATGAACAGCAGTGATGAGGCAATATGACTATTTGGGCATATACTGCTGCTAGTCTCCAAATCTGACAGATTTTTTTTTATTTGTGGCTGGCTGTGTTAGTGGCTTTTTTTTTCTTTTCACTTGCTCTCATGCTCTTTGTAGTTTGTTTGACAAATAGCAATCAGAGGCTCTTTGAGGAGGTGTTTGTTTTGTTGGTTTGTTCTCTTTCCCTCTTTGTTTCTTTCTCGTAGATGGTTAATGAAATGTATTATTATATATTAACACTTCTTGCTTAGGATATAAACATTTTCTACTTCTATATGTGTTGTGTATCTAAGACGTGTTATTTATAATAAACGTTCTTTGACGTCGTGTAATCATTTAACTTCGAGCTTCACGCGGTTTCTGATTCCAGTTCCGCCATGCTGCGTCGTTTGTTAAGTAGTTTCTGGAGTTGTGGGTCCACTTCATGCGATGTCGACTTCTTTCGTCGTATTGCAACTGCTCCGGACGGTTGTGAGAGTTCTGTGGTCGTTCCTCCTTGATCTGGTGTCTGTCCCTCAACATTTTCGTCAATTTTCTTTAGCTGTCGTGCGAGCAGTGATGTTAGTTTGGGTTCTGTGTCTTCTGGAGGCGTAGTATCTTTGTCTCGTACACCTTTTACCATCATCCAGTCACTTACGGTAATACCGTCATTCAGCGTTGTTAGCCTGTCGGATCGACTACGAACACGCCTATTCAGGACATCAGGCCCCCCAGGGGGCTGCTCTGTACCAGAAGCGACTTCCTGTCCAACCGCAGTATTACGTGGGGGCACACTAAGTTGTGCCTCCTCGAATTCTCCATCCCCATAAGCATGATGATTGGTAGCTTGTGTCATGACATTGTCTACGGACAGTAACGGGGAAGCTGGCTGAGTCACTTTGTTTTTAAGTATCTGGAGTTGATGTTCTAGTGCCCTTATGCGTGTATTCGCCAGTGCCAGTAGAGACTCCTTTGAAGTCAGATCTTGTGCGTTGCAGGCAACCTCTCTTTCTTTAATTTTTAGTTGTCCTTGCTTGATATTGAGGACTTGTTGCTGGGCTTGAAGCTCGGTATCCTTCGCTTGGAGTAATTGTTTGTAATGTTCAATCTGATCCTTCTGAGCTTCAATTGTCATACTTTTACATTCCAGTTCTTGTACTAGAAATATCTTGTCCTGCTGCTGGCCCATAAGTGTTTCCTCCTGGGCTTTAATTGTTCTGTTAAGTGCTGCTATTTGTACATCGGTTATTGCCAACTTTTCGGCTTTAGCGGAACTGAGTTCTTCACCCGGAATAACAAGCGTGGGATGCGCGTTCGTTGCTGCTTTTAATTTTATTTCTTCCACAATTACATGAATGGAAGGCCTTTGAGACCCGTCCTCACACAAACATTTCAAACTCAAGTTATGAAGACTGGCGGAGTAATTATGATTCTGTTCATTTCCCTGCGGTTCTTTCTTATCACTTATGCATTTCTCGAGTGTATTTGAACACACAATTTGATGAATGATTCGACCAAAGGCACTAACATCAGCCTGAATATCACAGAGCTGGGTAGGTGTAGCACACTCCTCCATTGCCGGATCGGTTAGCCTTGCCTGAAGGCCTGAAGTAACCAGAATATTTCCGGCAGTTACTTTACGGTGAGCAATGGGTGGATTTCTTGTGTGCAAGTATTGCAATCCCCGAGCGACATCCAGTAAAATAGAGTATTTCACACACTGAGACGGTTCCATTTCTAGGCAGCTTATCAAATTGAACGGTTGAAGTTCAGTGACCACGCCTGGAATGCCGTCTGTGTCGACACATACACCTATCATTTGTTGAAGGTTGGGATGTCGCAGATCGCTCCATTGTTTGGACCAGGCAATAAACGCACCGAACAATCCTGACTGATCACTGCTATGAAGGTCAGTAAACTTCTTGACTGCACACCTTAAGCCACCAGTCGCTTCTGATTCATACGTCGCTCTAGTAGGATGACAGGCGCCGCCAAGTTTCACGTTTGACAGCTTTACATTTTCCAAGAACAAATCGGATGGGCAGCTGCTACGAGGATCCATTTGCTAGACATGAGAAACACTTCAACCACAACGATTTACCGCAGGAATCTCTGCTGGAATGCTCACGACATGAAGTCGCCAGAGGTTCAGGACGGTTGCTGGTGACTGATTAGGTAATTGAATTACATATGGCAATACATGAACAGTAACGGCTTGCATACTAGTATGCACACCAGCAAAACATGATCCAGAAATTGTAGAAAGCCAAATCGACTTATCCGCTTGTAAAAACCGCACATCTAACAGTTTCTACGATTTCCTGATGAAGAAGTTATGTTTGCTGATGAGTGAATTGCTAATGCAGTACGTCCTCGTACCCAGTCCCGGAATTCTTATCCTTCTTCTCCTCTTGACCACGCATAACTCAAGATAATAGGAACACATTTAAAGAATGGAAATTTCACCAATAGCTTCAGAATTGGCTGGAGGAGTGCCTAAACTGTGATCAAATAGTCGATTGGGTAATTGTTAGCTCTGGCGTACTAAATGCTACTCGTATCATTACAAATTGACAAGTTTAGAATTGTCAATACCAACAAGAAAACTACAGGAGCAGTAGCAAATGATTTACAATAAACCATACGGTCAGTGTAAGACGCATAATTAGATATGAGAAAAAATGTACGAAACAAGTAACTAAAACCATTCTCTGTGAGAAATTTAGTGAAATATAGGATTTGAAGGCAATGGTAGTGTAAAAATCAAGAAAACATGGTTCTCTAATAGTAAGGGAAAACGTCATAGCCCTATATTTAGCTACAAATATAGAACTATGACATTTTCAATACTATTACAGACCCTTGTTTCCTTGCTTTTTACACCACCATTGCCTTCAAATCCCAAATTTAGTTTTCCTAATATGATTTTTTATGAATACTATTTACTTCTGTATGTCATTGTGAATTTGCACCATTAATTTTAAAAATAATAATCTTATTCTTATACATTTGACTATAAGGATAAACTACAAGAGAATACATTTATGCACCCACAACACACAAACTACATACAGCTCTACACACTAGCTAACTCCCTCCCTAAGATGGCCCTGGCCTCTGATCTCACAAGAGATAGTTGAGATGGCCGTAGATATTTTTGTTTTAGAGCTGCATGGCCTGGTCAATGGCGAGAATTTGCACTGAGCCTCTTTGCCCCAGTTGGTGTATGTTTCTAAGGCCAGCTGCCTTCAATGTAACTGTTACATCTGGCACTTGTCATCATTAGCAGCATGCTTCCTAGCCTCAGCTGCAAAGGCTGCTGCTCAAACTGCTGCACTAGCTTCACTTATGGTGGCACAGTGGTATTACTGCATGCTTCCTAACCTCAGTTGCAAAGGCTGCCACCATAAGTGAAGCTAGTGTAGCAGTTTGGGCAGCAGCCTTTGCAGTTATACCCCTGTGGGCTGTTGCCCAAACTGACGCTAGCTTTTTCTTTTTTTTTTTATGAGGAAAGAACAGATGTAACTGTTATATTGAAGGCAGCTGGTTTTCTTCTGTCCCAGCCCTGAACATTTGCAGGGCCCATGAGAGTTGACATGGTCTGTGCCTAGCCTACCTCAACCTTTACTGCCAGGTGGGCATGATGACAAAATGCAGCTGACGACTTTCAGGTGATTATGCCTGGCCACGACATCTCTTGAAAGAGGCAGCATGGTGACCCAGTGTGACAGAGGCAACCCCATGAGGTGTCAAGGGTTGTCCATATAGATCCATCAAGATTTTAGACTTAGGGTCAGGAAGGCTGAATGAAAGATGTGAGGCCAAATGTGAGGTTTGTTTCAAAAATCTCACTTACCATAGCTAGCTATAGGGGAATGCAAATGCAACCCAGAATGTGGCACTTGTGGTCACTGGCAAGGGAGTCAGAGGAGATGTTCCTGTCAAGACAAAAGCAGCTGGTGATCATCCTGACCAATTATCTACCAAACCATTGGCAGTACGAGACAAGGAAAGTGAGAGCACACTGCCTGCTTCAATCATCTACCCTAAATGTGCATTGTGACAAGGTGTCTTGTATGAGTCACTGCCTCGCCTACAAGACACTGCATGGTGGCCAAGAGGATCCAAAGCTATATTAGGGCAGAGTGGACACCAAGAGCCCCTTGAAGTAATAAAGCCACCACATGATTGCCATGCGAAATTCACTCAGACCAAAATGCATATTAGGCTCTACCATAAGGGCAGTGCTCCAAGATGTAGCATAAGAAGCTGATGTTGAGAGGAAGTGGGCTTTATCTGCAGATGATGAAATAAGTGTTACAATTTCAAAGTACAATTGATGTAGTATATTATCTGTATTGCCTAGTCATTCTAGATAGTGATGGTGGTGATGTTAGGAAATGTAGAGATGAGAGCAACAGAGCAACAGGGGATCCTTGATGTGCAATGAAGAAGTATTTATAATCTTTGCCATTGCAAAGCAATTATGTGAAGGTTAACTTAATATTAAACAGCATTTCTATTGATAACTAACAATTCTGCAGGTGGGAGAAGTGTGAGATTATTTCATCAATCACTCACAGATCAGTACAACAATAAAATGTCATGGAGTTAGTAATCAGATTGATTTTGAGCTTTTACTTGGTATTATCCTGTCCAGCTTGGACGATAGCAGATCGAAAATAGCAAGGAAGCCACTTTTTCTGTGTCGTCTCCTTGAACTGCCTGCATAGAAAAGTTTAACGTTATTTTTATATAATTGTACTTTTAAAGGTAACTTGCCTTCATCAAATGCATTTGTAGGAAGTACAAAATCATTTGCAGATAAAGATATGAAGAATGAAAAAGGCACCAACCACAGACATAGGAAGAAATATGCCAGTACCTGAAGAGCACAACTTTTACTTTCATGTCTGCTTTTCGTTAATTCAGCTGACACATACCTCTTGAAAAGGGTGCCACTCATCAGCAAAATGAACGAATGCTAAGCCATGGGCGACCACAAGTAGTGCTGGAAACAGGGAGGTACATATACACGCATACAAGCAGTGTAGGATAAAGGGAGGTAAGGGAACAGTAACAGATTAGCCATAATGAACAGGTAATTAAATTTAGTATTGACTTCAGGTAATTTTCGAGGTAAGTATAAATCACAATTTCTACGCATTCACAGTACTTATTAACAAGTAACTAAAAACATTCTGTTGGTGAGATATAGGATTTGAAGGCAATGGTGGTGAAAAAAGCAAGGAAACAAGTGTCTGTAATAGTATAAGGGAAAATGGATAGTCGTATTTTTAACCCGTTTGTAACATATACTATGTTCATGTGCTAAATATACTATTACAGACCCTTGTTTCCTTGCTTTTTACACCTTCAAATCCTACCTTTCTCATAGAGAATTACTTGTTTCATAGATTTTTTTCCTCATATCTAATTATACGTCTCACTCTGACTGTATAGTTGATTGTAAATCATTTGCTACTGCTCCTGTAGTTTTCTGGTTTGGTATCGACAATTCTAAACTTATCAAGATCTGGCTGTAATGATACGAGTAAAGTTTAGTACGGTCCAAATCTAATGATACAATTACCAAATAAACCACTCTTCCAGCCAAATCTGAAGCTATTGGACATTCTTTAAATGTGTTCCAATCCAGAGTTATGCGTGGTTGAGAAGGAGGAGGATAATTCCGGGACTGGGTACAAGGACGGGCAGTACCCTTTTGCGTTTGTTCTCTACAACTGCGTGGTTTTGCGATATAAAACAAACGACGAAATTACTCATGTTTGTCTTCTCGTTCGATTACAACAACTAACTAAACGATCCAATCGTCAGGAGTCTTGTTATAAATGGGTCACATGTTATTCATTGTTGGGATTAAATCCTATGATAGGAATTCCATTTTTGTTTTGACCATCAAAAAATCACACGGAGGGGCTGATGAGAGAATATTGACTCACCTGTTCCACCAATGAAACCAATTGAGCACAAAGATATGAAAGGGAATGTGGTGAGGAGTGAACCATAGAAGACGTGCAGTAAAATGCCCACCACGGTCAGCACAAAAGGAAAGCCATCAATTATGCATAGGCCGACATCAATAATGATAACAACCTAAATAGAACAATGACAAAGAATTGCAATCACATACATTAACATGATTAATTTGAAGAGACACACTAACACATGTGAATGGAACAACACTGTGAATGCTACCTGAGGCTTAGAGTCACAAAGGGCGAAAACTGCTTTATGGTTGGCATGGAAACAAAACTGGCCAAGTTAAATGACAACTACAGCACAAAAGATTATAACCAGAGATAATATAAAAATGCTATGGTACACAGCTGGAATGAGCCTTTTAGAGAAAAGTGAAGTATTAAATGAGCATAAGATGAAGATGATGCCAGCGCCAATGTATGCACTTCAAAAGATACTAGACCTTCGAAATGAGTAATAATTACAATTTGCACCACAGAAGTGTTTTAACTCTTCCCTCCCTTCGTTCATACACACACACACACACACACACACAGTACACACACACACACACACACACACACACACACACACACACACACACGCGCACCTACGTACACACAAATATGAATAACTGACGTCAGAATACAGATACTGTAGTCCCTTGTCTTCTTACCACGACTAAGAAGCCTATGATCCTCCGGGATATGACGCTATACTCCTCTATTAATTCTGCAAGGTAGTACAGCCCTGCAGCTAACAAAGAAATACGTTCGTAGTTGGCCTTAATTGCCATGAATAAGAATGCAAGCAACGTACCGAGGGACAACAGTGCAAATACGAACTGTGCAAAAAGTGCTACCCAGCTGAGCAACCACAAAAACATCGTGCAAAGGACCTCACTATTTCATTATTTGATATTGCTTGCAAAATACGCGTAATTGTGGCATGACCCCACGCCCCATAATAACAATAACTTGTGGCTTGTTGCTATGCAGGGAAAACTACGGCATGCCAATTTTACCGAACGACCTCAGTATCGTTTGTACAGCTGGAGATGGCTAATGCTAACTTCACTGTTCATCTTGAATGTCAGCAGTGGAATGGTGAGATAGCTCTTGCTACTCTGAGTTTAACGTTCTTGCTCTATTGTTTGTAGATGTTTTTAACATATTCACCCATTCCAAACTACACTGCGTTGTTTTATGGTGTCTCAAAGAGCTACGTCAATGGCTTTTCAATAGCCTATTCAGCCACGACATTCGTCATTGGTCTTTTCAGCATCGTTATCTTGGACACATGTGGACTTAGAGTATCGGTAAATTTAACCAGAGATAATCTATATATGATCTCTGATTCAACACTGCTACATACGTTTGTTAGTGTGTGTGTGTGTGTGTGTGTGTGTGTGTGTGTGTGTGTGATGCTTGTAAGAATACTTGCAAGTGAAGGACTATTGTAGTCAAATAGCGACATTGATTATAAGGACATACGTTTGTTATGACACCCCGCAGCTGTACTTTGGGGCATTTTGCAATCTCATTGGAGCAGTCATAAAATGGATCAGTACCATATCTCCGGTCCTGTGTTCCCATGACTACCAACTCTCTGGATACATGGTGGCCATGATTGGTCAGATCATTACTGCCTTTGCCCAGCCATTCCTTCTGTATGCACCCACCAAGCTGGCATCCTTCTGGTTTGGTCCAAAGGAGAGGGCCATCTGTACTAGCATTGCATCAGTAGGTACACAGTACGGTTGCCAGTGATATATAATATTGTATTAAAACAGTTCCCCTCCTTTAGGCAATCCAATAGGCATTGCTGTTGCCTACCTCATGTCCCCTCGCATTGTGGAATCAAATGGACTGCCCACATTGGTAAGGTGTATGTGTGTTTGTGTGTGTGTGTGTGTGTGTGTGTGTGTGTGTTTGTGCACACATGTGTGTGTGTGCGAGTGTGTGTATCTACTCTTAAAATAATGCTCATACATACATGTCTATATATAGCTCTGGATCTATACAATCCCAACTGGAGTAGCTTGGCTTTTTACTATTGTTGCATTCAGAAAAGGTTTACCAGACTTCCCTCCTGCTCCAAGTGCAAATGTTGAAGAGGACTCAGTATTGGGCTTCTTGCGTGGGTTGTGTAAGGTATGATTACAGTAGTGGTTTAGGTGCAAAATTACTACATTGCAATAGGTACTAGGTAATTGTTCGTTCTGGGGACTCATGCTGATATGGGGAACAGGTGCAGGCCTATTCAATGCCATGATCACTATTCTCCCACAATTGCTGTGTACATACGGATATGCTGACGTAAGTCTCAAGTTATCTCACTGGATGCTGATGTGTGGGTTTGTTCATATAAAATGTTAGGACAGAGATCGCATACCTATTCTGTTTCAGACTGACACAGGTCTCTGGGTTGCCCTAATGATCTTTTCTGGAGTTGCTGGGGCTATTGTTATCAGCTTTGTTTTGGACTACACTAAGAAATACAAGGAACTGGGCGTGGTATCTTTGGGACTTGCTGTGTTGTGCTTCTTGTGGTTTTTCGAGGTTAGTAACATTTATGGTATTAAGAAATCGTGATATCTGGCCGCATGTTATCTCCATGATACTATTGAAGGTTTCCAGTCTGTACGATCAATCTGTCAACGTGGTGTTTTCTCTGTGTGTGTTTGGATTCTTTGCACTTCCTCTTGTTCCTATATGCATGGAATTGGGTGTGGAGATAACTTATCCTGTTGGAGAGGCTACAAGCAGTGGCTTGCTATGGAGCATCGTGTAAGTTGATCAATTACTTTTGGCTATAGTTTTTTTTGTGTAAACAAATTATTTCATTGGTTTTAACTGCACTTTATTTATTTAAGGCTAAGAAATTGGTCATTTAAAATAAAATGATTGCACCTGAATTCATTGATAATGATTCTAGATCTAATATAGTTCTGTATTTAGTCACCAGTTCAGTTACAGGCAGATTGGACCTCTCACGAGTTCGCAATCCGAATCCATCACAGTAGCAAACATCCTGCTGTCTCGCATCGCATTACACCATGCTGACAATTAACAATTTTTTGTGTGACTGGCACATTAAAATACTGTTAATGTGCAATGGATGCTAAAAGAAAACAAGCAGAGTGAATTTTGCATAATGCTGGACAACCTTGTTCTGTGTGGTAATCAATGACAAAAAATAAGTGTGCATAATTTTAAGGAATTGAATTTGTGTTGTTCAATACACCTGTACATGTCCAACTGTGTAATACCTTATTGTTGGTAGTAATTTTTTCACATGGAGGATGAAGGGATAGTAAGATTGATTAAAAATGCAAGGTACATTTGAAATAGGTTACTAATGACAGGTTGAATTTATGTATGAATGGAAGTTTATTGGACTATAACAAGTGTACGCCCTTACTGATGATAAACGCTTATATCCTGAAACGGGGGGTGGGTGGTGAGAGTAATTAGTATCCATGTCCAAAAATGACTTGGGTTTACACTATTTGAAATTGGCGGTCAATTAATTTCAATAAAAATTAACTAGAATTATTTTGTGGTGGATTAATGATTTTCATTAAAATAAAAAGTTAACTAATTCAATTTTACATGACTGGGATACTGCTGACATTACTGTCAAGCAAGTTTATCAAGAAATGGGCCTTGTGGATTTATTTATGTGGCGTCTAAATCAAATCGATATATCTTCGTAACTATTAATGCTATCGCCATCCTATTTTCTATACCACACCATTTCTATACATTTTGCAGTGTCTTAGTAATGCGGGGTACCAACGTTAAAATGTCCGATACCCCATAGGGTTCAAAACTTCAGGTAGGAGCGTTCCAATCACTTCAAATTTGGTAGAAGTGTCCTGTTGCTATTGAATTTTTCTCTGTTAATTTTCATTTATCCATTATGGATATATACATGTAGCTGTGCAAAGTGTGTGACGGTTTCCAGTTTGATTCATGCCAATGATTTAGGCACCGCCATTGAATGTCTAAATAACTCGCAAGAATCGAGCAGGAAATCGTGCATGCACTTTGCACGGCTATATCTCTGTAATGGAACAAGTCCAATTTAACAAACAGAACAAATCAATAACCTTCTACTTACATACCAGATTTGAAACGATTTGAATATTCCTACCTGAAGATATGCAGTATGGGTATTGGACCTTGTAAGTTGGTACCCCATATGAGTAAGACATCAAAAAAGTACTTTTGCGTATAGCAATGCTGTGGTATGATTAATGATAAGAACCTGATAGCCGTTAGTATTTTGGATGATATATCAACCTGATTTGGATATTATATATTATATGGGGGTCGAGGCAGTGAAAAGGGACCTAGCGCATATTGTAAAAATTTCCAGGAAGGAGCCACGCGTGAGTGTATGCGTAATTAAAAATTCTGGAGCCTGTAACTCCACTAATTTCCAGTGCTTAAGAAAGAAGTCGTAGAGGACATAGGTCTCTCTTTGAATATGAAATAACATGTGCTAGGTCCCTTTTCACTGCCTTGACCCCATATATATATGTGGGACAGTGTCCAGCAAAATCACCCTTCTGGATGGTTTTTCAAGTTTTCTAATTTTTTTGCTTTTTCGTGAACTCCAAAGAGCTACAATCAAATGGTCCTTACGCATCCTAAATTGGACTATCCATCATAAAGTTATTAGGCACAGAATTTATAATGAGCCATACATTTCAATGCGAGCGTTACTTTTCTTTTGCTTGTCCTGGAAAACTTGAATAAGTATCACAAGGGTGATTTTGCTGGACACTATATACAGGGTCTTTGCAAAAGATCACAACACTTTAAATTCCTTAATAGGATTGTCAATCTAAATGAATTTATGAATGTACAATATCCACATTTAGTCTGATACGAACCCCATTGTTACCTTTATGTTTAGCAGTTCAAAATCAAATAGATTGCAATTAACAACATTGCAAAACAATTTACAACAACTTTTAATTAATAACGTGATTTATAAACTGCAGAATAACGTTGATGAGACTTAATACTCAAATAGTGTTTTGTACTTCATTTTATACTGGAATAGTTTATGATGGTTTTAAAAATGTATATATTTAACAGCTTCACCGTAATAACTAGCAAATGATGGTCTTAAATGTTAACAAGTAAAGAAAAACTTTCTCTAACGAGAAAGTTGATGGGATATAGGAATTGGAGGCAATGGTGGTGTTAAAAGGAAGGGAACAAGGTTTTGGGAAAAGAAAAATCCTATATTTAGCACATGTAAACAGAACAAAAGAAGTGCTAAATATAGGAATTTTGTCTCATTTTCTTCTCCCAAAATCTTGTTCCCGTCCTTTTTACACCACCTTTGCCTCCAATTCCTATATCCCACCAACTTTCTCGTTACAGAATGTTCTTCTTTACTCGTTTCCTATTTTATTGTCGATGATATCTGCAAGTGCTTACAAGTTATAGTTATGACGTAGCCTCTTTAATTGAAGATCGGGCACTTAATCAGCATTATATCGAATTCCAAGCGGGTGAACTCTAACTTGTTGACCGTTTCGATTTGAAGGTATTCCTCTCGTCTTTTAGCTCTCCTCTTTTGTTGACGGGAAGGCATTTTGACAAAAACAACTTCGCTAGCCCAAAGTGGAAATTCCCACCTGCTGCACAATTCTAATTATACGTGAATGTTGCCATGGGAACGCTTCAATTTAGCACTCTGCATTACTTAATGATTACGTATGTCAGTTTCATGCGTTTTTGTGTTAATAGTTATTGCAATCAATTATCATAAACCCATATCTTTATCTTGAATGACTGTTAATAGAAGGCTTTGAATATTTTGAGTTATGAGGGTTTTGATGCAGTTACTTAACCGGTTATAATAAATTGGATTGTTAGTATTTGGATAAATACTGCAACATATGAAGAAATCAAGCTGTTAATTAATTTCAATCCTGAGATTTTAAAGATTTGCAAACACCCATATATCACAAGGCCCGTTTTCTTGTATGTATGTAGCCAGATGGGGGGATTCATCTTGCAAGTGGTGCAAAATGCTTGGTGCTTGTGATTTCTCTAGTAATTTTATCACCTTGTAAATTCTTAGGGAGGAGTGGAGAAGGGGGAGTGGGATGCTTTGCAGTATTTTGTGCCTTATTTGTTTTCTCTTCTGTTCTCTCCTCTGTCTGGCTCCTTGAACTGATGGTAGACAAATATTTGCAGTGATTTTCATACTTTTGATAACTGCACTGGAAAGTCCTCTTCCACTGGATCTTGTTTCAAAGAGCAAGTGTTCTCATGCCATAATGCAAAATGTGCTATACTGCAATTCCAGTAACTTTGGTATATTCGAAGATGTACCTCAGGACATGACTAACGTGATGTATGTGTATATGACTCTTGTAGTAGTGGCATTTTTGTACATGGTCGTATTCTTTAAACCAAGTTACAAGAGATCTGAGTCCGACATAAATGGTGAAGTCAGAAGACATGAAGTATCTATTTTGAATGTACATTCATGATAATAGCCCAGCTAGCATTGTATTTGTGTTTTGTTGCATATTGTAATGTCTTGTGTGAAAGTGGAACAATATGACACTTTATGTGATTGCAGTCTACAGGGTGATTGCGAAAGAACACAACACTTTAAAATCACTATAACTCAGGATTGAAATTAATTAAATACTTCAATACGTTGCAGTAGTAAGTAATTAAGTAACAGTTCAGGGATGGCCTAGCTCTGTGCCAACATCCATCTGATCTTCCAGCCAAAGGCGATGGTGGTGGGGCTGATTTCACTCTCCAACATGTAAGAAAGGGGGACTTGTTACTGCACTGCAATGAGATACACATTGGTGATATGGCCAGTTAAGTGCGGCTCCAAGTCATCAAGGAGTCCATATCATTGTGAAGTCCCACTATCACTACCATTAAGAAACCCATGTTTAGTACCATTGTTATCCCCACTACTAGTACTAATGCCATAGGTGTCCTATTACCAGTGCCACATATACGTAACCCAATGTATTATTTATTATTTTGATTCATTCATCCATCCATGCATATGGGGATGGCTTTAGCATGCAAATGAAAATAATACCAGAAAACTACTGCACACATGGAATATAGCAGGGACCATCCCTCATTCTATTATTGATGCCACCTCAGGCATTCAAACTTCAGTATGGGTTTAACAAGCGATTCAAAAGTAGGTTCCCACCCATACATTTCAATGGACATCTCTATGGTAAAGTTTGACTATCTTAACATTAAGGTGTTGATGAGGCTTCTAATTCAAGTAAACCAATGCATACATGGAAGATAGCAGGGACCATCCCTCTTTCTAGAATTGATGCTACCTCAGGTATACGTGCTTCATCATGGGTTTAACAAGCAATTCAAAAGTAGGTTCCCACCCATACATTTCTATGGACATCTCCATGGTAAATTTTGACTATCGTAACGTCAAGGTGTTGATGAGGCTTCTTATACTAGAAAACCAATGCACATATGAAAGATAGCAGTGACCATCCCTCTTTCTAGAATTGATGTTATCTCAAGCATACGTGCTTCAGCGTGGGTTAAACAAGCAGATCAAAAGTAGGCTCCCACTCCAACATTTCTGTGGACATCTCTACGGTAAAGTTTGACTATATTAACGTCAAAGTGCTGATGAGGCTACTTATACTAGAAAACCACTGGACACTTGGAAGATAGCAGTGACCATCCGTCATTCTCTGTTTGATGCCACCTAATGCATGCGTGCTTCAGTATGGGATTAACAAGCAATTAAAAAGTAGGTTCCCACCCATACATTTCTATGGACATTTCTACGACGAAGTTTAACTATCTTAACATTAAGGTGTTGATGAGCCTTCTAATACTAGAAAACCATTGCACACTTGGAAGATAGCAGTGACCATCCCTCTTTCTCTGTTTGAACCCACCTCATGCATATTGGTAGATAGCAGTGACCATCCCTCTTTCTCCATTTGATGCCACCTCATGCATACGTGCTTCAGTATGGGTTAAACAAGCAATTCAAAAGTAGGTTCTCACCCATACATTTCTATGGACATCTCAATGGTAAAGTTTGACTATATTAACATCAAGGTGTTGATGAGGTTTCTAATTCACGTGAACCAATGAATACATGGAAGATAGCAGTGACCATCCCTCATTCTAGAATTAATGCTACCTCAGGCATACATGCTTCAGCATGGGTTAAACAAGCAATTCAAAAGTAGGTTCCCACCCATACATTTCTATGGACATTTCTACGATGAAGTTTAACTATCTTAACGTCAAAGTGCTGATGAGGCTTCTAATACTAGAAATTCACTGGACACTTGCAGTGACCATCTGTCATTCTCTGTTTGATGCCACCTAATGCATGCGTGCTTCAGTATGGGATTAACAAGCAATTCAAAAGGAGGTTCCCACCCATACATTTCTATGGACATCTCAATGGTAAAGTTTGACTATATTAACATCAAGGTGTTGATGAGGTTTCTAATTCACGTGAACCAATGAATACATGGAAGATAGCAGTGACCATCCCTCTTTCTAGAATTAATGCTACCTCAGGCATACGTGCTTCAGCATGGGTTTAACAAGCAATTCAAAAGTAGGTTCCCACCCATGCATTTCTATGGACATTTCTACGATGAAGTTTAACTATCTTAACATTAAGGTGTTGATGAACCTTCTAATACTAGAAAACCACTGCACACTTGGAAGATAGCAGTGACTATCCCTCTTTCTATAATTCATGCCACCTCATGCATACGTGCTTCAGTATGGGTTAAACAAGCAATGCAAAAGTAGGTTCCCACCCATACATTTCTATGGACATAGCTATGGTAAAGTTTGAATGTCTTAATATCAAGGTGATGATGAGGCTTCTATTACAAGAAAACCACTGCACACCTGGTCGATAACAGTGACCATCCATATCGCGCCAAATGGGCCCATGGAACCAATTGGCCCAATTGGCATTAATTCAATGGGACATATCGCACCGATTGGGCCCGTGGAACCAATTGACCCAATTGGCATACATAGTACATATCGCGACAATTGGGCCCGTGGAACCAATTGGCCCAATTGGCATCAATAGGACATATCGCGCCAATTGGGCCGACGGAACCAATTGGCCCAATTGGCATTAATTCATTGGGACATATCGCACCAATTGGCCCTATGGAACCAATTTTTCCCAATTGGCATTCATATTACATATCGCGCCAATTGGGCCCGTGGAACCAATTGGCCCAATTGGCATCAATAGTACATATCGCGCCATTTGGGCCGATGGAACCAATTGGCCCAATTGGCATCAATTCATTGGGACAAATAGCACCAATTGGGCCCGTGGAACCAATTGGCCGAATTGGCATCAATAGGACATATCGCGCCAATTGGGCCGATGGAACCAATTGGCCCAATTAGCATCAACTCATTGGGACATATCGCACCAATTGGGCCCGTGGAACCAATTGACCCAATTGGCATACATAGTACATATCGCGCCAATTAGGCCGATGGAACCAATTGGCCCAATTGTGTTAATTCAATGGGACATATCGCACCAATTGGGCCCATGGAACCAATAGGCCCAATTGGCATACATCGTACATATCGCGCCAATTGGGCCCGTGGAACCAATTGGCCCAATTGGCATTAATAGTACATATCGCGAAGAATGACACGGTTAGCTTCATTAAAGATATTACTATGATATAAAAGCGTTTTATGGTGTTTATTTGTTAGGCCAATGATTTCTGCGTGCCATGATGTATTTTTTTTAATTATTGGATGACCTTCCGTTGATGTAAAACATATAGTTGAACCTCAGAAGGTGACGCGAGAAGTTGAGAGGAGTCACACCTTCTGAAGGTTCAACTATGTGTTTTACATCAACGGAAGGTCGTCCAATAATAAAAAATACATCATGGCACGCAGAAATCATTGGCCTAACAAGAACAACTTAAAAAAAACGCGTATCTCAAACTGTTAAGGACTTGAAGTGATAGGCGTGCTGCAGGTTTGAAAATACGCCGCTAATCGTGTAAATGATACTTGGAACAACAAAAAAAGGATGGCAAAACTCACAATGCTTTCGAGGTTATGTAAAAGAAATGATAAAACGCTTACAAGTAGTAGATCGCTAGAACCAGAACTCCGCCTCTTTTTGTCAAAATTGAAGGTGTGAACAACCGTATCACGGAGTGAATGTATAGAAGTATGCGCTCACGTGAGCGGCTTCCAATCCCTCTCTAAATAATCTATGGGTGTACTAACTTAAAAAACAATGGTTGGTGACAACACTCGATATAGGCGGAGCCAAGTGGGCCGGGATTTGAACCCTTCGTATCGTGATAAACTATAAAACAGAAGTCGAAAACACGTTATTTGTATTCCCTGGTGTTATTTCTAAGGTCGGGGTGTTTAAAATGGGCCTTTTAAGGCTTGGCTCTGCCCTATTTTAGTAGAACAAGCGGGTGCGTATTCAGAGCCGCTAGTAACGATACTGACGCCATTACATGTACGCCTGCAGCTGTTAGTTCCCGCTTTCCTTGTTGTTAAAAACCAACACTCCAGTCATAGCCTCATGTCCTTAGGGCTTATTGGTGCACAAAGTGTGTAACCATGCGACACTAATTGGTTCTCAAATACGTGTGCACATAAATGTGCATTTGGCGGTAAACGTGGGGTGCAATAATTGCACATAAATGTGCACTTGGCGGTCAAAGAGTTAATTCAATGGGACATATCGCACCAATTGGGCCCGTGGAACCAATTGGCCCAATTGGCATACATAGTACATATCGCGCCAATTGGGCCCGTGGAACCAATTGGCCCAATTGGCATCAATAGGACATTTAGCGCCAATTGGGCCGATGGAACCAATTGGACCAATTGGCATTAAATCATTCAGACATATCGCACCAATTGGGCCCGTGGAACCAATTGGCCCAATTGGCATACATAGTACATATAGCGCCAATTGGGCCCGTGGAACCAATTGGCCCAATTGGCATACATAGTACATATCGCGCCAATTGGGCCCGTGGAACCAATTGGCCCAATTGGCAGCAATTCATTGGGACAAACCGCATCAATTGGGCCCGTGGAACCAATTGGCCCAATTGGCATCAATAGGACATATCGCGCCATTTGGGCCGATGGAACCAATTGGCCCAATTGGCATCAATTCAATGGTACATATCGCACCAATTGGGCCCGTGGAACCAATTGGCCCAATTGGCATCAATTCATTGGGACAAATCGCACCAATTGGGCCCGTGGAACCAATTGGCCCAATTGACATAAATAGCACATATCGCGCCATTTGGGCCAATAGAACCAATTGGCCCAATTGGCATGAATTCATTGGGACATATCGCACCAATTGGGCCCGTGGAACCAATTGGCCCAACTGGTATCAATAGGACATATCGCGCCAATTGGGCCGACGGAACCAATTGGCCCAATTGGCATCAATTCATTGTGACATATCGCACCAATTGGGCCCGTGGAACCAATTGGCCCAATTGGCATAAATACTACATATCGCGCAAATTGGGCCGATGGAACCAATTGGCCCAATTGGCATTAATTCATTGGGACATACCGCACCAAATGGGCCCGTGGAACCAATTGGCCAAATTGGCATACATTGGCATACATAGTACATATCGCGCCAATTGGGCCCGTGGAACCAATTGGCCCAATTGGCAACAATAGGAAATACGGCGCCAATTCGGCCGATGGAACCAATTGGCCCAATTGGCATCAATTCATTGGGACTAATCGCACCAATTGGGCCCGTGGAACCAATTGGCCCAATTGGCAAAAATAGTACATATCGCGCCGGGCCATTTGGGCCGATGAAACCAATTGGCCCAATTGGCATGAATTCATTGGGACATATCGCACCAATTGGGCCCGTGGAACCAATTGGCCCAATTGGCATCAATAGGACATATCGCGCCAATTGGGCCGACGGAACCAATTGGCCCAATTGGCATCAATTTAATGGGACATATCGCACCAATTGGGCCCGTGGAACCAATTGGTACAATAGGCAACAATAGGAAATATCACCCCAAATGGGACGATGGAACCAATTGGCCCAATTGGCATGAATTCATTGGGACATATCGCACCAATTGGGCCCGTGGAACCAATTGGCCCAACTGGTATCAATAGGACATATCGCGCCAATTGGGCCGACGGAACCAATTGGCCCAATTGGCATCAATTCATTGTGACATACCGCACCAATTGGGCCCGTGGAACCAATTGGCCCAATTGGCATAAATATTACATATTGCGCCAATTGGGCCGATGGAACCAATTGGCCCAATTGGTATTAATTCATTGGGACATACCGCACCAATTGGGCCCGTGGAACCAATTGGCCCAATTGGCATAAATATTACATATCGCGCCAATTGGGTCGATGGAACCAATTGGCCCAATTGGCATCAATTCATTGGGACTAAACGCACCAATTGGGCCCGTGGAACCAATTGGCCCAATTGGCATAAATAGTACAAATCGCGCCATTTGGGCCGATGAAACCAATTGGCCCAATTTGCATTAATTCATTGGGACATATCGCACCAATTGGGCCCGTGGAACCAATTGCGCCAATTATCATGCATAATACATATCGCGCCAATTTGGCCCGTGGAACCAATAGGCCCAATTGGCATCAAAAGGACATATCGCGCCAATTGGGCCGAGGGAACCAATTGGCCCAATTAGCATCAATTCATTGGGACAAATCGCACCAATTGGGCCCGAGGAACCAATTGCGCCAATTGGCATGCATAGTACATATCGCGCCAATTGGGCACGTGGAACCAATTGGCCCAATTGCCATCAAAAGGACAAATCGCGCCAATTGGGCCTGTGGAACAAATTGGCCCAATTGGCATCAATTCAATGGTACATATCGCGCCAATTGGGCCGATGGAACCAATTGGCCCAATTGGCCTCAATTCATTGGGACTAATCGCACCAATTGGGCCCGTGGAACCAATTGGCCCAATTGGCATGAATTCATTGGGACATATCGCACCAATTGGGCCCGTGGAACCAATTGGCCCAATTGGCATACATAGTACATATCGCGCCAATTGGGCCCGTGGAACCAATTGGCCCAATTCGCATCAATGGGACATATCGCGCCAATTGGGCCGACGGAACCAATTGGCCCAATTGGCATCAATTTATTGGGACATATCGCACCAATTGGGCCCGTGTAACCGATTGGCCCAATTGGCATTAATAGTACATATCGCGCCAATTGGGCCAATGGATCCAATTGGCCCAATTTGCATTAATTCATAGGGACATATCGCACCAATTGGACCCGTCGAACCAATTGAGCCAATTATCATGCATAGTACATATCGCGCCAATAGGCCCGTGGAACCAATTGGCCCAATAAGCATCAAAAGGACATATCGCGCCAATTGGGCCGACGGAACCAATTGGCCCAATTGGCATCAATTCATTGGGACATATCGCACCAATTGGGCCTGTGGAACAAATTGGCCCAATTGGCATCAATTCAATGGTACAAATCGCACCAATTGGGCCCGTGGAACCAAATGGCAACAATAGGAAATATCGCGGCAATTGGGCCGATGGAACCAATTGGCCCAATTGGCATCAATTCATTGGGACAAATCGCACCAATTGGGCCCGTGGAACCAATTGGGCCCGTGGAACCAATTGGCCCAATTGGCATCAAAAGGAAATATCGCGCCAATTGGGCCGATGGAACCAATTGGCCCAATTGGCATCAATTCATTGGTATACATCGCACCAATTGGGCCCGTGGAACCAATTGGTACAATTGGCAACAAAAGGAAATATCGCGCCAATTGGGCCGATGGAACCAATTGGCCCAATTGGCATCAATTCATTGGTATACATCGCACCAATTGGGCCCGTGGAACCAATTGGTACAATTGGCAACAAAAGGAAATATCGCACCAATTGGGCCGATGGAACCAATTGGCCCAATTGGCATACATAGTACATATCGCGCCATTTGGGCCTATGGAACTAATTGGCCCAATTGGCATGAATTCATTGGGACATATCGCACCAATTGGGCCCGTGGAACCAATTGGCCCAACTGGTATCAATAGGACATATCGCGCCAATTGGGCCGACGGAACCAATTGGCCCAATTGGCATGAATTCATTGTGACATACCGCACCAATTGGGCCCGTGGAACCAATTGGCCCAATTGGCATAAATATTACATATCGCGCCAATTGGGCCGATGGAACCAATTGGCCCAATTGGCATTAATTCATTGGTACATACCGCACCAAATGGGCCCGTGGAACCAATTGGCCCAATTGGCATACATTGGCATACATAGTACATATTGCGCCAATTGGGCCCGTGGAACCAATTGGCCCAATTGGCAACAATAGGAAATACCGCCACAGCAAAAAAAGACCGCGAATCAATTTTTGATTTCACAAGTGATTTCGCAGTTGTCGCTTGTGATTTGCAATTGATTCTCACATTGGGAAATCACGCTATGATTCTTCCATTGATTAAAAATCACGTAATGATTTTGCAATGATATACAAATCAAGCGTTGATTTTCCAAGTGAAACTGAATCAATTGATGAATCCTGTTTTGATTTTATAGGTGATTTTATAGGTGATTTTTCAAATTATTTTTTTAATACATGTATTTTGAAGGAAGTAGGCCTACAAGTATAAAATGAAATGGATTAGCAGGTTTTGCAGCTGATAGGAGAGCGCCATATGCTTAAAGCGTGACTGTTTAAATGCATCCCTCTTAAGCTGTACATGTACCGTATCCTAAAGTCTGTGGGTGGGTGGTACACAAAATGGCCGCAGTCAGAGGCGGATCCAGGGGGGGGGGGGGGGGGTTTGGGGGTTGCAACCCCCCCTTTCATATATGGCAAAGCCCCCTCTTCTGCTAAACAGCCCCTCTCCCTTCCCCGCTTTTTGTATCGAGCCCCCCCCCCCCCCCCCCCCCCCCCCCCCGCTTCTCGTATCGGGCCTGAAGCGGGCAGCACCCCCCCCCCCCCCGCTTTTCGTGTGGGGTCTAAAGCGGACAGCACACTCCCCCCCCCCCCCCCCCCGCATTTCGTATCGCAGGTCTCAACCCCCCCTTTAGGAAAACCCTGTATCCGCCCCTGGCAGTAATGTACATGTAGGCGGCATTACGGGCGGTGTTACGGTTATACGAGCCGAGGTTTGAGCGCGAGCGAATCCATCCATACATTTCGAACTTAGTGGCGTCCTGGCTGTCTTTTACCGGGGGGATAGGGGGCAAGAACCATAAATGGCGCCCCTTATTTTTAATAGTCAGTCAAAGTTATTAATATTTAATTTAATTTGGGCATTGTGTTCCATGGGCTCTGAGGTAGCAAACTCTAATATCTATGATTTAAGCACCCGAAGAAAGAAGGATCATATTCGCAAAAGGAGTGTAAGCAATTGGACTTAATTGTATTGCTGGCAAGCAATTTTATTCCTATTGATGCACACCAAACGTGGCTGATCAAATTTTGCAACCGCACCTTGTAAGTCGCATGTATCTGTGTGTGTGAGTGTAGGTGTAAGTGTGTATGGGTGTGTGCGCGCGCGCGTGTGGTGCATGATTGCATGTCTGTTATACCCAGAGCTAAACCAATCTGTCCTCAACCAAAACCCAGCAAAAGGTTCAACTTCCTGGCCAAGACACTTAGAGAAGATCTGGCACGGGCAAAATTTGCCAAGATCTTGGGCTCCTGGACAAGATCTTGTCCTCCCAGCAAGATCGTGGCCTTATGGGCAAGATCTTGAATATCTTGCCCAAGACACTTGGACAAGAACTTTTTGCTGGGTAAAGGTAGGCCATTTTTGTCTGCTAGAGGTAAGCCATTTTGTGTCAGCTACCTGGAGGTAAGCCATTGTGTGTCAGCAAGCCAGACGTAAGCCATTTTGTATCAGCAAGCCAGAGGTAAGCCATTGTGTGTCAGTTACCCAGAGGTAAGCCATTGTGTCAGTAAGCCAGAGGTAAGCCATTTTGTGTCAGCAAGCCAGACGTAAGCCATTTTGTGTCAGCAAGCCAGAGGTAAGCCATTGTGTGTCAGCTACCCAGAGGTAAGCCATTGTGTCAGCAAGCCAGAGGTAAGCCATTATGTCAGCAAGCCAGAGGTAAGCTATTGTGTGTCAGCTACCCAGAGGTAAGTCATTTTGTGCCAGCTACCTAGAGGATGTTGATGTTGAGTCCATTCAAAAGCTCCGTGCTTCAGTACCAACAGTGCCACTACCACTACCAGAGACCTCGAGCTCTTTGGGCGCCGGCTTGGATGAATCAAGTGAAGGCCATGCATGAGCATGCGCAAGAAGAATGGATCCGGACAATGTACCAAACGAAACGGCTGTGCTGAGCATTAAAAGGGCAAGAGCGTCTTGTGGAGTTGGAGGGACAAGCCATGAGATTCCTCACCACTCACCAGAACCTGCTCATCCTTCAAGCAACCTTAGCTCTGTTGTGGACTGACCCATCTTTCTCTTTGTCTCATTGTAATGTTTAACTTGTGATCATATAATAATCATTTGAGAAATCACTTATGAAATCATGCGCTTGATTCTACACGGGATTCACTATACTAAAATCGTGTGCAAAATCACTTATTGATTTTTTGTGGATTTTACAATGGATACTATACAATTGATTCGTAAAATAATCAATTGATAAATACACTGCGTGATTTCCACATGATTTTCCAATAGATTTTCAATTGATTTAACTGTTAAATCAGTCATTGATTTCGCGCGTGATTCCGAATAACAAATCAATTGATGAATCAATGCTTGATTCGCGGTCTTTTTTTGCTGTGCGCGCCAATTGGGCCGATGGAACCAATTGGCCCAAATGGCATCAATTCATTGGGACTAATCGCACCAATTGTGCCCGTGAACCAATTGGCCCAATTGGCAAAAACAGTACATATCGCGCCATTTGGGCCGATGAATCGAAACCAATTGGCCCAATTGGCATGAATTCATTGGGACGTATCGCACCAATTGGGCCCGTGGAACCAATTGGCCCAATTGGCATACATAGTACATATCGCGCCAATTGGGCCGTGGAACCAATTGGCCCAATTGGCATCAATAGGACATATCGCGCCAATTGGGCCGACGGAACCAATTGGCCCAATTGGCATCAATTTATTGGGACATATCGCACAAATTGGGCCCGTGGAACCGATTGGCCCAATCGGCAATAATAGTACATATCGCGCCAATTGGGCCAATAGAACCAATTGGCCCAAATTCATTGGGACATATCGCACCAATTGGGCCCGTTGAACCAATTGCGCCAATTATCATGCATAGTACATATCGCGCCAATTGGGCCCGTGGAACCAATTGGCCCAATTGGCATCAAAAGAACATATCGCGCCAATTGGGCCGATGGAACCAATTGGCCCAATTGGCATCAATTCATTGGTATATATCGCACCAATTGGGCCCGTGGAACCAATTGGTACAATTGGCAACAATAGAAAATATCACGCCAATTGGGCCGATGGAACCAATTGGCCATACTGGAATGAATTCATTGGGACATGTCGCACCAATTGGGCTCGTGGAACAAATTGGCCCAATTGGCATCAATTCAATGGTACATGTCGCACCAATTGGGCCCGTGGAACCAAATGGCAACAATAGGAAATATCGCGCCAATTGGGCCGAGGGAACCAATTGGCCCAATTGGCATCAATTCATTGGGACAAATCGCACCAATTGGGTCCGTGGAACCAATTGGGCCCGTGGAACCAATTGGCCCAATTGGCATCAAAAGAATATATCGCGCCAATTGGGCCGATGGAACCAATTGGCCTAATTGGCCCAATTGGCATCAATTCATTGGTATATATCGCACCAATTGGGCCCGTGGAACCAATTGGTACAATTGGCAACAATAGGAAATATCGCGCCAATTGGGCCGATGGAACCAATTGGCCCAATTGGCATCAATTCATTGGGACAAATCGCACAAGTTGGGCCCGTGGAACCAATTGGCCCAATTGGCATAAATAGTACATATCGCGCCATTTGGGCCGACGGAACCAATTGGCCCAATTGGCATCAATTCATTGTGACATATCGCACCAATTGGGCCCGTGGAACCAATTGGCCCAATTGGCATAAATATTACATATCGCGCCAATTGGGCCGATGGAACCAAATGGCCCAATTGGCATTAATTCATTGGTACATACCGCACCAAATGGGCCCGTGGAACCAATTGGCCCAATTGGCATACATGGGCATACATAGTACATATCGCGCCAATTGGGCCCGTAGAACAAATTGGCCCAATTGGCAACAATAGGATCTACCGCGCCAATTGGGCCGATGGAACCAATTGGCCCAAATGGCATCAATTCATTGGGACTAATCGCACCAATTGGGCCCGTGGAACAATTTGGCCCAATTGGCAAAAATAGGACATATCGCGCCATTTGGGCCGATGAAACCAATTGGCCCAATTGGCATGAATTCATTGGGACGTATCGCACCAATTGGGCCCGTGGAACCAATTGGCCCAATTGGCATCCATAGGACATATCGCGCCAATTGGGCCGATGGAACCAATAGGCCCAATTGGCATCAATTCATTGGGACAAATCGCAACAGTTGGGCCCGTGGAACCAATTGGCCCAATTGGCATAAATAGTACATAACGCGCCTATTGGGCCGATGGATCCAATCGGCCCCATTGGCATCACTTCATTGGGACAAATTGCACAAATTGGTCTCGTGTGGAACCAATTGGCCCAATTGCCATCAATAGGACATATCGCGCAAATTGGGCCGATGGAACCAATTGGCCCAATTGGCAGGGATTCAATGGGACAAACCGCACCAATTGTGCCCGTGAACCAATTGGCCCAATTGGCAAAAACAGTACATATCGCGCCATTTGGGCCGATGAATCGAAACCAATTGGCCCAATTGGCATGAATTCATTGGGACGTATCGCACCAATTGGGCCCGTGGAACCAATTGGCCCAATTGGCATACATAGTACATATCGCGCCAATTGGGCCGTGGAACCAATTGGCCCAATTGGCATCAATAGGACATATCGCGCCAATTGGGCCGACGGAACCAATTGGCCCAATTGGCATCAGTTTATTGGGACATATCGCACAAATTGGGCCCGTGGAACCGATTGGCCCAATCGGCAATAATAGTACATATCGCGCCAATTGGGCCAATAGAACCAATTGGCCCAAATTCATTGGGACATATCGCACCAATTGGGCCCGTTGAACCAATTGCGCCAATTATCATGCATAGTACATATCGCGCCAATTGGGCCAGTGGAACCAATTGGCCCAATTGGCATCAAAAGGACATATCGCGCCAATTGGGCCGAGGGAACCAATTGGCCCAATTGGCATCAATTCATTGGGACAAATCGCACCAATTGGGCCCGTGGAACCAATTGGGCCCGTGGAACCAATTGGCCCAATTGGCATCAAAAGAACATATCGCGCCAATTGGGCCGATGGAACCAATTAGCCCAATTGGCATCAATTCATTGGTATATATCGCACCAATTGGGCCCGTGGAACCAATTGGTACAATTGGCAACAATAGGAAATATCACGCCAATTGGGCCGATGGAACCAATTGGCCCAATTGGCATGAATTCATTGGGACAAATCGCACCAATTGGGCTCGTGGAACCAATTGGGCCCGTGGAACCAATTGGCCCTATTGGCATCAAAAGAGCATATCGCGCCAATTGGGCCGATGGAACCAATTGGCCCAATTGGCATCAATTCATTGGTATATATCGCACCAATTGGGCCCGTGGAACCAATTGGTACAATTGGCAACAATAGGAAATATCACGCCAATTGGGCCGATGGAACCAATTGGCCCAACTGGTATCAATAGGACATATCGGGCCAATTGGGCCGACGGAACCAATTGGCCCAATTGGCATCAATTCATTGTGACATATCGCACCAATTGGGCCCGTGGAACCAATTGGCCCAATTGGCATAAATATTACATATCGCGCCAATTGGGCCGATGGAACCAAATGGCCCAATTGGCATTAATTCATTGGTACATACCGCACCAAATGGGCCCGTGGAACCAATTGGCCCAATTGGCATACAATGGCATACATAGTACATATCGCGCCAATTGGGCCCGTAGAACAAATTGGCCCAATTGGCAACAATAGGAAATACCTCGCCATTTGGGCCGATGGAACCAATTGGCCCAAATGGCATCAATTCATTGGGACTAATCGCACCAATTGGGTCCGTGGAACCAATTGGTACAATTGGCAACAATAGGAAATATCACGCCAGTTGGGCCGATGGAACCAATTGGCCCAATTGGCATGAATTCATTGGGACAAATCGCACAAGTTGGGCCCGTGGAACCAATTGGCCCAACTGGTATCAATAGGACATATCGCGCCAATTGGGCCGACGGAACCAATTGGCCCAATTGGCATCAATTCATTGGGACAAATCGCACCAATTGGGCCCGTGGAACCAATTGGGCCCGTGGAACCAATTGGCCCTATTGGCATCAAAAGAGCATATCGCGCCAATTGGGCCGATGGAACCAATTGGCCCAATTGGCATCAATTCATTGGTATATATCGCACCAATTGGGCCCGTGGAACCAATTGGTACAATTGGCAACAATAGGAAATATCACGCCAATTGGGCCGATGGAACCAATTGGCCCTACTGGAATGAATTCAATGGTACATGTCGCACCAATTGGGCCCGTGGAACCAAATGGCAACAATAGGAAATATCGCGCCAATTGGGCCGAGGGAACCAATTGGCCCAATTGGCATGAATTCATTGGGACAAATCGCACCAATTGGGTCCGTGGAACCAATTGGGCCCGTGGAACCAATTGGCCCAATTGGCATCAAAAGAATATATCGCGCCAATTGGGCCGATGGAACCAATTGGCCTAATTGGCCCAATTGGCATCAATTCATTGGTATATATCGCACCACGCCAATTGGGCCGATGGAACCAATTGGCCTAATTGGCCCAATTGGCATCAATTCATTGGTATATATCGCACCAATTGGGCCCGTGGAACCAATTGGTACAATTGGCAACAATAGGAAATATCGCTCCAATTGGGCCGACGGAACCAATTGGCCCAATTGGCATCAATTCATTGTGACATATCGCACCAATTGGGCCCGTGGAACCAATTGGCCCAATTGGCATAAATATTACATATCGCGCCAATTGGGCCGATGGAACCAAATGGCCCAATTGGCATTAATTCATTGGTACATACCGCACCAAATGGGCCCGTGGAACCAATTGGCCAAATTGGCATACAATGGCATACATAGTACATATCGCGCCAATTGGGCCCGTAGAACAAATTGGCCCAATTGGCAACAATAGGAAATATCGCTTCAATTGGGCCGACGGAACCAATTGGCCCAATTGGCATCAATTCATTGTGACATATCGCACCAATTGGGCCCGTGGAACCAATTGGCCCAATTGGCATAAATATTACATATCGCGCCAATTGGGCCGATGGAACCAAATGGCCCAATTGGCATTAATTCATTGGTACATACCGCACCAAATGGGCCCGTGGAACCAATTGGCCAAATTGGCATACAATGGCATACATAGTACATATCGCGCCAATTGGGCCCGTAGAACAAATTGGCCCAATTGGCAACAATAGGAAATATCGCGCCATTTGGGCCGATGAAACCAATTGGCCCAATTGGCATGAATTCATTGGGACGTATCGCACCAATTGGGCCCGTGGAACCATTTGGCCCAATTGGCAAAAATAGGACATATCGCGCCATTTGGGCCGATGAAACCAATTGGCCCAATTGGCATGAATTCATTGGGACGTATCGCACCAATTGGGCCCGTGGAACCAATTGGCCCAATTGGCATCCATAGGACATATCGCGCCAATTGGGCCGATGGAACCAATAGGCCCAATTGGCATCAATTCATTGGGACAAATCGCAACAGTTGGGCCCGTGGAACCAATTGGCCCAATTGGCATAAATAGTACATAACGCGCCTATTGGGCCGATGGATCCAATCGGCCCCATTGGCATCACTTCATTGGGACAAATTGCACAAATTGGTCTCGTGTGGAACCAATTGGCCCAATTGCCATCAATAGGACATATCGCGCCAATTGGGCCGATGGAACCAATTGGCCCAATTGGCAGGGATTCAATGGGACAAACCGCATCAATTGGGCCCGTGGTACCAATTGACCCAATTGGCATACATAGTACATATGGCGCTAATTGGGCCGATGGAACCAATTGGCCCAATTGGCATGAATTCATTGGGACATATCGCACCAATTGGGCTCGTGGAACAAATTGGCCCAATTGGCATCAATTCAATGGTACATGTCGCACCAATTGGGCCCGTGGAACCAAATGGCAACAATAGGAAATATCGCGCCAATTGGGCCGAGGGAACCAATTGGCCCAATTGGCATGAATTCATTGGGACAAATCGCACCAATTGGGTCCGTGGAACCAATTGGGCCCGTGGAACCAATTGGCCCAATTGGCATCAAAAGAATATATCGCGCCAATTGGGCCGATGGAACCAATTGGCCTAATTGGCCCAATTGGCATCAATTCATTGGTATATATCGCACCAATTGGGCCCGTGGAACCAATTGGTACAATTGGCAACAATAGGAAATATCGCTCCAATTGGGCCGACGGAACCAATTGGCCCAATTGGCATCAATTCATTGTGACATATCGCACCAATTGGGCCCGTGGAACCAATTGGCCCAATTGGCATAAATATTACATATCGCGCCAATTGGGCCGATGGAACCAAATGGCCCAATTGGCATTAATTCATTGGTACATACCGCACCAAATGGGCCCGTGGAACCAATTGGCCAAATTGGCATACAATGGCATACATAGTACATATCGCGCCAATTGGGCCCGTAGAACAAATTGGCCCAATTGGCAACAATAGGAAATATCGCTCCAATTGGGCCGACGGAACCAATTGGCCCAATTGGCATCAATTCATTGTGACATATCGCACCAATTGGGCCCGTGGAACCAATTGGCCCAATTGGCATAAATATTACATATCGCGCCAATTGGGCCGATGGAACCAAATGGCCCAATTGGCATTAATTCATTGGTACATACTGCACCAAATGGGCCCGTGGAACCAATTGGCCAAATTGGCATACAATGGCATACATAGTACATATCGCGCCAATTGGGCCCGTAGAACAAATTGGCCCAATTGGCAACAATAGGAAATATCGCGCCATTTGGGCCGATGAAACCAATTGGCCCAATTGGCATGAATTCATTGGGACGTATCGCACCAATTGGGCCCGTGGAACCAATTGGCCCAATTGGCATCCATAGGACATATCGCGCCAATTGGGCCGATGGAACCAATAGGCCCAATTGGCATCAATTCATTGGGACAAATCGCAACAGTTGGGCCAGTGGAACCAATTGGCCCAATTGGCATAAATAGTACATAACGCGCCTATTGGGCCGATGGATCCAATCGGCCCCATTGGCATCACTTCATTGGGACAAATTGCACAAATTGGTCTCGTGTGGAACCAATTGGCCCAATTGCCATCAATAGGACATATCGCGCCAATTGGGCCGATGGAACCAATTGGCCCAATTGGCAGGGATTCAATGGGACAAACCGCATCAATTGGGCCCGTGGTACCAATTGACCCAATTGGCATACATAGTACATATGGCGCTAATTGGGCCGATGGAACCAATTGGCCCAATTGGCATGAATTCATTGGGACATATCGCACCAATTGGACCCATGGAACCAATTGGCCCAACTGGTATCAATAGGACATATCGCGCCAATTGGGCCGACGGAACCAATTGGCCCAATTGGCATCAATAGGACATATCGCACCAATTGGGCCCGTGGAACCAATTGGCCCAATTGGCATAAATATTACATATCGCGCCAATTGGGCCGATGGAACCAATTGGCCCAAATGGCATCAATTCATTGGGACATATCGCACCAATTGGCCACGTGGAACCAATTGGCCAAATTGGCATACAATGGCATACATAGTACATATCGCGCCAATTGGGCCCGTAGAACAAATTGGCCCAATTGGCAACAATAGGAAATACCGCGCCAATTGGGCCGATGGAACCAATAGGCCCAAATGGCATCAATTCATTGGGATTAATCGCACCAATTGGGCCCGTGGAACCATTTGGCCCAATTGGCATAAATAGTACATATCGCGCCATTTGGGCCGATGAAACCAATTGGCCCAATTGGCATGAATTCATTGGGACGTATCGCACCAATTGGGCCCGTGGAACCAATTGGCCCAATTGGCATCCATAGGACATATCGCGCCAATTGGGCCGATCGAACCAATAGGCCCAATTGGCATCAATTCATTGGGACAAATCGCAACAGTTGGGCCCGTGGAACCAATTGGCCCAATTGGCATAAATAGTACATAACGCGCCTATTGGGCCGATGGATCCAATCGGCCCCATTGGCATCACTTCATTGGGACAAATTGCACAAATTGGTCTCGTGTGGAACCAATTGGCCCAATTGCCATCAATAGGACATATCGCGCCAATTGGGCCGATGGAACCAATTGGCCCAATTGGCAGGGATTCAATGGGACAAACCGCATCAATTGGGCCCGTGGTACCAATTGACCGAATTGGCATACATAGTACATATGGCGCTAATTGGGCCGATGGAACCAATTGGCCCAATTGGCATTAATTCATTGGGACATATCGCACCAATTGGCCCCGTGGAACCAATTGGCCCAATTGGCATACATAGTACATATCGCACCAATTGGGCCCGTGGAACCAATTGGCCCAATTGGCATCAATAGGACATATCGCGCCAATTGGGCCGATGGAACTAATTGGCCCAATTGGCATCAATTCATTGGGACAAATCGCACCAATTGAGCCCGTGAAACCAATTGGCCCAATTGGCATAAATAGTACATAACGCGCCAATTGGGCCGATGGATCCAATTGGCCCAAATGGCATCAATTCATTGGGACATATCGCACCAATTGGCCACGTGGAACCAATTGGCCCATTTGGCATACATAATTCAAATTGCGCCAATTAGGCCCGTGGATACAATTGGCCCAATTGGCATCAATAGGACAAATCGCGCCAATTGGGCATTAATTCATTGGGACATGTCGCACAAATTGGCCCCAAGGAACCTATTGGCCCAATTGGCATACATAGCACATATCGCGCCAATTAGGCCCGTGGAACCAATTGCGCCAATTGGCATGCATAGTATATATCACACCCATTGAGCCCATGGTACAAATTGGACCAATTGGCATACATAGTACATATCGCGCCGATTGGGCCGATGGAACCAATTGGCCCAATTTGCATTAATTCATTGGGACAAATCGCACCAATTGGGCCCGTGGAACAAATTGGCCCAATTGGCATTTATAGCACACATCGCGCCAATTGGGCCGATGGAACAAATTGGTCCAATTAGCATCAATTCATTGGTATATATCGCACCAATTGGGCCCGTGGAACATATCGCACCAATTGGGCCCGTGGAACCAAATGGCCCAATGGGCATACATAGTACATATCGCGCCATTTGGGCCCGTGGAACCAATTTGCCCAATTGGCATCAATAGGACATATCGCGCCAATTGGGCCGATGGAACCAATTGGCCCAAGTGGCAGGAATTCATTGGGACAAACCGCATCAATTGGGCCCGTGGAACCAATTGACCCAATTGGCATACATAGTACATATCGCGGAAATTGGTCCGATGGAACCAATTGGCCCAATTGGCATTAATTCATTGGGACATATCGCACCAATTGGGCCCGTGGAACCAATTGGCCCAATTGGCATCAATAGGACATATCGCGCCTTTTGGGCCGATGGAACTAATTGGCCCAATTGGCATCAATTCATTGGGACAAATCGCACAAAATGAGCCCGTGATACCAATTGGCCCAATTGGCATAAATAGTACATATCGCGCCAATTGGGCCGATGGATCCAATTGGCCCAAATGGCATCAATTCATCGGGACAAATAGCACAGTTTGGGCCCGTGGAACCCATTGGCCCAATTGGCATCAATTGGACATATCGCGCCAATTGGGCCGATGGAACCGATTGGCCCAATTGGCCCAATTGGCAGCAATTCATTGGGACAAACCGCATCAATTGGGCCCGTGGAACCAATTGGCCCAATTGGCATCAATAGAACATATTGCGCCAATTGGGCCGATGGAACTAATTGGCCCAATTGACATTAACTCATTCTGACATATCGCACCAATTGGGCCCGTGGAACTAATAGGCCCAATAAGCATACGTAGAACATATCGCGCCAATTTGCTTTTCAATGCCACCCCGAGCACACATGCTTTGGTATGGGTTTACCAAGCGATTCATATGTAGGTTCCTACCAATACATTTCTATGGGTAATTTTTGACTATCTTAGCATCGAGGTGTTGATGAGACATGCAATATGAGCAAACCACTGCACACATGGAAGATAGCAGTAACCACACCTCGATCTCTTTTTCATGCCACCCCGAGCATACCTGCTTTGGTATGGGTTTACCAGGCAATTGAAAAGTAGGTTCCCACCCATACATTCCTATGGGAAATTTTTGACTATCTTAGCATCGAGGTGTTGATGAGACATGCAATATGAGCTAACCACTGCACAAATGGAAGATAGCAGTAACCATTCCTCTATCTGTTTTAAATGCAACCCCGAGTATACCTGCTTCGGGATGGGTTAACCAAGCGATTCAAAAGTACGTTCCCACCCATACATTTCTATGGGAAACCACCCATACATCTCTATGGGAAATATTGACTATCAAAGCATCATGGTGTTGATGAGACATGCAATATGAGCAAACCACTGCACAAATGGAAAATAGCAGTAACCATTCCTCTATCTGTTTTAAATGCAACCCCGAGTATACCTGCTTCGGGATGGGTTAACCAAGCGATTCAAAAGTAGGTTCCCACCAATACATTTCTATGGGAAACCACCCATACATCTCTATGGGAAATATTGACTATCTAAGCATCATGGTGTTGATGAGACATGCAATATGACCAAGCCACTGCACACAAGGATGATAGCAGTAACCATTCCTCTTACTGTTTTAAATGCCACCCAGAGCATGCCTGCTTTGGTATGGGTTTACCAAGCGATTCAAAAGTAGGTTCCCACCCATACATTTCAATGGGAAATTTTTGACAATTTTAGCATCGAAGTGTTGATGAGACATGGAATATGAGCAAACCACTGCACACATGGAAGATAGCAGTAACCATTCCTCTATCTGTTTTAAATGCCACCCCGAGCATACCAGCTTTGGTATGGGATTACCAAGCGATTCAAAAGTAGGTTCCCACCCATATATTTCTATGGGAAGTTTTTGACTATCTTAGCATCGAGGTGTTGATGAGACATGCAGTATGCGCAAACCATTGCACACATGGAAGATAGCAGTAACCATTCCTCTATCTGTTTTAAAAGCCACCCCGAGCATACCTGCATTGGTATGGGTTTACCAAGCGATTCAAAAGTAGGTTCCCACCCATACATTTCTATGGGAAATTTTTGACTATCTTAGCATCGAGGTGTTGATGAGACATGCAATATGAGCTAACCACTGCACAAATGGAAGATAGCAGTAACCATTCCTCTATCTGTTTTAAATGCAACCCCGAGTATACCTGCTTCGGGATGGGTTAACCAAGCGATTCAAAAGTACGTTCCCACCCATACATTTCTATGGGAAACCACCCATACATCTCTATGGGAAATATTGACTATATAAGCATCATGGTGTTGATGAGACATGCAATATGAGCAAACCACTGCACAAATGGAAGATAGCAGTAACCATTCCTCTATCTGTTTTAAATGCAACCCCGAGTATACCTGCTTCGGGATGGGTTAACCAAGCGATTCAAAAGTAGGTTCCCACCAATACATTTCTATGGGAAACCACCCATACATCTCTATGGGAAATATTGACTATCTAAGCATCATGGTGTTGATGAGACATGCAATATGAGCAAGCCACTGCACACAAGGACGACATCAGTAACCATTCCTCTTACTGTTTTAAATGCCACCCCGAGCATGCCTGCTTTGGTATGGGTTTACCAAGCGATTCAAAAGTAGGTTCCCACCCATACATTTCAATGGGAAATTTTTGACAATTTTAGCATCGAAGTGTTGATGAGACATGGAATATGAGCAAACCACTGCACACATGGAAGATAGCAGTAACCATTCCTCTATCTGTTTTAAATTACACCCCGAGCATACCTGCTTTGGTATGGGTTTACCAAGCGATTCAAAAGTAGGTTCCCACCCATACATTTCTACGGGAAATTTTTGACTATCTTAGCATCGAGGTGTTGATGAGACATGCAATATGAGCTAACCACTGCACACATGGAAGATAGCAGTAACCATTCTACTATCTATTTTAAATGCCACCCCGAGCATACCTGCTTTGGTATGGGTTTACCAAGCGATTCAAAAGTAGGTTCCCACCTATAAATTCCTATGGGAAACCACCCATACATCTCTATGGTAAAAATTGTCTATCTTAGCACCGAGGTGTTGATGAGACATGCAATACGAGTAAACAACTGCACACATGGAAGATAGCAGTAACCATTCCTCTATCTATTTTAAATGCCACCCCGAGCATACCTGCTTTGGTATGGGTTTACCAAGCGATTCAAAAGTAGGTTCCCACCCATACATTCCTATGGGAAACCACCCATACATCGTTATGGGAAAAATTGTCTATCTTAGCATCGAGGTGTTGATGAGACATGCAATATGAGCAAACCACTGCCCACATGGAAGATAGCAGTAACCATTCCTCTATCTCTTTTTAATGCCACCCCGATCATACCTGCTTTGGTATGGGTTTACCAAGCGATTCAAAAGTAGGTTCCCACCCATACATTTCAATGGGAAATTTTTGACAATTTTAGCATCGAAGTGTTGATGAGACATGGAATATGAGCAAACCACTGCACACATGGAAGATAGCAGTAACCATTCCTCTATCTGTTTTAAATGCCACCCCGAGAAAACCTGCTTTGGTATGGGTTTACCAAGCGATTCAAAAGTAGGTTCCCACCCATACATTTCTATGGGAAATTTTTGACTATCTTAGCATCGAGGTGTTGATGAGACATGCAATATGAGCCAACCACTGCACACATGGAAGATAGCAGTAACCATTCCTCTATCTATTTTAAATGCCACCCCGAGCATACCTGCTTTGGTATGGGTTTACCAAGCGATTCAAAAGTAGGTTCCCACCCATACATTCCTATGGGAAACCACCCATACATCTCTATGGTAAAAATTGTCTATCTTAGCACCGAGGTGTTGATGAGACATGCAATACGAGTAAACAACTGCACACATGGAAGATAGCAGTAACCATTCCTCTATCTATTTTAAATGCCACCCCGAGCATACCTGCTTTGGTATGGGTTTACCAAGCGATTCAAAAGTAGGTTCCCACCCATACATTTCAATGGGAAATTTTTGACAATTTTAGCATCGAAGTGTTGATGAGACACGGAATATGAGCAAACCACTGCACACATGAAAGATAGCAGTAACCATTCCTCTATATGTTTTAAATGCCACCCCGAGCATACCTGCTTTGGTATGGGTTTACCAAGCGATTCAAAAGTAGGTTCCCACCCATACATTTCTATGGGAAATTTTTGACTATCTTAGCATCGAGGTGTTGATGAGACATGCAATATGAGCTAACCACTGCACACATGGAAGATAGCAGTAACCATTCTACTATCTATTTTAAATGCCACCCCGAGCATACCTGCTTTGGTATGGGTTTACCAAGCGATTCAAAAGTAGGTTCCCACCCATACATTTCTATGGGAAATTTTGACTATCTTAGCATCGAGGTGTTGATGAGACATGCAATATGAGCTAACCACTGCACAAAAGGAAGATAGCAGTAACCATTCCTCTATCTGGTTTAGATGCAACCCCGAGTATACCTGCTTCGGGATGGGTTAACCAAGCGATTCAAAAGTACGTTCCCACCCATACATTTCTATGGGAAACCACCCATACATCTCTATGGGAAATATTGACTATCTAAGCATCATGGTGTTGATGAGACATGCAATATGAGCAAACCACTGCACAAATGGAAGATAGCAGTAACCATTCCTCTATCTGTTTTAAATGCAACCCCGAGTATACCTGCTTCGGGATGGGTTAACCAAGCGATTCAAAAGTAGGTTCCCACCAATACATTTCTAAGGGAAACCACCCATACATCTCTATGGGAAATATTGACTATCTAAGCATCATGGTGTTGATGAGACATGCAATATGAGCAAGCCACTGCACACAAGGACGATAGCAGTAACCATTCCTCTTACTGTTTTAAATGCCACCCCGAGCATGCCTGCTTTGGTATGGGTTTACCAAGCGATTCAAAAGTAGGTTCCCACCCATACATTTCAATGGGAAATTTTTGACAATTTTAGCATCGAAGTGTTGATGAGACATGGAATATGAGCAAACCACTGCACACATGGAAGATAGCAGTAACCATTCCTCTATCTGTTTTAAATTACACCCCGAGCATACCTGCTTTGGTATGGGTTTACCAAGCGATTCAAAAGTAGGTTCCCACCCATACATTTCTATGGGAAATTTTTGACTATCTTAGCATCGAGGTGTTGATGAGACATGCAATATGAGCTAACCACTGCACACATGGAAGATAGCAGTAACCATTCCTCTATCTATTTTAAATGCCACCCCGAGCATACCTGCTTTGGTATGGGTTTACCAAGCGATTCAAAAGTAGGTTCCCACCCATACATTCCTATGGGAAACCACCCATACATCTCTATGGGAAAAATTGTCTATCTTAGCACCGAGGTGTTGATGAGACATGCAATATGAGTAAACCACTGCACACATGGAAGATAGCTGTAACCATTCCTCTATCTGTTTTAAATGCCACCCCGAGCATACCTGCTTTGGTATGGGTTTACCAAGCGATTCAAAAGTAGGTTCCCACACATACATTCCTATGGGAAACCACCCATACATCTCTATTGTAAAAATTGTCTATCTTAGCACCGAGGTGTTGATGAGACATGCAATATGAGTAAACAACTGCACACATGGAAGATAGCAGTAACCATTCCTCTATCTATTTTAAATGCCACCCCGAGCATACCTGCTTTGGTATGGGTTTACCAAGCGATTCAAAAGTAGGTTCCAACCCATACATTCCTATGGGAAACCACCCATACATCTCTATGGGAAAAATTGTCTATCTTAGCATCGAGGTGTTGATGAGACATGCAATATGAGCAAACCACTGCCCACATGGAAGATAGCAGTAACCATTCCTCTATCTCTTTTTAATGCCACCCCGATCATACCTGCTTTGGTATGGGTTTACCAAGCGATTCAAAAGTAGGTTCCCACCCATACATTTCTATGGGAAATTTTTGACTATCTTAGCATCGAGGTGTTGATGAGACATGCAATATGAGCTAACCACTGCACACATGGAAGATAGCAGTAACCATTCCTCTATCTATTTTAAATGCCACCCCGAGCATACCTGCTTTGGTATGGGTTTACCAAGCGATTCAAAAGTAGGTTCCCACCCATACATTCCTATGGGAAACCACCCATACATCTCTATGGGAAAAATTGTCTATCTTAGCACCGAGGTGTTGATGAGACATGCAATATGAGTAAACCACTGCACACATGGAAGATAGCAGTAACCATTCCTCTATCTGTTTTAAATGCCACCCCGAGCATACCTGCTTTGGTATGGGTTTACCAAGCGATTCAAAAGTAGGTTCCAACCCATACATTCCTATGGGAAACCACCCATACATCTCTATGGGAAAAATTGTCTATCTTAGCATCGAGGTGTTGATGAGACATGCAATATGAGCAAACCACTGCCCACATGGAAGATAGCAGTAACCATTCCTCTATCTCTTTTTAATGCCACCCCGAGCATACCTGCTTTGGTATGGGTTTACCAAGCGATTCAAAAGTAGGTTCCCACCCATACATTCCTATGGGAAACCACCCATACATCTCTATGGTAAAAATTGTCTATCTTAGCACCGAGGTGTTGATGAGACATGCAATACGAGTAAACAACTGCACACATGGAAGATAGCAGTAACCATTCCTCTATCTATTTTAAATGCCACCCCGAGCATACCTGCTTTGGTATGGGTTTACCAAGCGATTCAAAAGTAGGTTCCCACCCATACATTTCAATGGGAAATTTTTGACAATTTTAGCATCGAAGTGTTGATGAGACATGGAATATGAGCAAACCACTGCACACATGGAAGATAGCAGTAACCATTCCTCTATATGTTTTAAATGCCACCCCGAGCATACCTGCTTTGGTATGGGTTTACCAAGCGATTCAAAAGTAGGTTCCCACCCATACATTTCTATGGGAAATTTTTGACTATCTTAGCATCGAGGTGTTGATGAGACATGCAATATGAGCTAACCACTGCACACATGGAAGATAGCAGTAACCATTCTACTATCTATTTTAAATGCCACCCCGAGCATACCTGCTTTGGTATGGGTTTACCAAGCGATTCAAAAGTAGGTTCCCACCCATACATTTCTATGGGAAATTTTGACTATCTTAGCATCGAGGTGTTGATGAGACATGCAATATGAGCTAACCACTGCACAAAAGGAAGATAGCAGTAACCATTCCTCTATCTGGTTTAGATGCAACCCCGAGTATACCTGCTTCGGGATGGGTTAACCAAGCGATTCAAAAGTACGTTCCCACCCATACATTTCTATGGGAAACCACCCATACATCTCTATGGGAAATATTGACTATCTAAGCATCATGGTGTTGATGAGACATGCAATATGAGCAAACCACTGCACAAATGGAAGATAGCAGTAACCATTCCTCTATCTGTTTTAAATGCAACCCCGAGTATACCTGCTTCGGGATGGGTTAACCAAGCGATTCAAAAGTAGGTTCCCACCAATACATTTCTAAGGGAAACCACCCATACATCTCTATGGGAAATATTGACTATCTAAGCATCATGGTGTTGATGAGACATGCAATATGAGCAAGCCACTGCACACAAGGACGATAGCAGTAACCATTCCTCTTACTGTTTTAAATGCCACCCCGAGCATGCCTGCTTTGGTATGGGTTTACCAAGCGATTCAAAAGTAGGTTCCCACCCATACATTTCAATGGGAAATTTTTGACAATTTTAGCATCGAAGTGTTGATGAGACATGGAATATGAGCAAACCACTGCACACATGGAAGATAGCAGTAACCATTCCTCTATCTGTTTTAAATTACACCCCGAGCATACCTGCTTTGGTATGGGTTTACCAAGCGATTCAAAAGTAGGTTCCCACCCATACATTTCTATGGGAAATTTTTGACTATCTTAGCATCGAGGTGTTGATGAGACATGCAATATGAGCTAACCACTGCACACATGGAAGATAGCAGTAACCATTCCTCTATCTATTTTAAATGCCACCCCGAGCATACCTGCTTTGGTATGGGTTTACCAAGCGATTCAAAAGTAGGTTCCCACCCATACATTCCTATGGGAAACCACCCATACATCTCTATGGGAAAAATTGTCTATCTTAGCACCGAGGTGTTGATGAGACATGCAATATGAGTAAACCACTGCACACATGGAAGATAGCTGTAACCATTCCTCTATCTGTTTTAAATGCCACCCCGAGCATACCTGCTTTGGTATGGGTTTACCAAGCGATTCAAAAGTAGGTTCCCACACATACATTCCTATGGGAAACCACCCATACATCTCTATTGTAAAAATTGTCTATCTTAGCACCGAGGTGTTGATGAGACATGCAATATGAGTAAACAACTGCACACATGGAAGATAGCAGTAACCATTCCTCTATCTATTTTAAATGCCACCCCGAGCATACCTGCTTTGGTATGGGTTTACCAAGCGATTCAAAAGTAGGTTCCAACCCATACATTCCTATGGGAAACCACCCATACATCTCTATGGGAAAAATTGTCTATCTTAGCATCGAGGTGTTGATGAGACATGCAATATGAGCAAACCACTGCCCACATGGAAGATAGCAGTAACCATTCCTCTATCTCTTTTTAATGCCACCCCGATCATACCTGCTTTGGTATGGGTTTACCAAGCGATTCAAAAGTAGGTTCCCACCCATACATTTCTATGGGAAATTTTTGACTATCTTAGCATCGAGGTGTTGATGAGACATGCAATATGAGCTAACCACTGCACACATGGAAGATAGCAGTAACCATTCCTCTATCTATTTTAAATGCCACCCCGAGCATACCTGCTTTGGTATGGGTTTACCAAGCGATTCAAAAGTAGGTTCCCACCCATACATTCCTATGGGAAACCACCCATACATCTCTATGGGAAAAATTGTCTATCTTAGCACCGAGGTGTTGATGAGACATGCAATATGAGTAAACCACTGCACACATGGAAGATAGCAGTAACCATTCCTCTATCTGTTTTAAATGCCACCCCGAGCATACCTGCTTTGGTATGGGTTTACCAAGCGATTCAAAAGTAGGTTCCAACCCATACATTCCTATGGGAAACCACCCATACATCTCTATGGGAAAAATTGTCTATCTTAGCATCGAGGTGTTGATGAGACATGCAATATGAGCAAACCACTGCCCACATGGAAGATAGCAGTAACCATTCCTCTATCTCTTTTTAATGCCACCCCGATCATACCTGCTTTGGTATGGGTTTACCAAGCGATTCAAAAGTAGGTTCCCACCCATACATTTCTATGGGAAATTTTTGACCATCTTAGCATCGAGGTGTTGATGAGACATGCAATATGAGCTAACCACTGCACACATGGAAGATAGCAGTAACCATTCCTCTATCTATTTTAAATGCCACCCCGAGCATACCTGCTTTGGTATGGGTTTACCAAGCGATTCAAAAGTAGGTTCCCACCCATACATTCCTATGGGAAACCACCCATACATCTCTATGGGAAAAATTGTCTATCTTAGCAACGAGGTGTTGATGAGACATGCAATATGAGTAAACCACTGCACACATGGAAGATTGCAGTAACGATTCCTCTATCTGTTTTAAATGCCACCCCGAGCATACCTGCTTTGGTATGGGTTTACCAAGCGATTCAAAAGTAGGTTCCCACCCATACATTCCTATGGGAAACCACCCATACATCTCTATGGGAAAAATTGTCTATCTTAGCACCGAGGTGTTGATGAGACATGCAATATGAGTAAACCACTGCACACATGGAAGATAGCAGTAACCATTCCTCTATCTCTTTTTAATGCCACCCCGATCATACCTGCTTTGGTATGGGTTTACCAAGCGATTCAAAAGTAGGTTCCCACCCATACATTTCTATGGGAAATTTTTGACTATCTTAGCATCGAGGTGTTGATGAGACATGCAATATGAGCTAACCACTGCACACATGGAAGATAGCAGTAACCATTCCTCTATCTATTTTAAATGCCACCCCGAGCATACCTGCTTTGGTATGGGTTTACCAAGCGATTCAAAAGTAGGTTTCCACCCATACATTCCTATGGGAAACCACCTATACATCTCTATGGTAAAAATTGTCTATCTTAGCACCGAGGTGTTGATGAGACATGCAATATGAGTAAACAACTGCACACATGGAAGATAGCAGTAACCATTCCTCTATCTATTTTAAATGCCACCCCGAGCATACCTGCTTTGGTATGGGTTTACCAAGCGATTCAAAAGTAGGTTCCCACCCATACATTCCTATGGGAAACCACCCATACATCTCTATGGGAAAAATTGTCTATCTTAGCATCGAGGTGTTGATGAGACATGCAATATGAGCAAACCACTGCCCACATGGAAGATAGCAGTAACCATTCCTCTATCTCTTTTTAATGCCACCCCGATCATACCTGCTTTGGTATGGGTTTACCAAGCGATTCAAAAGTAGGTTCCCACCCATACATTTCTATGGGAAATTTTTGACTATCTTAGCATCGAGGTGTTGATGAGACATGCAATATGAGCTAACCACTGCACACATGGAAGATAGCAGTAACCATTCCTCTATCTATTTTAAATGCCACCCCGAGCATACCTGCTTTGGTATGGGTTTACCAAGCGATTCAAAAGTAGGTTCCCACCCATACATTCCTGTGAGAAACCACCCATGCATCTCTATGGGAAAAATTGTCTATCTTAGCACCGAGGTGTTGATGAGACATGCAATATGAGTAAACCACTGCACACATGGAAGATAGCAGTAACCATTCCTCTATCTGTTTTAAATGCCACCCCGAGCATACCTGCTTTGATATGGGTTTACCAAGCGATTCAAAAGTAGGTTCCCACCCATACATTCCTATGGGAAACCACCCATACATCTCTACTGGAAAAATTGTCTATCTTAGCACCGAGGTCTTGATGAGACATGCAATATGAGTAAACCACTGCACACATGGAAGATAGCAGTAACCATTCCTCTATCTCTTTTTAATGCCACCCCGATCATACCTGCTTTGGTATGGGTTTACCAAGCGATTCAAAAGTAGGTTCCCACCCATACATTTCTATGGGAAATTTTTGACTATCTTAGCATCGAGGTGTTGATTATGAGCTAACCACTGCACACATGGAAGATAGCAGTAACCATTCCTCTATCTATTTTAAATGCCACCCCGAGCATACCTGCTTTGGTATGGGTTTACCAAGCGATTCAAAAGTAGGTTCCCACCCGTACATTTCTATGGGAAACCACCCATACATCTCTATGTTAAAAATTGTCTATCTTAGCACCGAGGTGTTGATGAGACATGCAATATGAGTAAACAACTGCACACATGGAAGATAGCAGTAACCATTCCTCTATCTATTTTAAATGCCACCCCGAGCATACCTGCTTTGGTATGGGTTTACCAAGCGATTCAAAAGTAGGTTCCCACCCATACATTCCTATGGGAAACCACCCATACATCTCTATGGGAAAAATTGTCTATATTAGCATCGAGGTGTTGATGAGACATGCAATATGAGCAAACCACTGCCCACATGGAAGATAGCAGTAACCATTCCTCTATCTATTTTAAATGCCACCCCGAGCATACCTGCTTTGGTATGGGTTTACCAAGCGATTCAAAAGTAGGTTCCCACCCATACATACCTATGGGAAACCACCCATACATCTCTATGGGAAAAATTGTCTATCTTAGCACCGAGGTGTTGATGAGACATGCAATATGAGTAAACCACTGCACACATGGAAGATAGCAGTAACCATTTCTCTATCTCTTTTAAAAGCCACCCCGATCATACCTGCTTTGGTATGGGTTTACCAAGCGATTCAAAAGTAGGTTCCCACCCATACATTTCTATGGGAAATTTTTGACTATCTTAGCATCGAGGTGTTGATGAGACATGCAATATGAGCTAACCACTGCACACATGGAAGATAGCAGTAACCATTCCTCTATCTATGTTAAATGCCACCCCGAGCATACCTGCTTTGGTATGGGTTTACCAAGCGATTCAAAAGTAGGTTCCCACCCATACATTCCTATGGGAAACCACCTATACATCTCTATGGTAAAAATTGTCTATCTTAGCACCGAGGTGTTGATGAGACATGCAATATGTGTAAACAACTGCACACATGGAAGATAGCAGTAACCATTCCTCTATCTATTTTAAATGCCACCCCGAGCATACGTGCTTTGGTATGGGTTTACCAAGCGATTCAAAAGTAGGTTCCAACCCATACATTCCTATGGGAAACCACCCATACATCTCTATGGGAAAAATTGTCTATCTTAGCATCGAGGTGTTGATGAGACATGCAATATGAGCAAACCACTGCCCACATGGAAGATAGCAGTAACCATTCCTCTATCTCTTTTTAATGCCACCCCGATCATACCTGCTTTGGTATGGGTTTACCAAGCGATTCAAAAGTAGGTTCCCACCCATACATTTCTATGGGAAATTTTTGACTATCTTAGCATCGAGGTGTTGATGAGACATGCAATATGAGGTAACCACTGCACACATGGAAGATATCAGTAACCATTCCTCTATCTATTTTAAATGCCACCCCGAGCATACCTGCTTTGGTATGGGTTTACCAAGCGATTCAAAAGTAGGTTCCCACCCATACATTCCTATGGGAAACCACCCATACATCTCTATGGGAAAAATTGTCTATCTTAGCACCGAGGTGTTGATGAGACATGCAATATGAGTAAACCACTGCACACATGGAAGATAGCAGTAACCATTCCTCTATCTGTTTTAAATGCCACCCCGAGCATACCTGCTTTGGTATGGGTTTACCAAGCGATTCAAAAGTAGGTTCCCACCCATACATTCCTATGGGAAACCACCCATACATCTCTATGGGAAAAATTGTCTATCTTAGCACCGAGGTGTTGATGAGACATGCAATATGAGTAAACCACTGCACACATGGAAGATAGCAGTAACCATTCCTCTATCTCTTTTTAATGCCACCCCGATCATACCTGCTTTGGTATGGGTTTACCAAGCGATTCAAAAGTAGGTTCCCACCCATATATTTCGATGGGAAATTTTTGACTATCTTAGGATCGAGGTGTTGATGAGACATGCAATATGAGCAAACCAATGCACACTTGGAAGATAGCAGTAACCACTCCTCTATCTGTTTTAAATGCCACCCCGAGCATACCTGCTTCGGTATGGGTTAACCAAGCGATTCAAAAGTAGGTTCCCACCCATACATTCCTATGGGAAACCACCGATACATCTCTATGGGAAATATTGTCTATCTTAGCATCGAGGTGTTGATGAGACATGCAATATGAGCAAACCAATGCACACTTGGAAGATAGCAGTAACCACTCCTCTATCTGTTTTAAATGCCACCCCGAGCATACCTGCTTCTGTATGGGTTAACCAAGCAATTCAAAAGTAGGTTCCCACCCATACATTCCTTTGGGAAACCACCCATACATCTCTATGGTAAATATTGACTATCTTAGCATCGAGGTGTTGATGAGACATGCAATATGAGGAAACCACTGCACACATGGAGGATAGCAGTAACCACTCCTCTATCTGCTTTTAATGCCACCCCGAGCATACCTGCTTTTGTATGGGTTTACCAAGCGATTCAAAAGTAGGTTCCCACCCATACATTTGTATGGGAAATTTTTGACTATCTTAGCATCGAGGTTTTGATGAGACATGCAATATGAGCAAACCACTGCACACTTGGAAGATAGCAGTAACCACTCCTTTATCTCCTTTTAATGCCACCCCGAGCATACCTGCTTCGGTATGGGTTAACCAAGCGATTCAAAAGTAGGTTCCCACCCATACATTCCTATGGGAAACCACCCATACATCTCTATGGGAAATATTGACTATCTTAGCATCGAGGTGTTGATGAGACATGCAATATGAGTAAACCACTGCACACATGGAAGATAGCAGTAACCATTCCTCTATCTATTTTAAATGCCACCCCGAGCATACCTGCTTTGGTATGGGTTTACCAAGCGATTCAAAAGTAGGTTCCCACCCATACATTTCAATGGGAAATTTTTGACAATTTTAGCATCGAAGTGTTGATGAGACATGGAATATGAGCAAACCACTGCACACATGGAAGATAGCAGTAACCATTCCTCTATATGTTTTAAATGCCACCCCGAGCATACCTGCTTTGGTATGGGTTTACCAAGCGATTCAAAAGTAGGTTCCCACCCATACATTTCTATGGGAAATTTTTGACTATCTTAGCATCGAGGTGTTGATGAGACATGCAATATGAGCTAACCACTGCACACATGGAAGATAGCAGTAACCATTCTACTATCTATTTTAAATGCCACCCCGAGCATACCTGCTTTGGTATGGGTTTACCAAGCGATTCAAAAGTAGGTTCCCACCCATACATTTCTATGGGAAATTTTGACTATCTTAGCATCGAGGTGTTGATGAGACATGCAATATGAGCTAACCACTGCACAAAAGGAAGATAGCAGTAACCATTCCTCTATCTGGTTTAGATGCAACCCCGAGTATACCTGCTTCGGGATGGGTTAACCAAGCGATTCAAAAGTACGTTCCCACCCATACATTTCTATGGGAAACCACCCATACATCTCTATGGGAAATATTGACTATCTAAGCATCATGGTGTTGATGAGACATGCAATATGAGCAAACCACTGCACAAATGGAAGATAGCAGTAACCATTCCTCTATCTGTTTTAAATGCAACCCCGAGTATACCTGCTTCGGGATGGGTTAACCAAGCGATTCAAAAGTAGGTTCCCACCAATACATTTCTAAGGGAAACCACCCATACATCTCTATGGGAAATATTGACTATCTAAGCATCATGGTGTTGATGAGACATGCAATATGAGCAAGCCACTGCACACAAGGACGATAGCAGTAACCATTCCTCTTACTGTTTTAAATGCCACCCCGAGCATGCCTGCTTTGGTATGGGTTTACCAAGCGATTCAAAAGTAGGTTCCCACCCATACATTTCAATGGGAAATTTTTGACAATTTTAGCATCGAAGTGTTGATGAGACATGGAATATGAGCAAACCACTGCACACATGGAAGATAGCAGTAACCATTCCTCTATCTGTTTTAAATTACACCCCGAGCATACCTGCTTTGGTATGGGTTTACCAAGCGATTCAAAAGTAGGTTCCCACCCATACATTTCTATGGGAAATTTTTGACTATCTTAGCATCGAGGTGTTGATGAGACATGCAATATGAGCTAACCACTGCACACATGGAAGATAGCAGTAACCATTCCTCTATCTATTTTAAATGCCACCCCGAGCATACCTGCTTTGGTATGGGTTTACCAAGCGATTCAAAAGTAGGTTCCCACCCATACATTCCTATGGGAAACCACCCATACATCTCTATGGGAAAAATTGTCTATCTTAGCACCGAGGTGTTGATGAGACATGCAATATGAGTAAACCACTGCACACATGGAAGATAGCTGTAACCATTCCTCTATCTGTTTTAAATGCCACCCCGAGCATACCTGCTTTGGTATGGGTTTACCAAGCGATTCAAAAGTAGGTTCCCACCCATACATTCCTATGGGAAACCACCCATACATCTCTATTGTAAAAATTGTCTATCTTAGCACCGAGGTGTTGATGAGACATGCAATATGAGTAAACAACTGCACACATGGAAGATAGCAGTAACCATTCCTCTATCTATTTTAAATGCCACCCCGAGCATACCTGCTTTGGTATGGGTTTACCAAGCGATTCAAAAGTAGGTTCCAACCCATACATTCCTATGGGAAACCACCCATACATCTCTATGGGAAAAATTGTCTATCTTAGCATCGAGGTGTTGATGAGACATGCAATATGAGCAAACCACTGCCCACATGGAAGATAGCAGTAACCATTCCTCTATCTCTTTTTAATGCCACCCCGATCATACCTGCTTTGGTATGGGTTTACCAAGCGATTCAAAAGTAGGTTCCCACCCATACATTTCTATGGGAAATTTTTGACTATCTTAGCATCGAGGTGTTGATGAGACATGCAATATGAGCTAACCACTGCACACATGGAAGATAGCAGTAACCATTCCTCTATCTATTTTAAATGCCACCCCGAGCATACCTGCTTTGGTATGGGTTTACCAAGCGATTCAAAAGTAGGTTCCCACCCATACATTCCTATGGGAAACCACCCATACATCTCTATGGGAAAAATTGTCTATCTTAGCACCGAGGTGTTGATGAGACATGCAATATGAGTAAACCACTGCACACATGGAAGATAGCAGTAACCATTCCTCTATCTGTTTTAAATGCCACCCCGATCATACCTGCTTTGGTATGGGTTTACCAAGCGATTCAAAAGTAGGTTCCCACCCATACATTTCTATGGGAAATTTTTGACCATCTTAGCATCGAGGTGTTGATGAGACATGCAATATGAGCTAACCACTGCACACATGGAAGATAGCAGTAACCATTCCTCTATCTATTTTAAATGCCACCCCGAGCATACCTGCTTTGGTATGGGTTTACCAAGCGATTCAAAAGTAGGTTCCCACCCATACATTCCTATGGGAAACCACCCATACATCTCTATGGGAAAAATTGTCTATCTTAGCAACGAGGTGTTGATGAGACATGCAATATGAGTAAACCACTGCACACATGGAAGATTGCAGTAACGATTCCTCTATCTGTTTTAAATGCCACCCCGAGCATACCTGCTTTGGTATGGGTTTACCAAGCGATTCAAAAGTAGGTTCCCACCCATACATTCCTATGGGAAACCACCCATACATCTCTATGGGAAAAATTGTCTATCTTAGCACCGAGGTGTTGATGAGACATGCAATATGAGTAAACCACTGCACACATGGAAGATAGCAGTAACCATTCCTCTATCTCTTTTTAATGCCACCCCGATCATACCTGCTTTGGTATGGGTTTACCAAGCGATTCAAAAGTAGGTTCCCACCCATACATTTCTATGGGAAATTTTTGACTATCTTAGCATCGAGGTGTTGATGAGACATGCAATATGAGCTAACCACTGCGCACATGGAAGATAGCAGTAACCATTCCTCTATCTATTTTAAATGCCACCCCGAGCATACCTGCTTTGGTATGGGTTTACCAAGCGATTCAAAAGTAGGTTTCCACCCATACATTCCTATGGGAAACCACCTATACATCTCTATGGTAAAAATTGTCTATCTTAGCACCGAGGTGTTGATGAGACATGCAATATGAGTAAACAACTGCACACATGGAAGATAGCAGTAACCATTCCTCTATCTATTTTAAATGCCACCCCGAGCATACCTGCTTTGGTATGGGTTTACCAAGCGATTCAAAAGTAGGTTCCCACCCATTCATTCCTATGGGAAACCACCCATACATCTCTATGGGAAAAATTGTCTATCTTAGCATCGAGGTGTTGATGAGACATGCAATATGAGCAAACCACTGCCCACATGGAAGATAGCAGTAACCATTCCTCTATCTCTTTTTAATGCCACCCCGATCATACCTGCTTTGGTATGGGTTTACCAAGCGATTCAAAAGTAGGTTCCCACCCATACATTTCTATGGGAAATTTTTGACTATCTTAGCATCGAGGTGTTGATGAGACATGCAATATGAGCTAACCACTGCACACATGGAAGATAGCAGTAACCATTCCTCTATCTATTTTAAATGCCACCCCGAGCATACCTGCTTTGGTATGGGTTTACCAAGCGATTCAAAAGTAGGTTCCCACCCATACATTCCTATGGGAAACCACCCATACATCTCTATGGGAAAAATTGTCTATCTTAGCACCGAGGTGTTGATGAGACATGCAATATGAGTAAACCACTGCACACATGGAAGATAGCAGTAACCATTCCTCTATCTGTTTTAAATGCCACCCCGAGCATACCTGCTTTGATATGGGTTTACCAAGCGATTCAAAAGTAGGTTCCCACCCATACATTCCTATGGGAAACCACCCATACATCTCTATGGGAAAAATTGTCTATCTTAGCACCGAGGTGTTGATGAGACATGCAATATGAGTAAACCACTGCACACATGGAAGATAGCAGTAACCATTCCTCTATCTCTTTTTAATGCCACCCCGATCATACCTGCTTTGGTATGGGTTTACCAAGCGATTCAAAAGTAGGTTCCCACCCATACATTTCTATGGGAAATTTTTGACTATCTTAGCATCGAGGTGTTGATTATGAGCTAACCACTGCACACATGGAAGATAGCAGTAACCATTCCTCTATCTATTTTAAATGCCACCCCGAGCATACCTGCTTTGGTATGGGTTTACCAAGCGATTCAAAAGCAGGTTCCCACCCGTACATTTCTATGGGAAACCACCCATACATCTCTATGTTAAAAATTGTCTATCTTAGCACCGAGGTGTTGATGTGACATGCAATATGAGTAAACAACTGCACACATGGAAGATAGCAGTAACCATTCCTCTATCTATTTTAAATGCCACCCCGAGCATACCTGCTTTGGTATGGGTTTACCAAGCGATTCAAAAGTAGGTTCCCACCCATACATTCCTATGGGAAACCACCCATACATCTCTATGGGAAAAATTGTCTATATTAGCATCGAGGTGTTGATGAGACATGCAATATGAGCAAACCACTGCCCACATGGAAGATAGCAGTAACCATTCCTCTATCTATTTTAAATGCCACCCCGAGCATACCTGCTTTGGTATGGGTTTACCAAGCGATTCAAAAGTATGTTCCCACCCATACATTCCTATGGGAAACCACCCATACATCTCTATGGGAAAAATTGTCTATCTTAGCACCGAGGTGTTGATGAGACATGCAATATGAGTAAACCACTGCACACATGGAAGATAGCAGTAACCATTTCTCTATCTCTTTTTAATGCCACCCCGATCATACCTGCTTTGGTATGGGTTTACCAAGCGATTCAAAAGTAGGTTCCCACCCATACATTTCTATGGGAAATTTTTGACTATCTTAGCATCGAGGTGTTGATTATGAGCTAACCACTGCACACATGGAAGATAGCAGTAACCATTCCTCTATCTATTTTAAATGCCACCCCGAGCATACCTGCTTTGGTATGGGTTTACCAAGCGATTCAAAAGTAGGTTCCCACCCGTACATTTCTATGGGAAACCACCCATACATCTCTATGTTAAAAATTGTCTATCTTAGCACCGAGGTGTTGATGAGACATGCAATATGAGTAAACAACTGCACACATGGAAGATAGCAGTAACCATTCCTCTATCTATTTTAAATGCCACCCCGAGCATACCTGCTTTGGTATGGGTTTACCAAGCGATTCAAAAGTAGGTTCCCACCCATACATTCCTATGGGAAACCACCCATACATCTCTATGGGAAAAATTGTCTATATTAGCATCGAGGTGTTGATGAGACATGCAATATGAGCAAACCACTGCCCACATGGAAGATAGCAGTAACCATTCCTCTATCTATTTTTAATGCCACCCCGAGCATACCTGCTTTGGTATGGGTTTACCAAGCGATTCAAAAGTATGTTCCCACCCATACATTCCTATGGGAAACCACCCATACATCTCTATGGGAAAAATTGTCTATCTTAGCACCGAGGTGTTGATGAGACATGCAATATGAGTAAACCACTGCACACATGGAAGATAGCAGTAACCATTTCTCTATCTCTTTTTAATGCCACCCCGATCATACCTGCTTTGGTATGGGTTTACCAAGCGATTCAAAAGTAGGTTCCCACCCATACATTTCTATGGGAAATTTTTGACTATCTTAGCATCGAGGTGTTGATGAGACATGCAATATGAGCTAACCACTGCACACATGGAAGATAGCAGTAACCATTCCTCTATCTATTTTAAATGCCACCCCGAGCATACCTGCTTTGGTATGGGTTTACCAAGCGATTCAAAAGTAGGTTCCCACCCATACATTCCTATGGGAAACCACCTATACATCTCTATGGTAAAAATTGTCTATCTTAGCACCGAGGTGTTGATGAGACATGCAATATGAGTAAACAACTGCACACATGGAAGATAGCAGTAACCATTCCTCTATCTATTTTAAATGCCACCCCGAGCATACGTGCTTTGGTGTGGGTTTACCAAGCGATTCAAAAGTAGGTTCCAACCCATACATTCCTATGGGAAACCACCCATACATCTCTATGGGAAAAATTGTCTATCTTAGCATCGAGGTGTTGATGAGACATGCAATATGAGCAAACCACTGCCCACATGGAAGATAGCAGTAACCATTCCTCTATCTCTTTTTAATGCCACCCCGATCATACCTGCTTTGGTATGGGTTTACCAAGCGATTCAAAAGTAGGTTCCCACCCATACATTTCTATGGGAAATTTTTGACTATCTTAGCATCGAGGTGTTGATGAGACATGCAATATGAGGTAACCACTGCACACATGGAAGATATCAGTAACCATTCCTCTATCTATTTTAAATGCCACCCCGAGCATACCTGCTTTGGTATGGGTTTACCAAGCGATTCAAAAGTAGGTTCCCACCCATACATTCCTATGGGAAACCACCCATACATCTCTATGGGAAAAATTGTCTATCTTAGCACCGAGGTGTTGATGAGACATGCAATATGAGTAAACCACTGCACACATGGAAGATAGCAGTAACCATTCCTCTATCTGTTTTAAATGCCACCCCGAGCATACCTGCTTTGGTATGGGTTTAACAAGCGATTCAAAAGTAGGTTCCCACCCATACATTCCTATGGGAAACCACCCATACATCTCTATGGGAAAAATTGTCTATCTTAGCACCGAGGTGTTGATGAGACATGCAATATGAGTAAACCACTGCACACATGGAAGATAGCAGTAACCATTCCTCTATCTCTTTTTAATGCCACCCCGATCATACCTGCTTTGGTATGGGTTTACCAAGCGATTCAAAAGTAGGTTCCCACCCATATATTTCGATGGGAAATTTTTGACTATCTTAGGATCGAGGTGTTGATGAGACATGCAATATGAGCAAACCAATGCACACTTGGAAGATAGCAGTAACCACTCCTCTATCTGTTTTAAATGCCACCCCGAGCATACCTGCTTCGGTATGGGTTAACCAAGCGATTCAAAAGTAGGTTCCCACCCATACATTCCTATGGGAAACCACCGATACATCTCTATGGGAAATATTGTCTATCTTAGCATCGAGGTGTTGATGAGACATGCAATATGAGCAAACCAATGCACACTTGGAAGATAGCAGTAACCACTCCTCTATCTGTTTTAAATGCCACCCCGAGCATACCTGCTTCTGTATGGGTTAACCAAGCAATTCAAAAGTAGGTTCCCACCCATACATTCCTTTGGGAAACCAACCATACATCTCTATGGTAAATATTGACTATCTTAGCATCGAGGTGTTGATGAGACATGCAATATGAGGAAACCACTGCACACATGGAGGATAGCAGTAACCACTCCTCTATCTGCTTTTAATGCCACCCCGAGCATACCTGCTTTTGTATGGGTTTACCAAGCGATTCAAAAGTAGGTTCCCACCCATACATTTGTATGGGAAATTTTTGACTATCTTAGCATCGAGGTTTTGATGAGACATGCAATATGAGCAAACCACTGCACACTTGGAAGATAGCAGTAACCACTCCTTTATCTCCTTTTAATGCCACCCCGAGCATACCTGCTTCGGTATGGGTTAACCAAGCGATTCAAAAGTAGGTTCCCACCCATACATTCCTATGGGAAACCACCCATACATCTCTATGGGAAAAATTGTCTATCTTAGCACCGAGGTGTTGATGAGACATGCAATATGAGTAAACCACTGCACACATGGAAGATAGCAGTAACCATTCCTCTATCTGTTTTAAATGCCACCCCGAGCATACCTGCTTTGATATGGGTTTACCAAGCGATTCAAAAGTAGGTTCCCACCCATACATTCCTATGGGAAACCACCCATACATCTCTATGGGAAAAATTGTCTATCTTAGCACCGAGGTGTTGATGAGACATGCAATATGAGTAAACCACTGCACACATGGAAGATAGCAGTAACCATTCCTCTATCTCTTTTTAATGCCACCCCGATCATACCTGCTTTGGTATGGGTTTACCAAGCGATTCAAAAGTAGGTTCCCACCCATACATTTCTATGGGAAATTTTTGACTATCTTAGCATCGAGGTGTTGATTATGAGCTAACCACTGCACACATGGAAGATAGCAGTAACCATTCCTCTATCTATTTTAAATGCCACCCCGAGCATACCTGCTTTGGTATGGGTTTACCAAGCGATTCAAAAGTAGGTTCCCACCCGTACATTTCTATGGGAAACCACCCATACATCTCTATGTTAAAAATTGTCTATCTTAGCACCGAGGTGTTGATGTGACATGCAATATGAGTAAACAACTGCACACATGGAAGATAGCAGTAACCATTCCTCTATCTATTTTAAATGCCACCCCGAGCATACCTGCTTTGGTATGGGTTTACCAAGCGATTCAAAAGTAGGTTCCCACCCATACATTCCTATGGGAAACCACCCATACATCTCTATGGGAAAAATTGTCTATATTAGCATCGAGGTGTTGATGAGACATGCAATATGAGCAAACCACTGCCCACATGGAAGATAGCAGTAACCATTCCTCTATCTATTTTAAATGCCACCCCGAGCATACCTGCTTTGGTATGGGTTTACCAAGCGATTCAAAAGTATGTTCCCACCCATACATTCCTATGGGAAACCACCCATACATCTCTATGGGAAAAATTGTCTATCTTAGCACCGAGGTGTTGATGAGACATGCAATATGAGTAAACCACTGCACACATGGAAGATAGCAGTAACCATTTCTCTATCTCTTTTTAATGCCACCCCGATCATACCTGCTTTGGTATGGGTTTACCAAGCGATTCAAAAGTAGGTTCCCACCCATACATTTCTATGGGAAATTTTTGACTATCTTAGCATCGAGGTGTTGATTATGAGCTAACCACTGCACACATGGAAGATAGCAGTAACCATTCCTCTATCTATTTTAAATGCCACCCCGAGCATACCTGCTTTGGTATGGGTTTACCAAGCGATTCAAAAGTAGGTTCCCACCCGTACATTTCTATGGGAAACCACCCATACATCTCTATGTTAAAAATTGTCTATCTTAGCACCGAGGTGTTGATGAGACATGCAATATGAGTAAACAACTGCACACATGGAAGATAGCAGTAACCATTCCTCTATCTATTTTAAATGCCACCTCGAGCATACCTGCTTTGGTATGGGTTTACCAAGCGATTCAAAAGTAGGTTCCCACCCATACATTCCTATGGGAAACCACCCATACATCTCTATGGGAAAAATTGTCTATATTAGCATCGAGGTGTTGATGAGACATGCAATATGAGCAAACCACTGCCCACATGGAAGATAGCAGTAACCATTCCTCTATCTATTTTAAATGCCACCCCGAGCATACCTGCTTTGGTATGGGTTTACCAAGCGATTCAAAAGTAGGTTCCCACCCATACATTCCTATGGGAAACCACCCATACATCTCTATGGGAAAAATTGTCTATCTTAGCACCGAGGTGTTGATGAGACATGCAATATGAGTAAACCACTGCACACATGGAAGATAGCAGTAACCATTTCTCTATCTCTTTTCAATGCCACCCCGATCATACCTGCTTTGGTATGGGTTTACCAAGAGATTCAAAAGTAGGTTCCCACCCATACATTTCTATGGGAAATTTTTGACTATCTTAGCATCGAGGTGTTGATGAGACATGCAATATGAGCTAACCACTGCACACATGGAAGATAGCAGTAACCATTCCTCTATCTATTTTAAATGCCACCCCGAGCATACCTGCTTTGGTATGGGTTTACCAAGCGATTCAAAAGTAGGTTCCCACCCATACATTCCTATGGGAAACCACCTATACATCTCTATGGTAAAAATTGTCTATCTTAGCACCGAGGTGTTGATGAGACATGCAATATGAGAAAACAACTGCACACATGGAAGATAGCAGTAACCATTCCTCTATCTATTTTAAATGCCACCCCGAGCATACGTGCTTTGGTATGGGTTTACCAAGCGATTCAAAAGTAGGTTCCAACCCATACATTCCTATGGGAAACCACCCATACATCTCTATGGGAAAAATTGTCTATCTTAGCATCGAGGTGTTGATGAGACATGCAAAATGAGCAAACCACTGCCCACATGGAAGATAGCAGTAACCATTCCTCTATCTCTTTTTAATGCCACCCCGATCATACCTGCTTTGGTATGGGTTTACCAAGCGATTCAAAAGTAGGTTCCCACCCATACATTTCTATGGGAAATTTTTGACTATCTTAGCATCGAGGTGTTGATGAGACATGCAATATGAGGTAACCACTGCACACATGGAAGATATCAGTAACCATTCCTCTATCTATTTTAAATGCCACCCCGAGCATACCTGCTTTGGTATGGGTTTACCAAGCGATTCAAAAGTAGGTTCCCACCCATACATTCCTATGGGAAACCACCCATACATCTCTATGGGAAAAATTGTCTATCTTAGCACCGAGGTGTTGATGAGACATGCAATATGAGTAAACCACTGCACACATGGAAGATAGCAGTAACCATTCCTCTATCTGTTTTAAATGCCACCCCGAGCATACTTGCTTTGGTATGGGTTTACCAAGCGATTCAAAAGTAGGTTCCCACCCATACATCTCTATGGGAAATATTGTCTATCTTAGCATCGAGGTGTTGATGAGACATGCAATATGAGCAAACCAATGCACACTTGGAAGATAGCAGTAACCACTCCTCTATCTGTTTTAAATGCCACCCTGAGCATACCTGCTTCTGTATGGGTTAACCAAGCAATTCAAAAGTAGGTTCCCACCCATACATTCCTTTGGGAAACCACCCATACATCTCTATGGTAAATATTGACTATCTTAGCATCGAGGTGTTGATGAGACATGCAATATGAGGAAACCACTGCACACATGGAGGATAGCAGTAACCACTCCTCTATCTGCTTTTAATGCCACCCCGAGCATACCTGCTTTTGTATGGGTTTACCAAGCGATTCAAAAGTAGGTTCCCACCCATACATTTGTATGGGAAATTTTTGACTATCTTAGCATCGAGGTTTTGATGAGACATGCAATATGAGCAAACCACTGCACACTTGGAAGATAGCAGTAACCACTCCTTTATCTCCTTTTAATGCCACCCCGAGCATACCTGCTTCGGTATGGGTTAACCAAGCGATTCAAAAGTAGGTTCCCACCCATACATTCCTATGGGAAACCACCCATACATCTCTATGGGAAATATTGACTATCTTAGCATCGAGGTGTTGATGAGACATGCAATATGAGTAAACCACTGCACACTTGGAAGATAGCAGTAACCACTCCTCTATCTGTTTTAAATGCCACCCCGAGCATACCAGATTTGGTATGGGTTTAACAAGCGATTCAAAAGTAGGTTCCCACCCATACATTTCTATGGGAAATTTTTGACTCTCTTAGGATCGAGGTGTTGATGAGACATGCAATATGAGCAAACCAATGCACACTTGGAAGATAGCAGTAACCACTTCTCTATCTGTTTTAAATGCCACCCCGAGCATACCTGCTTCGGTATGGGTTAACCAAGCGATTCAAAAGTAGGTTCCCACCCATACATTCCTATGGGAAACCACCCATACATCTCTATGGGAAATATTGTCTATCTTAGCATCGAAGTGTTGATGAGACATGAAATATGAGGAAACCACTGCACACATGGAAGATAGCAGTAACCACTCCTCTATCTCCTTTTAATGCCACCCCGAGCATACCTGCTTTGGTATGGGTTTACCAAGCGATTCAAAAGTAGTTTCCCACCCATACATTTCTATGGGAAATTTTTGACTATCTTAGGATCGAGGTGTTGATGAGACATGCAATATGAGCAAACCAATGCACACTTGGAAGATAGCAATAACCACTCCTCTATCTGTTTTAAATGCCACCCCGAGCATACCTGCTTCGGTATGGGTTAACCAAGCGATTCAAAAGTAGGTTCCCACCCATACATTCCTATGGGAAACCACCCATACATCTCTATGGGAAATATTGTCTGTTTTAGCATCGAAGTGTTGATGAGACATGCAATAAGAGTAAACCACTGCACACATGGAAGATAGCAGTAAGCACTCCTGTATCTCCTTTTAATGCCACCCCGAGCATACCTGATTTGGTATGGGTTTACCAAGCGATTCAAAAGTAGGTTCCCACCCATACATTTCTATGGGAAATTTTTGACTATCTTAGCATCGAGGTGTTGATTATGAGCTAACCACTGCACACATGGAAGATAGCAGTAACAATTCCTCTATCTATTTTAAATGCCACCCCGAGCATACCTGCTTTGGTATGGGTTTACCAAGCGATTCAAAAGTAGGTTCCCACCCATACATTCCTATGGGAAACCACCCATACATCTCTATGGGAAAAATTGTCTATATTAGCATCGAGGTGTTGATGAGACATGCAATATGAGCAAACCACTGCCCACATGGAAGATAGCAGTAACCATTCCTCTATCTATTTTAAATGCCACCCCGAGCATACCTGCTTTGGTATGGGTTTACCAAGCGATTCAAAAGTAGGTTCCCACCCATACATTCCTATGGGAAACCACCCATACATCTCTATGGGAAAAATTGTCTATCTTAGCACCGAGGTGTTGATGAGACATGCAATATGAGTAAACCACTGCACACATGGAAGATAGCAGTAACCATTTCTCTATCTCTTTTTAATGCCACCCCGATCATACCTGCTTTGGTATGGGTTTACCAAGCGATTCAAAAGTAGGTTCCCACCCATACATTTCTATGGGAAATTCTTGACTATCTTAGCATCGAGGTGTTGATGAGACATGCAATATGACCTAACCCCTGCACACATGGAAGATAGCAGTAACCATTCCTCTATCTATTTTAAATGCCACCCCGAGCATACCTGCTTTGGTATGGGTTTACCAAGCGATTCAAAAGTAGGTTCCCACCCATACATTCCTATGGGAAACCACCTATACATCTCTATGGTAAAAATTGTCTATCTTAGCACCGAGGTGTTGATGAGACATGCAATATGAGTAAACAACTGCACACATGGAAGATAGCAGTAACCATTCCTCTATCTATTTTAAATGCCACCCCGAGCATACGTGCTTTGGTATGGGTTTACCAAGCGATTCAAAAGTAGGTTCCAACCCATACATTCCTATGGGAAACCACCCATACATCTCTATGGGAAAAATTGTCTATCTTAGCATCGAGGTGTTGATGAGACATGCAATATGAGCAAACCACTGCCCACATGGAAGATAGCAGTAACCATTCCTCTATCTCTTTTTAATGCCACCCCGATCATACCTGCTTTGGTATGGGTTTACCAAGCGATTCAAAAGTAGGTTCCCACCCATACATTTCTATGGGAAATTTTTGACTATCTTAGCATCGAGGTGTTGATGAGACATGCAATATGAGGTAACCACTGCACACATGGAAGATAGCAGTAACCATTCCTCTATCTATTTTAAATGCCACCCCGAGCATACCTGCTTTGGTATGGGTTTACCAAGCGATTCAAAAGTAGGTTCCCACCCATACATTCCTATGGGAAACCACCCATACATCTCTATGGGAAAAATTGTCTATCTTAGCACCGAGGTGTTGATGAGACATGCAATATGAGTAAACCACTGCACACTTGGAAGATAGCAGTAACCACTCCTCTATCTGTTTTAAATGCCACCCCGAGCATACCTGATTTGGTATGGTTTTACCAAGCGATTCAAAAGTAGGTTCCCACCCATACATTTCTATGGGAAATTTTTGACTCTCTTAGGATCGAGGTGTTGATGAGACATGCAATATGAGCAAACCAATGCACACTTGGAAGATAGCAGTAACCACTCCTCTATCTGTTTTAAATGCCACCCCGAGCATACCTGCTTCGGTATGGGTTAACCAAGCGATTCAAAAGTAGGTTCCCACCCATACATTTCTATGGGAAATTTTTGACTATCTTAGCATCGAGGTGTTGATGAGACATGCAATAAGAGTAAACCAATGCACACATGGAAGATAGCAGTAACCACTCCTCTATCTGTTTTAAATGCCACCCCTAGAATTTTAGCTTTGGTATGGGTTTACCAAGCGATTCAAAAGTTGGTTCCCACCCATACATTTCTATGGGAAATTTTTGACTATCTTAGCATCGAGGTGTTGATGAGACATGCAATATGAGGAAACCACTGCACACATGGAAGATAGCAGTAAGCACTCCTCTATCTCCTTTTAATGCCACCCCGAGCATACCTGATTTGGTATGGGTTTACCAAGCGATTCAAAAGTAGGTTCCCACCCATACATTTCGATGGGAAATTTTTGACTATCTTAGGATCGAGGTGTTGATGAGACATGCAATATGAGCAAACCAATGCACACTTGGAAGATAGCAGTAACCACTCCTCTATCTTTTTTAAATGCCACCCCGAGCATACCTGCTTCGGTATGGGTTAACCAAGCGATTCAAAAGTAGGTTCCCACCCATACATTCCTATGGGAAACCACCGATACATCTCTATGGGAAATATTGACTATCTTAGCATCGAGGTGTTGATGAGACATGCAATATGAGGAAACCACTGCACACATGGAAGATAGCAGTAACCACTCCTCTATCTGCTTTTAATGCCACCCCGAGCATACCTGCTTTTGTATGGGTTTACCAAGCGATTCAAAAGTAGGTTCCCACCCATACATTTGTATGGGAAATTTTTGACTATCTTAGCATCGAGGTTTTGATGAGACATAAAATATGAGCAAACCACTGCACACTTGGAAGATAGCAGTAACCACTCCTCTATCTCCTTTTAATGCCACCCCGAGCATACCTGCTTCGGTATGGGTTAACCAAGCGATTCAAAAGTAGGTTCCCACCCATACATTCCTATGGGAAACCACCCATACATCTCTATGGGAAATATTGACTATCTTAGCATCGAGGTGTTGATGAGACATGCAATATGAGTAAACCACTGCACACTTGGAAGATAGCAGTAACCACTCCTCTATCTGTTTTAAATGCCACCCCGAGCATACCTGATTTGGTATGGGTTTAAAAAGTAGGTTCCCACCCATAAATTTCTATGGGAAATTTTTGACTCCCTTAGGATCGAGGTGTTGATGAGACATGCAAAATGAGCAAACCAATGCACACTTGGAAGATAGTAGTAACCACTCCTCTATCTGTTTTAAATGCCACCCCGAGCATACCTGCTTCGGTATGGGTTAACCAAGCGATTCAAAAGTAGGTTCCCACCCATACATTCCTATGGGAAACCACCCATATATCTCTATGGGAAATTTTGACTATCTTAGCATCGAGGTGTGGATGAGACATGCAATATGAGCAAACCACTGCACACAAGGAAGATAGCAGTAACCACTCCTCTATCTCCTTTTAATGCCACCCCGAGCATACCTGCTTTTGTATGGGTTTACCAAGCGATTCAAAAGTAGGTTCCCACCCATACATTTCTATGGGAAATTTTTGACTATCTTAGCATCGAGGTTTTGATGAGACATGCAATTTGAGCAAACCACTGCACACTTGGAAGATAGCAGTAACCACTCCTCTATCTCTTTTTAATGCCACCCCGAGCATACCTGCTTCGGTATGGGTTAACCAAGCGATTCAAAAGTAGGTTCCCACCCATACATTCCTATGGGAAACCACCCATACATCTCTATGGGATATATTGACTATCTTAGCATCGAGGTGTTGATGAGACATGCAATATGAGGAAACCACTGCACACATGGAAGATAGCAGTAACCACTCCTCTATCTGCTTTTAATGCCACCCCGAGCATACCTGCTTTTGTATGGGTGTACCAAGCGATTCAAAAGTAGGTTCCCACCCATACATTTGTATGGGAAATTTTTGACTATCTTAGCATCGAGGTTTTGATGAGACATGCAATATGAGCAAACCACTGCACACTTGGAAGATAGCAGTAACCACTCCTCTATCTCCTTTTAATGCCACCCCGAGCATACCTGCTTCGGTATGGGTTAAACAAGCGATTCAAAAGTAGGTTCCCACCCATACATTCCTATGGGAAACCACCCATACATCTCTATGGGAAATATTGACTATCTTAGCATCGAGGTGTTGATGAGACATGCAATATGAGTAAACCACTGCACACTTGGAAGATAGCAGTAACCACTCCTCTATCTGTTTTAAATGCCACCCCGAGCATACCTGATTTGGTATGGTTTTACCAAGCGATTCAAAAGTAGGTTCCCACCCATACATTTCTATGGGAAATTTTTGACTCTCTTAGGATCGAGGTGTTGATGAGACATGCAATATGAGAAAACCAATGCACACTTGGAAGATAGCAGTAACCACTCCTCTATCTGTTTTAAATGCCACCCCGAGCATACCTGCTTCGGTAAGGGTTAACCAAGCGATTCAAAAGTAGGTTCCCACCCATACATTCCTATGGGAAACCACCCATACATCTCTATGGGAAATATTGACTATCTTAGCATCGAGGTGTTGATGAGACATGCAATATGAGGAAACCACTGCACACATGGAAGATAGCAGTAACCACTCCTCTATCTGCTTTTAATGCCACCCCGAGCATACCTGCTTTTGTATGGGTTTACCAAGCGATTCAAAAGTAGGTTCCCACCCATACATTTGTATGGGAAATTTTTGACTATCTTAGCATCAAGGTTTTGATGAGACATGCAATATGAGCAAACCACTGCACACTTGGAAGATAGCAGTAACCACTCCTCTATCTCCTTTTAATGCCACCCCGAGCATACCTGCTTCGGTATGGGTTAACCAAGCGATTCAAAAGTAGGTTCCCACCCATACATTCCTGTGGGAAACCACCCATACATCTCTATGGGAAATATTGACTATCTTAGCATCGAGGTGTTGATGAGACATGCAATATGAGTAAACCACTGCACACTTGGAAGATAGCAGTAACCACTCCTCTATCTGTTTTAAATGCCACCCCGAGCATACCTGCTTCGGTATGGGTTTACCAAGCGATTCAAAAGTAGGTTCCCACCCATACATTTCTATGGGAAATTTTTGACTATCTTAGCATCGAGGTGTTGATGAGACATGCAATAAGAGTAAACCACTGCACACATGGAAGATAGCAGTAACCACTCCTCTATCTGTTTTAAAAGCCACCCATAGAATTTTAGCTTTGGTATGGGTTTACCAAGCGATTCAAAAGTAGGTTCCCACCCATACATTTTTATGGGAAATTTTTGACTATTTTAGCATCGAGGTGTTGATGAGACATGCAATATGAGCAAACCACTGCACACTTGGAAGATAGCAGTAACCACTCCTCTATCTGTTTTACATGCCACCCCGAGCATACATGCTTCGGTATGGGTAAACCAAGCGATTCAAAAGTAGGTTCCTACCCATACATTTCTATGGTAAATTTTTGACTATCTTAGCATCGAGGTTTTGATGAGACATGCAATATGAGCAAACCACTGCACACTTGGAAGATAGCAGTAACCACTCCTCTATCTGTTTTAAATGCCACCCCGAGCTTACCTGCTTCGGTATGGGTTAACCAAGCGATTCAAAAGTAGGTTCCCACCCATGCATTCCTATGGGAAACCACCCATACATCTCTATGTGAAATATTGACTATCTTAGCATCGAGGTGTTGATGAGACATGCAATATGAGCAAACCACTGCACACATGGAAGATAGCAGTAACCACTCCTCTATCTCCTTTTAATGCCACCCCGAGCATACCTGCTTTGGTATGGGTTTACCAAGCGATTCAAAAGTAGGTTCCCACCCATACATTTCTCTGGGAAATTTTTGACTATCTTAGCATCGAGGCTTTGATGAGACATGCAATATGAGCAAACCACTGCACACTTGGAAGATAGCAGTAACCACTCCTCTATCTGTTTTAATTGCCACCCCGAGCATACCTGCTTCGGTATGGGTTAACCAATCGATTCAAAAGTAGGTTCCCACCGATACATTCCGATGGGAAACCACCCATACATCTCTATGGGAAATATTGACTATCTTAGCATCGAGGTGTTGATGAGACATGCAATATGAGGAAACCACTGCACACATGGAAGATAGCAGTAAGCACTCCTCTCTCTCCTTTTAATGCCACCCCGAGCATACCTGATTTGGTATGGGTTTACCAAGCGATTCAAAAGTAGGTTCCCACCCATACATTTCGATGGGAAATTTTTGACTATCTTAGGATCGAGGTGTTGATGAGACATGCAATATGAGCAAACCAATGCACACTTGGAAGATAGCAGTAACCACTCCTCTATCTGTTTTAAATGCCACCCCGAGCATACCTGCTTCGGTATGGGTTAACCAAGCGATTCAAAAGTAGGTTCCCACCCATACATTCCTATGGGAAACCACCCATACATCTCTATGGGAAATATTGACTATCTTAGCATCGAGGTGTTGATGAGACATGCAATATGAGTAAACCACTGCACACTTGGAAGATAGCAGTAACCACTCCTCTATCTGTTTTAAATGCCACCCCGAGCATACCTGCTTCGGTATGGGTTTACCAAGCGATTCAAAAGTAGGTTCCCACCCATACATTTCTATGGGAAATTTTTGACTATCTTAGCATCGAGGTGTTGATGAGACATGCAATAAGAGTAAACCACTGCACACATGGAAGATAGCAGTAACCACTCCTCTATCTGTTTTAAAAGCCACCCATAGAATTTTAGCTTTGGTATGGGTTTACCAAGCGATTCAAAAGTAGGTTCCCACCCATACATTTTTATGGGAAATTTTTGACTATTTTAGCATCGAGGTGTTGATGAGAAATGCAATATGAGCAAACCACTGCACACTTGGAAGATAGCAGTAACCACTCCTCTATCTGTTTTAAATGCCACCCCGAGCATACATGCTTCGGTATGGGTAAACCAAGCGATTCAAAAGTAGGTTCCCACCCACACATTTCTATGGGAAATTTTTGACTATCTTAGCATCGAGGTTTTGATGAGACATGCAATATGAGCAAACCACTGCACACTTGGAAGATAGCAGTAACCACTCCTCTATCTGTTTTAAATGCCAGCCCGAGCTTACCTGCTTCGGTATGGGTTAACCAAGCGATTCAAAAGTAGGTTCCCACCGATGCATTCCTATGGGAAACCACCCGTACATCTCTATGGGAAATATTGACTATCTTAGCATCGAGGTGTTGATGAGACATGCAATATGAGCAAACCACTGCACACATGGAAGATAGCAGTAACCACTCCTCTATCTCCTTTTAATGCCACCCCGAGCATACCTGCTTTGGTATGGGTTTACCAAGCGATTCAAAAGTAGGTTCCCACCCATACATTTCTATGGGAAATTTTTGACTATCTTAGCATCGAGGTTTTGATGAGACATGCAATATGAGCAAACCACTGCACACTTGGAAGATAGCAGTAACCACTCCTCTATCTGTTTTAAATGCCACCCCGAGCATACCTGCTTCGGTATGGGTTAACCAATCGATTCAAAAGTAGGTTCCCACCGATACATTCCGATGGGAAACCACCCATACATCTCTATGGGAAATATTGACTATCTTAGCATCGAGGTGTTGATGAGACATGCAATATGAGGAAACCACTGCACACATGGAAGATAGCAGTAAGCACTCCTCTATCTCCTTTTAATGCCACCCCGAGCATACCTGATTTGGTATGGGTTTACCAAGCGATTCAAAAGTAGGTTCCCACCCATACATTTCGATGGGAAATTTTTGACTATCTTAGGATCGAGGTGTTGATGAGACATGCAATATGAGCAAACCAATGCACACTTGGAAGATAGCAGTAACCACTCCTCTATCTTTTTTAAATGCCACCCCGAGCATACCTGCTTCGGTATGGGTTAACCAAGCGATTCAAAAGTAGGTTCCCACCCATACATTCCTATGGGAAACCACCGATACATCTCTATGGGAAATATTGACTATCTTAGCATCGAGGTGTTGATGAGACATGCAATATGAGGAAACCACTGCACACATGGAAGATAGCAGTAACCACTCCTCTATCTGCTTTTAATGCCACCCCGAGCATACCTGCTTTTGTATGGGTTTACCAAGCGATTCAAAAGTAGGTTCCCACCCATACATTTGTATGGGAAATTTTTGACTATCTTAGCATCGAGGTTTTGATGAGACATAAAATATGAGCAAACCACTGCACACTTGGAAGATAGCAGTAACCACTCCTCTATCTCCTTTTAATGCCACCCCGAGCATACCTGCTTCGGTATGGGTTAACCAAGCGATTCAAAAGTAGGTTCCCACCCATACATTCCTATGGGAAACCACCCATACATCTCTATGGGAAATATTGACTATCTTAGCATCGAGGTGTTGATGAGACATGCAATATGAGTAAACCACTGCACACTTGGAAGATAGCAGTAACCACTCCTCTATCTGTTTTAAATGCCACCCCGAGCATACCTGATTTGGTATGGGTTTAAAAAGTAGGTTCCCACCCATAAATTTCTATGGGAAATTTTTGACTCCCTTAGGATCGAGGTGTTGATGAGACATGCAAAATGAGCAAACCAATGCACACTTGGAAGATAGCAGTAACCACTCCTCTATCTGTTTTAAATGCCACCCCGAGCATACCTGCTTCGGTATGGGTTAACCAAGCGATTCAAAAGTAGGTTCCCACCCATACATTCCTATGGGAAACCACCCATATATCTCTATGGGAAATTTTGACTATCTTAGCATCGAGGTGTGGATGAGACATGCAATATGAGCAAACCACTGCACACAAGGAAGATAGCAGTAACCACTCCTCTATCTCCTTTTAATGCCACCCCGAGCATACCTGCTTTTGTATGGGTTTACCAAGCGATTCAAAAGTAGGTTCCCACCCATACATTTCTATGGGAAATTTTTGACTATCTTAGCATCGAGGTTTTGATGAGACATGCAATTTGAGCAAACCACTGCACACTTGGAAGATAGCAGTAACCACTCCTCTATCTCTTTTTAATGCCACCCCGAGCATACCTGCTTCGGTATGGGTTAACCAAGCGATTCAAAAGTAGGTTCCCACCCATACATTCCTATGGGAAACCACCCATACATCTCTATGGGATATATTGACTATCTTAGCATCGAGGTGTTGATGAGACATGCAATATGAGGAAACCACTGCACACATGGAAGATAGCAGTAACCACTCCTCTATCTGCTTTTAATGCCACCCCGAGCATACCTGCTTTTGTATGGGTGTACCAAGCGATTCAAAAGTAGGTTCCCACCCATACATTTGTATGGGAAATTTTTGACTATCTTAGCATCGAGGTTTTGATGAGACATGCAATATGAGCAAACCACTGCACACTTGGAAGATAGCAGTAACCACTCCTCTATCTCCTTTTAATGCCACCCCGAGCATACCTGCTTCGGTATGGGTTAAACAAGCGATTCAAAAGTAGGTTCCCACCCATACATTCCTATGGGAAACCACCCATACATCTCTATGGGAAATATTGACTATCTTAGCATCGAGGTGTTGATGAGACATGCAATATGAGTAAACCACTGCACACTTGGAAGATAGCAGTAACCACTCCTCTATCTGTTTTAAATGCCACCCCGAGCATACCTGATTTGGTATGGTTTTACCAAGCGATTCAAAAGTAGGTTCCCACCCATACATTTCTATGGGAAATTTTTGACTCTCGTAGGATCGAGGTGTTGATGAGACATGCAATATGAGCAAACCAATGCACACTTGGAAGATAGCAGTAACCACTCCTCTATCTGTTTTAAATGCCACCCCGAGCATACCTGCTTCGGTAAGGGTTAACCAAGCGATTCAAAAGTAGGTTCCCACCCATACATTCCTATGGGAAACCACCCATACATCTCTATGGGAAATATTGACTATCTTAGCATCGAGGTGTTGATGAGACATGCAATATGAGGAAACCACTGCACACATGGAAGATAGCAGTAACCACTCCTCTATCTGCTTTTAATGCCACCCCGAGCATACCTGCTTTTGTATGGGTTTACCAAGCGATTCAAAAGTAGGTTCCCACCCATACATTTGTATGGGAAATTTTTGACTATCTTAGCATCAAGGTTTTGATGAGACATGCAATATGAGCAAACCACTGCACACTTGGAAGATAGCAGTAACCACTCCTCTATCTCCTTTCAATGCCACCCCGAGCATACCTGCTTCGGTATGGGTTAACCAAGCGATTCAAAAGTAGGTTCCCACCCATACATTCCTGTGGGAAACCACCCATACATCTCTATGGGAAATATTGACTATCTTAGCATCGAGGTGTTGATGAGACATGCAATATGAGTAAACCACTGCACACTTGGAAGATAGCAGTAACCACTCCTCTATCTGTTTTAAATGCCACCCCGAGCATACCTGCTTCGGTATGGGTTTACCAAGCGATTCAAAAGTAGGTTCCCACCCATACATTTCTATGGGAAATTTTTGACTATCTTAGCATCGAGGTGTTGATGAGACATGCAATAAGAGTAAACCACTGCACACATGGAAGATAGCAGTAACCACTCCTCTATCTGTTTTAAAAGCCACCCATAGAATTTTAGCTTTGGTATGGGTTTACCAAGCGATTCAAAAGTAGGTTCCCACCCATACATTTTTATGGGAAATTTTTGACTATTTTAGCATCGAGGTGTTGATGAGACATGCAATATGAGCAAACCACTGCACACTTGGAAGATAGCAGTAACCACTCCTCTATCTGTTTTACATGCCACCCCGAGCATACATGCTTCGGTATGGGTAAACCAAGCGATTCAAAAGTAGGTTCCTACCCATACATTTCTATGGTAAATTTTTGACTATCTTAGCATCGAGGTTTTGATGAGACATGCAATATGAGCAAACCACTGCACACTTGGAAGATAGCAGTAACCACTCCTCTATCTGTTTTAAATGCCACCCCGAGCTTACCTGCTTCGGTATGGGTTAACCAAGCGATTCAAAAGTAGGTTCCCACCCATGCATTCCTATGGGAAACCACCCATACATCTCTATGTGAAATATTGACTATCTTAGCATCGAGGTGTTGATGAGACATGCAATATGAGCAAACCACTGCACACATGGAAGATAGCAGTAACCACTCCTCTATCTCCTTTTAATGCCACCCCGAGCATACCTGCTTTGGTATGGGTTTACCAAGCGATTCAAAAGTAGGTTCCCACCCATACATTTCTCTGGGAAATTTTTGACTATCTTAGCATCGAGGCTTTGATGAGACATGCAATATGAGCAAACCACTGCACACTTGGAAGATAGCAGTAACCACTCCTCTATCTGTTTTAAATGCCACCCCGAGCATACCTGCTTCGGTATGGGTTAACCAATCGATTCAAAAGTAGGTTCCCACCGATACATTCCGATGGGAAACCACCCATACATCTCTATGGGAAATATTGACTATCTTAGCATCGAGGTGTTGATGAGACATGCAATATGAGGAAACCACTGCACACATGGAAGATAGCAGTAAGCACTCCTCTCTCTCCTTTTAATGCCACCCCGAGCATACCTGATTTGGTATGGGTTTACCAAGCGATTCAAAAGTAGGTTCCCACCCATACATTTCGATGGGAAATTTTTGACTATCTTAGGATCGAGGTGTTGATGAGACATGCAATATGAGCAAACCAATGCACACTTGGAAGATAGCAGTAACCACTCCTCTATCTGTTTTAAATGCCACCCCGAGCATACCTGCTTCGGTATGGGTTAACCAAGCGATTCAAAAGTAGGTTCCCACCCATACATTCCTATGGGAAACCACCCATACATCTCTATGGGAAATATTGACTATCTTAGCATCGAGGTGTTGATGAGACATGCAATATGAGTAAACCACTGCACACTTGGAAGATAGCAGTAACCACTCCTCTATCTGTTTTAAATGCCACCCCGAGCATACCTGCTTCGGTATGGGTTTACCAAGCGATTCAAAAGTAGGTTCCCACCCATACATTTCTATGGGAAATTTTTGACTATCTTAGCATCGAGGTGTTGATGAGACATGCAATAAGAGTAAACCACTGCACACATGGAAGATAGCAGTAACCACTCCTCTATCTGTTTTAAAAGCCACCCATAGAATTTTAGCTTTGGTATGGGTTTACCAAGCGATTCAAAAGTAGGTTCCCACCCATACATTTTTATGGGAAATTTTTGACTATTTTAGCATCGAGGTGTTGATGAGAAATGCAATATGAGCAAACCACTGCACACTTGGAAGATAGCAGTAACCACTCCTCTATCTGTTTTAAATGCCACCCCGAGCATACATGCTTCGGTATGGGTAAACCAAGCGATTCAAAAGTAGGTTCCCACCCACACATTTCTATGGGAAATTTTTGACTATCTTAGCATCGAGGTTTTGATGAGACATGCAATATGAGCAAACCACTGCACACTTGGAAGATAGCAGTAACCACTCCTCTATCTGTTTTAAATGCCAGCCCGAGCTTACCTGCTTCGGTATGGGTTAACCAAGCGATTCAAAAGTAGGTTCCCACCGATGCATTCCTATGGGAAACCACCCGTACATCTCTATGGGAAATATTGACTATCTTAGCATCGAGGTGTTGATGAGACATGCAATATGAGCAAACCACTGCACACATGGAAGATAGCAGTAACCACTCCTCTATCTCCTTTTAATGCCACCCCGAGCATACCTGCTTTGGTATGGGTTTACCAAGCGATTCAAAAGTAGGTTCCCACCCATACATTTCTATGGGAAATTTTTGACTATCTTAGCATCGAGGTTTTGATGAGACATGCAATATGAGCAAACCACTGCACACTTGGAAGATAGCAGTAACCACTCCTCTATCTGTTTTAAATGCCACCCCGAGCATACCTGCTTCGGTATGGGTTAACCAATCGATTCAAAAGTAGGTTCCCACCGATACATTCCGATGGGAAACCACCCATACATCTCTATGGGAAATATTGACTATCTTAGCATCGAGGTGTTGATGAGACATGCAATATGAGGAAACCACTGCACACATGGAAGATAGCAGTAAGCACTCCTCTATCTCCTTTTAATGCCACCCCGAGCATACCTGATTTGGTATGGGTTTACCAAGCGATTCAAAAGTAGGTTCCCACCCATACATTTCGATGGGAAATTTTTGACTATCTTAGGATCGAGGTGTTGATGAGACATGCAATATGAGCAAACCAATGCACACTTGGAAGATAGCAGTAACCACTCCTCTATCTTTTTTAAATGCCACCCCGAGCATACCTGCTTCGGTATGGGTTAACCAAGCGATTCAAAAGTAGGTTCCCACCCATACATTCCTATGGGAAACCACCGATACATCTCTATGGGAAATATTGACTATCTTAGCATCGAGGTGTTGATGAGACATGCAATATGAGGAAACCACTGCACACATGGAAGATAGCAGTAACCACTCCTCTATCTGCTTTTAATGCCACCCCGAGCATACCTGCTTTTGTATGGGTTTACCAAGCGATTCAAAAGTAGGTTCCCACCCATACATTTGTATGGGAAATTTTTGACTATCTTAGCATCGAGGTTTTGATGAGACATAAAATATGAGCAAACCACTGCACACTTGGAAGATAGCAGTAACCACTCCTCTATCTCCTTTTAATGCCACCCCGAGCATACCTGCTTCGGTATGGGTTAACCAAGCGATTCAAAAGTAGGTTCCCACCCATACATTCCTATGGGAAACCACCCATACATCTCAATGGGAAATATTGACTATCTTAGCATCGAGGTGTTGATGAGACATGCAATATGAGTAAACCACTGCACACTTGGAAGATAGCAGTAACCACTCCTCTATCTGTTTTAAATGCCACCCCGAGCATACCTGATTTGGTATGGGTTTAAAAAGTAGGTTCCCACCCATAAATTTCTATGGGAAATTTTTGACTCCCTTAGGATCGAGGTGTTGATGAGACATGCAAAATGAGCAAACCAATGCACACTTGGAAGATAGCAGTAACCACTCCTCTATCTGTTTTGAATGCCATCCCGAGCATACCTGCTTCGGTATGGGTTAACCAAGCGATTCAAAAGTAGGTTCCCACCCATACATTCCTATGGGAAACCACCCATATATCTCTATGGGAAATTTTGACTATCTTAGCATCGAGGTGTGGATGAGACATGCAATATGAGCAAACCACTGCACACAAGGAAGATAGCAGTAACCACTCCTCTATCTCCTTTTAATGCCACCCCGAGCATACCTGCTTTTGTATGGGTTTACCAAGCGATTCAAAAGTAGGTTCCCACCCATACATTTCTATGGGAAATTTTTGACTATCTTAGCATCGAGGTTTTGATGAGACATGCAATATGAGCAAACCACTGCACACTTGGAAGATAGCAGTAACCACCCCTCTATCTCTTTTTAATGCCACCCCGAGCATACCTGCTTCGGTATGGTTAACCAAGCGATTCAAAAGTAGGTTCCCACCCATACATTCCTATGGGAAACCACCCATACATCTCTATGGGAAATATTGACTATCTTAGCATTGAGGTGTTGATGAGACATGCAATATGAGGAAACCACTGCACACATGGAAGATAGCAGTAACCACTCCTCTATCTGCTTTTAATGCCACCCCGAGCATACCTGCTTTTGTATGGGTTTACCAAGCGATTCAAAAGTAGGTTCCCACCCATACATTTGTATGGGAAATTTTTGACTATCTTAGCATCGAGGTTTTGATGAGACATGCAATATGAGCAAACCACTGCACACTTGGAAGATAGCAGTAACCACTCCTCTATCTCCTTTTAATGCCACCCCGAGCATACCTGCTTCGGTATGGGTTAACCAAGCGATTCAAAAGTAGGTTCCCACCCATACATTCCTATGGGAAACCACCCATACATCTCTATGGGAAATATTGACTATCTTAGCATCGAGGTGTTGATGAGACATGCAATATGAGTAAACCACTGCACACTTGGAAGATAGCAGTAACCACTCCTCTATCTGTTTTAAATGCCACCCCGAGCATACCTGATTTGGTATGGTTTTACCAAGCGATTCAAAAGTAGGTTCCCACCCATACATTTCTATGGGAAATGTTTGACTCTCTTAGGATCGAGGTGTTGATGAGACATGCAATATGAGCAAACCAATGCACACTTGGAAGATAGCAGTAACCACTCCTCTATCTGTTTTAAATGCCACCCCGAGCATACCTGCTTCGGTATGGGTTAACCAAGCGATTCAAAAGTAGGTTCCCACCCATACATTCCTATGGGAAACCACCCATACATCTCTATGGGAAATATTGACTATCTTAGCATCGAGGTGTTGATGAGACATGCAATATGAGTAAACCACTGCACACTTGGAAGATAGCAGTAACCACTCCTCTATCTGTTTTAAATGCCACCCCGAGCATACCTGCTTCGGTATGGGTTTACCAAGCGATTCAAAAGTAGGTTCCCACCCATACATTTCTATGGGAAATTTTTGACTATCTTAGCATCGAGGTGTTGATGAGACATGCAATAAGAGTAAACCACTGCACACATGGAAGATAGCAGTAACCACTCGTCTATCTGTTTTAAAAGCCACCCATAGAATTTTAGCTTTGGTATGGGTTTACCAAGCGATTCAAAAGTAGGTTCCCACCCATACATTTTTATGGGAAATTTTTGACTATTTTAGCATCGAGGTGTTGATGAGAAATGCAATGTGAGCAAACCACTGCACACTTGGAAGATAGCAGTAACCACTCCTCTATCTGTTTTAAATGCCACCCCGAGCTTACCTGCTTCGGTATGGGTTAACCAAGCGATTCAAAAGTAGGTTCCCACCGATGCATTCCTATGGGAAACCACCCGTACATCTCTATGGGAAATATTGACTATCTTAGCATCGAGGTGTTGATGAGACATGCAATATGAGCAAACCACTGCACACATGGAAGATAGCAGTAACCATTCCTCTATCTCCTTTTAATGCCACCCCGAGCATACCTGCTTTGGTATGGGTTTACCAAGCGATTCAAAAGTAGGTTCCCACCCATACATTTCTATGGGAAATTTTTGACTATCTTAGCATCGAGGTTTTGATGAGACATGCAATATGAGCAAACCACTGCACACTTGGAAGATAGCAGTAACCACTCCTCTATCTGTTTTAAATGCCACCCCGAGCATACCTGTTTCGGTATGGGTTAACCAATCGATTCAAAAGTAGGTTCCCCCCGATACATTCCGATGGGAAACCACCCATACATCTCTATGGGAAATATTGACTATCTTAGCATCGAGGTGGTGATGAGACATGCAATATGAGGAAACCACTGCACACATGGAAGATAGCAGTAAGCACTCCTCTCTCTCCTTTTAATGCCACCCCGAGCATACCTGATTTGGTATGGGTTTACCAAGCTATTCAAAAGTAGGTTCCCACCCATACATTTCGATGGGAAATTTTTGACTATCTTAGGATCGAGGTGTTGATGAGACATGCAATATGAGCAAACCAATGCACACTTGGAAGATAGCAGTAACCACTCCTCTATCTGTTTTAAATGCCACCCCGAGCATACCTGCTTCGGTATGGGTTAACCAAGCGATTCAAAAGTAGGTTCCCACCCATACATTCCTATGGGAAACCACCCATACATCTCTATGGGAAATATTGACTATCTTAGCATCGAGGTGTTGATGAGACATGCAATATGAGTAAACCACTGCACACTTGGAAGATAGCAGTAACCACTCCTCTATCTGTTTTAAATGCCACCCCGAGCATACCTGCTTCGGTATGGGTTTACCAAGCGATTCAAAAGTAGGTTCCCACCCATACATTTCTATGGGAAATTTTTGACTATCTTAGCATCGAGGTGTTGATGAGACATGCAATAAGAGTAAACCACTGCACACATGGAAGATAGCAGTAACCACTCCTCTATCTGTTTTAAAAGCCACCCATAGAATTTTAGCTTTGGTATGGGTTTACCAAGCGATTCAAAAGTAGGTTCCCACCCATACATTTTTATGGGAAATTTTTGACTATTTTAGCATCGAGGTGTTGATGAGAAATGCAATGTGAGCAAACCACTGCACACTTGGAAGATAGCAGTAACCACTCCTCTATCTGTTTTAAATGCCACCCCGAGCATACATGCTTCGGTATGGGTAAACCAAGCGATTCAAAAGTAGGTTCCCACCCATACATTTCTATGGGAAATTTTTGACTATCTTAGCATCGAGGTTTTGATGAGACATGCAATATGAGCAAACCACTGCACACTTGGAAGATAGCAGTAACCACTCCTCTATCTGTTTTAAATGCCAGCCCGAGCTTACCTGCTTCGGTATGGGTTAACCAAGCGATTCAAAAGTAGGTTCCCACCGATGCATTCCTATGGGAAACCACCCGTACATCTCTATGGGAAATATTGACTATCTTAGCATCGAGGTGTTGATGAGACATGCAATATGAGCAAACCACTGCACACATGGAAGATAGCAGTAACCACTCCTCTATCTCCTTTTAATGCCACCCCGAGCATACCTGCTTTGGTATGGGTTTACCAAGCGATTCAAAAGTAGGTTCCCACCCATACATTTCTATGGGAAATTTTTGACTATCTTAGCATCGAGGTTTTGATGAGACATGCAATATGAGCAAACCACTGCACACTTGGAAGATAGCAGTAACCACTCCTCTATCTGTTTTAAATGCCACCCCGAGCATACCTGCTTCGGTATGGGTTAACCAATCGATTCAAAAGTAGGTTCCCACCGATACATTCCGATGGGAAACCACCCATACATCTCTATGGGAAGTATTGACTATCTTAGCATCGAGGTGTTGATGAGACATGCAATATGAGGAAACCACTGCACACATGGAAGATAGCAGTAAGCACTCCTCTATCTCCTTTTAATGCCACCCCGAGCATACCTGATTTGGTATGGGTTTACCAAGCGATTCAAAAGTAGGTTCCCACCCATACATTTCGATGGGAAATTTTTGACTATCTTAGGATCGAGGTGTTGATGAGACATGCAATATGAGCAAACCAATGCACACTTGGAAGATAGCAGTAACCACTCCTCTATCTGTTTTAAATGCCACCCCGAGCATACCTGCTTCGGTATGGGTTAACCAAGCGATTCAAAAGTAGGTTCCCACCCATACATTCCTATGGGAAACCACCCATACATCTCTATGGGAAATATTGTCTATCTTAGCATCGAGGTGTTGATGAGACATGCAATATGAGCAAACCAAGGCACACTTGGAAGATAGCAGTAACCACTCCTCTATCTGTTTTAAATGCCACCCCGAGTATACCTGCTTCGGTATGGGTTAACCAAGCAATTCAAAAGTAGGTTCCCACCCATACATTCCTATGGGAAACCACCCATACATCTCTATGGGAAATATTGACTATCTTAGCATCGAGGTGTTGATGAGACATGCAATATGAGGAAACCATTGCACACATGGAAGATAGCAGTAACCACTCCTCTATCTGCTTTTAATGCCACCCCGACCATACCTGCTTTTGTATGGGTTTACCAAGCGATTCAAAAGTAGGTTCCCACCCATACATTTGTATGGGAAATTTTTGACTATCTTAGCATCGAGGTGTTGATGAGACATGCAATATGAGCAAACCACTGCACACTTGGAAGATAGCAGTAACCACTCCTCTATCTGTTTTAAATGCCACCCCGAGCATACCTGCTTCGGTATGGGTTAACCAATCGATTCAAAAGTAGGTTCCCACCGATACATTCCGATGGGAAACCACCCATACATCTCTATGGGAAATATTGACTATCTTAGCATCGAAGTGTTGATGAGACATGCAATATGAGGAAACCACTGCACACATGGAAGATAGCAGTAAGCACTCCTCTATCTCCTTTTAAGGCCATCCCGAGCATACCTGATTTGGTATGGGTTTACCAAGCGATTCAAAAGTAGGTTCCCACCCATACATTTCGATGGGAAATTTTTGACTATCTTAGGATCGAGGTGTTGATGAGACATGCAATATGAGCAAACCAATGCACACTTGGAAGATAGCAGTAACCACTCCTCTATCTGTTTTAAATGCCACCCCGAGCATACATGCTTCGGTATGGGTAAACCAAGCGATTCAAAAGTAGGTTCCCACCCATACATTTCTATGGGAAATTTTTAACTATCTTAGCATCGAGGTTTTGATGAGACATGCAATATGAGCAAACCACTGCACACTTGGAAGATAGCAGTAACCACTCTATCTGTTTTAAATGCCACCCCGAGCATACCTGCTTCGGTATGGGTTAACCAAGCGATTCAAAAGTAGGTTCCCACCGATGCATTCCTATGGGAAACCACCCATATATCTCTATGGGAAATATTGACTATCTTAGCATCGAGGTGTTGATGAGACATGCAATATGAGGAAACCACTGCACACATGGAAGATAGCAGTAACCACTCCTCTATCTGCTTTTAATGCCACCCCGAACATACCTGATTTGGTATGAGTTTACCAAGCGATTCAAAAGTAGGTTCCTACCCATACATTTCTATGGGAAATTTTTGACTATCTTAGGATCGAGGTGTTGATGAGACATGCAATATGAGCAAACCAATGCACACTTGGAAGATAGCAGTAACCACTCCTCTATCTGTTTTAAATGCCACCCCGAGCATACCTGCTTCGGTATGGGTTAACCAAGCGATTCAAAACTAGGTTCCCACCCATACATTCCTATGGGAAACCACCCATACATCTCTATGGGAAATATTGACTATCTTAGCAACGAGGTGTTGATGAGACATGCAATATGAGCAAACCACTGCACACATGGAAGATAGCAGAAACGACTCCTCTATCTGTTTTAAATGCCACCCCGAGCATACCTGCTTTGGTATGGGTTTACCAAGCGATTCAAAAGTAGGTTCCCACCCATACATTTCTATGGGAAATTTTTGACTATCTTAGCATCGAGGTGTTGATGAGACATGCAATAAGAGTAAACCACTGCACACATGGAAGATAGCAGTAACCACTCCTCTATCTGTTTTAAATGCCACCCCTAGAATTTTAGCTTTGGTATGGGTTTACCAAGAGATTCAAAAGTAGGTTCCCACCCATACATTTTTATGGGAAATTTTTGACTATTTTAGCATCGAGGTGTTGATGAGACATGCAATATGAGCAAACCACTGCACACTTGGAAGATAGCAGTAACCACTCCTCTATCTGTTTTAATGCCACCCCGAGCATACCTGCTTCGGTGTGGGTAAACCAAGCGATTCAAAAGTAGGTTCCCACCCACACATTCCTATGGGAAACCACCCATACATCTCTATGGGAAATATTGACTATTTTAGCATCGAGGTGTTGATGAGACATGCAATATGAGTAAACCACTGCACACTTGGAAGATAGCAGTAACCACTCCTCTATCTGTTTTAAATGCCACCCCGAGCATACCTGCTTTGGTACGGGTTTACCAAGCGATTTAAAAGTAGGTTCCCACCCATACATTTCTATGGGAAATTTTTGACTATCTTAGCATCGAGGTTTTGATGAGACATGCAATATGAGCAAACCACTGCACACTTGGAAGATAGCAGTAACCACTCCTCTATCTGTTTTAAATGCCACCCCGAGCATACCTGCTTCGGTATGGGTTTACCAAGCGATTCAAAAGTAGGTTCCCACCCATACAGTTCTATGGGAAATTTTTGACTATCTTAGCATCGAGGTGTTGATGAGACATGCAATAAGAGTAAACCACTGCACACATGGAAGATAGCAGTAACCACTCCTCTATCTGTTTAAATGCCACCCCTAGAATTTTAGCTTTGGTATGGGTTTACCAAGCGATTCAAAAGTAGGTTCCCACCCATACATTTTTATGGGAAATTTTTGACTATTTTAGCATCGAGGTGTTGATGAGACATGCAATATGAGCAAACCACTGCACACTTGGAAGATAGCAGTAACCACTCCTCTATCTGTTTTAAATGCCACCCCGAGCATACATGCTTCGGTATGGGTAAACCAAACGATTCAAAAGTAGGTTCCCACCCATACATTTCTATGGGAAATTTTTGACTATCTTAGCATCGAGGTTTTGATGAGACATGCAATATGAGCAAACCACTGCACACTTTGAAGATAGCAGTAACCACTCCTCTATCTGTTTTAAATGCCACCCCGAGCATACCTGCTTCGGAATGGGTTAACCAAGCGATTCAAAAGTAGGTTCCCACCGATGCATTCCTATGGGAAACCACCCATACATCTCTATGGGAAATATTGACTATCTTAGCATCGAGGTGTTGATGAGACATGCAATATGAGGAAACCACTGCACACATGGAAGATAGCAGTAACCACTCCTCTATCTGCTTTTAATGCCACCCCGAACATACCTGATTTGGTATGGGTTTACCGAGCGATTCAAAAGTAGGTTCCCACCCATACATTTCTATGGGAAATTTTTGACTATCTTAGGATCGAGGTGTTGATGAGACATGCAATATGAGCAAACCAATGCACACTTGGAAGATAGCAGTAACCACTCCTCTATCTGTATTAAATGCCACCCCGAGCATACCTGCTTCGGTGTGGGTTAACCAAGCGATTCAAAAGTAGGTTCCCACCCATACATTCCTATGGGAAACCACCCATACATCTCTATGGGAAATATTGACTATCTTAGCATCGAGGTGTTGATGAGACATGCAATATGAGTAAACCACTGCACACTTGGAAGATAGCAGTAACCACTCCTCTATCTGTTTTAAATGCCACCCCGAGCATACCTGCTTCGGTATGGGTTAACCAAGCGATTCAAAACTAGGTTCCCACCCATACATTCCTATGGGAAACCACCCATACATCTCTATGGGAAATATTGACTATCTTAGCAACGAGGTGTTGATGAGACATGCAATATGAGCAAACCACTGCACACATGGAAGATAGCAGTAACGACTCCTCTATCTGTTTTAAATGCCACCCCGAGCATACGTGCTTTGGGATGGGTTTACCAAGCGATTCTAAAGTAGGTTCCCACCCATTCATTTCTGTGGGAAATTTTTGACTATCTTAGCATCGAGGTGTTGATGAGACATGCAATAAGAGTAAACCACTGCACACATGGAAGATAGCAGTAACCACTCCTCTATCTGTTTTAAATGCCACCCCTAGAATTTTAGCTTTGGTATGGGTTTACCAAGCGATTCAAAAGTAGGTTCCCACCCATACATTTTTATGGGAAATTTTTGACTATTTTAGCATCGAGGTGTTGATGAGACATGCAATATGAGCAAACCACTGCACACTTGGAAGATAGCAGTAACCACTCCTCTATCTGTTTTAAATGCCACCCCGAGCATACCTGCTTCGGTGTGGGTAAACCAAGCGATTCAAAAGTAGGTTCCCACCCACACATTCCTATGGGAAACCACCCATACATCTCTATGGGAAATAATGACTATCTTAGCATCGAGGTGTTGATGAGACATGCAATATGAGCAAACCACTGCACACTTGGAAGATAGCAGTAACCACTCCTCTATCTGTTTTAAATGCCACCCCGAGCATACATGCTTCGGTATGGGTAAACCAAACGATTCAAAAGTAGGTTCCCACCTATACATTTCTATGGGAAATTTTTGACTATCTTAGCATCGAAGTTTTGATGAGACATGCAATATGAGCAAACCACTGCACACTTGGAAGATAGCAGTAACCACTCCTCTATCTGTTTTAAATGCCACCCCGAGCATACCTGCTTCGGTATGGGTTAACCAAGCGATTCAAAAGTAGGTTCCCACCGATGCATTCCTATGGGAAACCACCCATACATCTCTATGGGAAATATTGACTATCTTAGCATCGAGGTGTTGATGAGACATGCAATATGAGGAAACCACTGCACACATGGAAGATAGCAGTAATCACTCCTCTATCTGCTTTTAATGCCACCCCGAACATACCTGATTTGGTATGGGTTTACCAAGCGATTCAAAAGTAGGTTCCCACCCATACATTTCTATGGGAAATTTTTGACTATCTTAGGATCGAGGTGTTGATGAGACATGCAATATGAGCAAACCAATGCACACTTGGAAGATAGCAGTAACCACTCCTCTATCTGTTTTAAATGCCACCCCGAGCATACCTGCTTCGGTATGGGTTAACCAAGCGATTCAAAAGTAGAATCCCACCCATACATTCCTATGGGAAACCACCCATACATCTCTATGGGAAATATTGACTATCTTAGCATCGAGGTGTTGATGAGACATGCAATATGAGTAAACCACTGCACACTTGGAAGATAGCAGTAACCACTCCTCTATCTGTTTTATATGCCACCCCGAGCATACCTGCTTCGGTATGGGTTAACCAAGCGATTCAAAACTAGGTTCCCACCCATACATTCCTATGGGAAACCACCCATACATCTCTATGGGAAATATTGACTATCTTAGCAACGAGGTGTTGATGAGACATGCAATATGAGCAAACCACTGCACACATGGAAGATAGCAGTAACGACTCCTCTATCTGTTTTAAATGCCACCCCGAGCATACGTGCTTTGGGATGGGTTTACCAAGCGATTCAAAAGTAGGTTCCCACCCATTCATTTCTGTGGGAAATTTTTGACTATCTTAGCATCGAGGTGTTGATGAGACATGCAATAAGAGTAAACCACTGCACACATGGAAGATAGCAGTAACCACTCCTCTATCTGTTTTAAATGCCACCCCTAGAATTTTAGCTTTGGTAAGGGTTTACCAAGCGATTCAAAAGTAGGTTCCCACCCATACATTTTTATGGGAAATTTTTGACTATTTTAGCATCGAGGTGTTGATGAGACATGCAATATGAGCAAACCACTGCACACTTGGAAGATAGCAGTAACCACTCCTCTATCTGTTTTAAATGCCACCCCGAGCATACCTGCTTCGGTGTGGGTAAACCAAGCGATTCAAAAGTAGGTTCCCACCCACACATTCCTATGGGAAACCACCCATACATCTCTATGGGAAATATTGACTATCTTAGCATCGAGGTGTTGATGAGACATGCAATATGAGTAAACCACTGCACACATGGAAGATAGCAGAAAACCACTCCTCTATCTGTTTTAAATGCCACCCCGAGCATACCTGCTTTGGTACGGGTTTACCAAGCGATTTAAAAGTAGGTTCCCACCCATACATATCTATGGGAAATTTTTGACTATCTTAGCATCGAGGTGTTGATGAGACATGCAATATGAGCAAACCACTGCACACTTGGAAGATAGCAGTAACCACTCCTCTATCTGTTTTAAATGCCACCCCGAGCATACCTGCTTCGGTATGGGTTAACCAAGCGATTAAAAAGTAGGTTCCCACCCATACATTCCAATGGGAAACCACCCATACATCTCTATGGGAAATATTGACTATCTTAGCATCGAGGTGTTGATGAGACATGCAATATGAGCAAACCACTGCACACATGGAAGACAGCAGTAACCACTCCTCTATCTCCTTTTAATGCCACCCCGAGCATACCTGCTTTGGTACGGGTTTACCAAGCGATTTAAAAGTAAGTTCCCACCCATACATTTCTATGGGAAATTTTTGACTATCTTAGCATCGAGGTGTTGATGAGACATGCAATAAGAGTAAACCACTGCACACATGGAAGATAGCAGTAACCACTCCTCTATCTGTTTTAAATGCCACCCCTAGAATTTTAGCTTTGGTATGGGTTTACCAAGCGATTCAAAAGTAGGTTCCCACCCATACATTTTTATGGGAAATTTTTGACTATTTTAGCATCGAGGTGTTGATGAGACATGCAATATGAGTAAACCACTGCACACTTGGAAGATAGCAGTAACCACTCCTCTATCTGTTTTAAATGCCACCCCGAGCATACCTGCTTTGGTACGGGTTTACCAAGCGATTTAAAAGTAGGTTCCCACCCATACATTTCTATGGGAAATTTTTGACTATCTTAGCATCGAGGTGTTGATGAGACATGCAATATGAGCAAACCACTGCACACTTGGAAGATAGCAGTAACCATTTCTCTATCTGTTTTAAATGCCACCCCGAGCATACCTGCTTCGGTATGGGTTAACCAAGCGATTCAAAAGTAGGTTCCCACCCATACATTCCTATGGGAAACCACCCATACATCTCTATGGGAAATATTGACTATCTTAGCATCGAGGTGTTGATGAGACATGCAATATGAGGAAACCACTGCACACATGGAAGATAGCAGTAACCACTCCTCTCTCTGCTTTTAATGCCACCCCGAACATACCTGATTTGGTATGGGTTTACCAAGCGATTCAAAAGTAGGTTCCCACCCATACATTTCTATGGAAATTTTTGACTATCTTAGGATCGAGGTGTTGATGAGACATGCAATATGAGCAAACCAATGCACACTTGGAAGATAGCAGTAACCACTCCTCTATCTGTTTTAAATGCCACCACGAGCATAACTGCTTCGGTATGGGTTAACCATGCGATTCAAAAGTAGGTTCCTACCCATACATTCCTATGGGAAACCACCCATACATCTCTATGGGAAATATTGACTATCTTAGCATCGAGGTTTTGATGAGACATGCAATATGAGCAAACTACTGCACACTTGGAAGATAGCAGTAACCACTCCTCTATCTGTTTTAATGCCACCCCGAGCATACCTGCTTCGGTGTGGGTAAACCAAGCGATTCAAAAGTAGGTTCCCACCCACACATTCCTATGGGAAACCACCCATACATCTCTATGGGAAATATTGACTATTTTAGCATCGAGGTGTTGATGAGACATGCAATATGAGTAAACCACTGCACACTTGGAAGATATCAGTAACCACTCCTCTATCTGTTTTAAATGCCACCTCGAGCATACCTGCTTCGGTATGGGTTAACCAAGCGATTCAAAACTAGGTTCCCACCCATACATTCCTATGGGAAACCACCCATACATCTCTATGGGAAATATTGACAATCTTAGCAACGAGGTGCTGATGAGACATGCAATATGAGCAAACCACTGCACACATGGAAGATAGCAGTAACGACACCTCTATCTGTTTTAAATGCCACCCCGAGCATACGTGCTTTGGGATGGGTTTACCAAGCGATTCAAAAGTAGGTTCCCACCCATACATTTCTGTGGGAAATTTTTGACTATCTTAGCATCGAGGTGTTGATGAGACATGCAATAAGAGTAAACCACTGCACACATGGAAGATAGCAGTAACCACTCCTCTATCTGTTTTAAATGCCACCCCTAGAATTTTAGCTTTGGTATGGGTTTACCAAGCGATTCAAAAGTAGGTTCCCACCCATACATTTTTATGGGAAATTTTTGACTATTTTAGCATCGAGGTGTTGATGAGACATGCAATATGAGCAAACCACTGCACACTTGGAAGATAGCAGTAACCACTCCTCTATCTGTTTTAAATGCCACCCCGAGCATACCTGTTTCGGTGTGGGTAAACCAAGCGATTCAAAAGTAGGTTCCCACCCACACATTCCTATGGGAAACCACCCATACATCTCTATGGGAAATATTGACTATCTTAGCATCGAAGTGTTGATGAGACATGCAATATGAGTAAACCACTGCACACATGGAATATAGCAGTAACCACTCCTCTATCTGTTTTAAATGCCACCCCGAGCATACCTGCTTTGGTATGGGTTTACCAAGCGATTCAAAAGTAGGTTCCCACCCATACATTTCTATGGGAAATTTTTGACTATCTTAGCATCGAGGTTTTGATGAGACATGCAATATGAGCAAACCACTGCACACTTGGAAGATAGCAGTAACCACTCCTCTATCTGTTTTAAATGCCACCCCGAGCATACCTGCTTCGGTATGGGTTAACCAAGCGATTCAAAAGTAGGTTCCCACCCATACATTCCTATGGGAAACCACCCATACATCTCTATGGGAAATATTGACTATCTTAGCATCGAGGTGTTGATGAGACATGCAATATGAGGAAACCACTGCACACATGGAAGATAGCAGTAAGCACTACTCTATCTCCTTTTAATGCCACCCCGAACATACCTGATTTGGTATGGGTTTACCAAGCGATTCAAAAGTAGGTTCCCACCCATACATTTCTATGGGAAATTTTTGACTATCTTAGGATCGAGGTGTTGATGAGACATGCAATATGAGCAAACCAATGCACACTTGGAAGATAGCAGTAACCACTCCTCTATCTGTTTTAAATGCCACCACGAGCATACCTGCTTCGGTATGGGTTAACCAAGCGATTCAAAAGTAGGTTCCCACCCATACATTCCTATGGGAAACCACCCATACATCTCTATGGGAAATATTGACTATCTTAGCATCAAGGTGTTGATGAGACATGCAATATGAGTAAACCACTGCACACTTGGAAGATAGCAGTAACCACTCCTCTATCTGTTTTAAATGCCACCCCGAGCATACCTGCTTCGGTATGGGTTAACCAAGCGATTCAAAACTAGGTTCCCACCCATACATTCCTATGGGAAACCACCCATACATCTCTATGGGAAAAATTGACTATCTTAGCAACGAGGTGTTGATGAGACATGCAATATGAGCAAACCACTGCACACATGGAAGATAGCAGTAACGACTCCTCTATCTGTTTTAAATGCCACCCCGAGCATACGTGCTTTGGGATGGGTTTACCAAGCGATTCAAAAGTAGGTTCCCACCCATTCATTTCTGTGGGAAATTTTTGACTATCTTAGCATCGAGGTGTTGATGAGACATGCAATAAGAGTAAACCACTGCACACATGGAAGATAGCAGTAACCACTCCTCTATCTGTTTTAAATGCCACCCCTAGAATTTTAGCTTTGGTAAGGGTTTACCAAGCGATTCAAAAGTAGGTTCCCACCCATACATTTTTATGGGAAATTTTTGACTATTTTAGCATCGAGGTGTTGATGAGACATGCAATATGAGCAAACCACTGCACACTTGGAAGATAGCAGTAACCACTCCTCTATCTGTTTTAAATGCCACCCCGAGCATACCTGCTTCGGTGTGGGTAAACCAAGCGATTCAAAAGTAGGTTCCCACCCACACATTCCTATGGGAAACCACCCATACATCTCTATGGGAAATATTGACTATCTTAGCATCGAGGTGTTGATGAGACATGCAATATGAGTAAACCACTGCACACATGGAAGATAGCAGAAAACCACTCCTCTATCTGTTTTAAATGCCACCCCGAGCATACCTGCTTTGGTACGGGTTTACCAAGCGATTTAAAAGTAGGTTCCCACCCATACATATCTATGGGAAATTTTTGACTATCTTAGCATCGAGGTGTTGATGAGACATGCAATATGAGCAAACCACTGCACACTTGGAAGATAGCAGTAACCACTCCTCTATCTGTTTTAAATGCCACCCCGAGCATACCTGCTTCGGTATGGGTTAACCAAGCGATTAAAAAGTAGGTTCCCACCCATACATTCCAATGGGAAACCACCCATACATCTCTATGGGAAATATTGACTATCTTAGCATCGAGGTGTTGATGAGACATGCAATATGAGCAAACCACTGCACACATGGAAGACAGCAGTAACCACTCCTCTATCTCCTTTTAATGCCACCCCGAGCATACCTGCTTTGGTACGGGTTTACCAAGCGATTTAAAAGTAAGTTCCCACCCATACATTTCTATGGGAAATTTTTGACTATCTTAGCATCGAGGTGTTGATGAGACATGCAATAAGAGTAAACCACTGCACACATGGAAGATAGCAGTAACCACTCCTCTATCTGTTTTAAATGCCACCCCTAGAATTTTAGCTTTGGTATGGGTTTACCAAGCGATTCAAAAGTAGGTTCCCACCCATACATTTTTATGGGAAATTTTTGACTATTTTAGCATCGAGGTGTTGATGAGACATGCAATATGAGTAAACCACTGCACACTTGGAAGATAGCAGTAACCACTCCTCTATCTGTTTTAAATGCCACCCCGAGCATACCTGCTTTGGTACGGGTTTACCAAGCGATTTAAAAGTAGGTTCCCACCCATACATTTCTATGGGAAATTTTTGACTATCTTAGCATCGAGGTGTTGATGAGACATGCAATATGAGCAAACCACTGCACACTTGGAAGATAGCAGTAACCACTTCTCTATCTGTTTTAAATGCCACCCCGAGCATACCTGCTTCGGTATGGGTTAACCAAGCGATTCAAAAGTAGGTTCCCACCCATACATTCCTATGGGAAACCACCCATACATCTCTATGGGAAATATTGACTATCTTAGCATCGAGGTGTTGATGAGACATGCAATATGAGGAAACCACTGCACACATGGAAGATAGCAGTAACCACTCCTCTCTCTGCTTTTAATGCCACCCCGAACATACCTGATTTGGTATGGGTTTACCAAGCGATTCAAAAGTAGGTTCCCACCCATACATTTCTATGGAAATTTTTGACTATCTTAGGATCGAGGTGTTGATGAGACATGCAATATGAGCAAACCAATGCACACTTGGAAGATAGCAGTAACCACTCCTCTATCTGTTTTAAATGCCACCACGAGCATAACTGCTTCGGTATGGGTTAACCATGCGATTCAAAAGTAGGTTCCCACCCATACATTCCTATGGGAAACCACCCATACATCTCTATGGGAAATATTGACTATCTTAGCATCGAGGTTTTGATGAGACATGCAATATGAGCAAACTACTGCACACTTGGAAGATAGCAGTAACCACTCCTCTATCTGTTTTAATGCCACCCCGAGCATACCTGCTTCGGTGTGGGTAAACCAAGCGATTCAAAAGTAGGTTCCCACCCACACATTCCTATGGGAAACCACCCATACATCTCTATGGGAAATATTGACTATTTTAGCATCGAGGTGTTGATGAGACATGCAATATGAGTAAACCACTGCACCTTTGGAAGATAGCAGTAACCACTCCTCTATCTGTTTTAAATGCCACCCCGAGCATACCTGCTTTGGTACGGGTTTACCAAGCGATTTAAAAGTAGGTTCCCACCCATACATTTCTATGGGAAATTTTTGACTATCTTAGCATCGAGGTGTTGATGAGACATGCAATATGAGCAAACCACTGCACACTTGGAAGATAGCAGTAACCACTTCTCTATCTGTTTTAAATGCCACCCCGAGCATACCTGCTTCGGTATGGGTTAACCAAGCGATTCAAAAGTAGGTTCCCACCCATACATTCCTATGGGAAACCACCCATACATCTCTATGGGAAATATTGACTATCTTAGCATCGAGGTGTTGATGAGACATGCAATATGAGGAAACCACTGCACACATGGAAGATAGCAGTAACCACTCCTCTATCTGCTTTTAATGCCACCCCGAACATACCTGATTTGGTATGGGTTTACCAAGCGATTCAAAAGTAGGTTCCCACCCATACATTTCTATGGAAATTTTTGACTATCTTAGGATCGAGGTGTTGATGAGACATGCAATATGAGCAAACCAATGCACACTTGGAAGATAGCAGTAACCACTCCTCTATCTGTTTTAAATGCCACCATGAGCATACCTGCTTCGGTATGGGTTAACCAAGCGATTCAAAAGTAGGTTCCCACCCATACATTCCTATGGGAAACCACCCATACATCTCTATGGGAAATATTGACTATCTTAGCATCGAGGTGTTGATGAGACATGCAATATGAGTAAACCACTGCACACTTGGAAGATATCAGTAACCACTCCTCTATCTGTTTTAAATGCCACCTCGAGCATACCTGCTTCGGTATGGGTTAACCAAGCGATTCAAAACTAGGTTCCCACCCATACATTCCTATGGGAAACCACCCATACATCTCTATGGGAAATATTGACTATCTTAGCAACGAGGTGCTGATGAGACATGCAATATGAGCAAACCACTGCACACATGGAAGATAGCAGTAACGACACCTCTATCTGTTTTAAATGCCACCCCGAGCATACGTGCTTTGGGATGGGTTTACCAAGCGATTCAAAAGTAGGTTCCCACCCATACATTTCTGTGGGAAATTTTTGACTATCTTAGCATCGAGGTGTTGATGAGACATGCAATAAGAGTAAACCACTGCACACATGGAAGATAGCAGTAACCACTCCTCTATCTGTTTTAAATGCCACCCCTAGAATTTTAGCTTTGGTATGGGTTTACCAAGCGATTCAAAAGTAGGTTCCCACCCATACATTTTTATGGGAAATTTTTGACTATTTTAGCATCGAGGTGTTGATGAGACATGCAATATGAGCAAACCACTGCACACTTGGAAGATAGCAGTAACCACTCCTCTATCTGTTTTAAATGCCACCCCGAGCATACCTGTTTCGGTGTGGGTAAACCAAGCGATTCAAAAGTAGGTTCCCACCCACACATTCCTATGGGAAACCACCCATACATCTCTATGGGAAATATTGACTATCTTAGCATCGAAGTGTTGATGAGACATGCAATATGAGTAAACCACTGCACACATGGAATATAGCAGTAACCACTCCTCTATCTGTTTTAAATGCCACCCCGAGCATACCTGCTTTGGTATGGGTTTACCAAGCGATTCAAAAGTAGGTTCCCACCCATACATTTCTATGGGAAATTTTTGACTATCTTAGCATCGAGGTTTTGATGAGACATGCAATATGAGCAAACCACTGCACACTTGGAAGATAGCAGTAACCACTCCTCTATCTGTTTTAAATGCCACCCCGAGCATACCTGCTTCGGTGTGGGTAAACCAAGCGATTCAAAAGTAGGTTCCCACCCACACATTCCTATGGGAAACCACCCATACATCTCTATGGGAAATAATGACTATCTTAGCATCGAGGTGTTGATGAGACATGCAATATGAGCAAACCACTGCACACTTGGAAGATAGCAGTAACCACTCCTCTATCTGTTTCAAATGCCACCCCGAGCATACATGCTTCGGTATGGGTAAACCAAACGATTCAAAAGTAGGTTCCCACCTATACATTTCTATGGGAAATTTTTGACTATCTTAGCATCGAAGTTTTGATGAGACATGCAATATGAGCAAACCACTGCACACTTGGAAGATAGCAGTAACCACTCCTCTATCTGTTTTAAATGCCACCCCGAGCATACCTGCTTCGGTATGGGTTAACCAAGCGATTCAAAAGTAGGTTCCCACCGATGCATTCCTATGGGAAACCACCCATACATCTCTATGGGAAATATTGACTATCTTAGCATCGAGGTGTTGATGAGACATGCAATATGAGGAAACCACTGCACACATGGAAGATAGCAGTAACCACTCCTCTATCTGCTTTTAATGCCACCCCGAACATACCTGATTTGGTATGGGTTTACCAAGCGATTCAAAAGTAGGTTCCCACCCATACATTTCTATGGGAAATTTTTGACTATCTTAGGATCGAGGTGTTGATGAGACATGCAATATGAGCAAACCAATGCACACTTGGAAGATAGCAGTAACCACTCCTCTATCTGTTTTAAATGCCACCCCGAGCATACCTGCTTCGGTATGGGTTAACCAAGCGATTCAAAAGTAGAATCCCACCCATACATTCCTATGGGAAACCACCCATACATCTCTATGGGAAATATTGACTATCTTAGCATCGAGGTGTTGATGAGACATGCAATATGAGTAAACCACTGCACACTTGGAAGATAGCAGTAACCACTCCTCTATCTGTTTTATATGCCACCCCGAGCATACCTGCTTCGGTATGGGTTAACCAAGCGATTCAAAACTAGGTTCCCACCCATACATTCCTATGGGAAACCACCCATACATCTCTATGGGAAATATTGACTATCTTAGCAACGAGGTGTTGATGAGACATGCAATATGAGCAAACCACTGCACACATGGAAGATAGCAGTAACGACTCCTCTATCTGTTTTAAATGCCACCCCGAGCATACGTGCTTTGGGATGGGTTTACCAAGCGATTCAAAAGTAGGTTCCCACCCATTCATTTCTGTGGGAAATTTTTGACTATCTTAGCATCGAGGTGTTGATGAGACATGCAATAAGAGTAAACCACTGCACACATGGAAGATAGCAGTAACCACTCCTCTATCTGTTTTAAATGCCACCCCTAGAATTTTAGCTTTGGTAAGGGTTTACCAAGCGATTCAAAAGTAGGTTCCCACCCATACATTTTTATGGGAAATTTTTGACTATTTTAGCATCGAGGTGTTGATGAGACATGCAATATGAGCAAACCACTGCACACTTGGAAGATAGCAGTAACCACTCCTCTATCTGTTTTAAATGCCACCCCGAGCATACCTGCTTCGGTGTGGGTAAACCAAGCGATTCAAAAGTAGGTTCCCACCCACACATTCCTATGGGAAACCACCCATACATCTCTATGGGAAATATTGACTATCTTAGCATCGAGGTGTTGATGAGACATGCAATATGAGTAAACCACTGCACACATGGAAGATAGCAGAAAACCACTCCTCTATCTGTTTTAAATGCCACCCCGAGCATACCTGCTTTGGTACGGGTTTACCAAGCGATTTAAAAGTAGGTTCCCACCCATACATATCTATGGGAAATTTTTGACTATCTTAGCATCGAGGTGTTGATGAGACATGCAATATGAGCAAACCACTGCACACTTGGAAGATAGCAGTAACCACTCCTCTATCTGTTTTAAATGCCACCCCGAGCATACCTGCTTCGGTATGGGTTAACCAAGCGATTAAAAAGTAGGTTCCCACCCATACATTCCAATGGGAAACCACCCATACATCTCTATGGGAAATATTGACTATCTTAGCATCGAGGTGTTGATGAGACATGCAATATGAGCAAACCACTGCACACATGGAAGACAGCAGTAACCACTCCTCTATCTCCTTTTAATGCCACCCCGAGCATACCTGCTTTGGTACGGGTTTACCAAGCGATTTAAAAGTAAGTTCCCACCCATACATTTCTATGGGAAATTTTTGACTATCTTAGCATCGAGGTGTTGATGAGACATGCAATAAGAGTAAACCACTGCACACATGGAAGATAGCAGTAACCACTCCTCTATCTGTTTTAAATGCCACCCCTAGAATTTTAGCTTTGGTATGGGTTTACCAAGCGATTCAAAAGTAGGTTCCCACCCATACATTTTTATGGGAAATTTTTGACTATTTTAGCATCGAGGTGTTGATGAGACATGCAATATGAGTAAACCACTGCACACTTGGAAGATAGCAGTAACCCCTCCTCTATCTGTTTTAAATGCCACCCCGAGCATACCTGCTTTGGTACGGGTTTACCAAGCGATTTAAAAGTAGGTTCCCACCCATACATTTCTATGGGAAATTTTTGACTATCTTAGCATCGAGGTGTTGATGAGACATGCAATATGAGCAAACCACTGCACACTTGGAAGATAGCAGTAACCATTTCTCTATCTGTTTTAAATGCCACCCCGAGCATACCTGCTTCGGTATGGGTTAACCAAGCGATTCAAAAGTAGGTTCCCACCCATACATTCCTATGGGAAACCACCCATACATCTCTATGGGAAATATTGACTATCTTAGCATCGAGGTGTTGATGAGACATGCAATATGAGGAAACCACTGCACACATGGAAGATAGCAGTAACCACTCCTCTCTCTGCTTTTAATGCCACCCCGAACATACCTGATTTGGTATGGGTTTACCAAGCGATTCAAAAGTAGGTTCCCACCCATACATTTCTATGGAAATTTTTGACTATCTTAGGATCGAGGTGTTGATGAGACATGCAATATGAGCAAACCAATGCACACTTGGAAGATAGCAGTAACCACTCCTCTATCTGTTTTAAATGCCACCACGAGCATAACTGCTTCGGTATGGGTTAACCATGCGATTCAAAAGTAGGTTCCTACCCATACATTCCTATGGGAAACCACCCATACATCTCTATGGGAAATATTGACTATCTTAGCATCGAGGTTTTGATGAGACATGCAATATGAGCAAACTACTGCACACTTGGAAGATAGCAGTAACCACTCCTCTATCTGTTTTAATGCCACCCCGAGCATACCTGCTTCGGTGTGGGTAAACCAAGCGATTCAAAAGTAGGTTCCCACCCACACATTCCTATGGGAAACCACCCATACATCTCTATGGGAAATATTGACTATTTTAGCATCGAGGTGTTGATGAGACATGCAATATGAGTAAACCACTGCACACTTGGAAGATAGCAGTAACCACTCCTCTATCTGTTTTAAATGCCACCCCGAGCATACCTGCTTTGGTACGGGTTTACCAAGCGATTTAAAAGTAGGTTCCCACCCATACATTTCTATGGGAAATTTTTGACTATCTTAGCATCGAGGTGTTGATGAGACATGCAATATGAGCAAACCACTGCACACTTGGAAGATAGCAGTAACCACTTCTCTATCTGTTTTAAATGCCACCCCGAGCATACCTGCTTCGGTATGGGTTAACCAAGCGATTCAAAAGTAGGTTCCCACCCATACATTCCTATGGGAAACCACCCATACATCTCTATGGGAAATATTGACTATCTTAGCATCGAGGTGTTGATGAGACATGCAATATGAGGAAACCACTGCACACATGGAAGATAGCAGTAACCACTCCTCTATCTGCTTTTAATGCCACCCCGAACATACCTGATTTGGTATGGGTTTACCAAGCGATTCAAAAGTAGGTTCCCACCCATACATTTCTATGGAAATTTTTGACTATCTTAGGATCGAGGTGTTGATGAGACATGCAATATGAGCAAACCAATGCACACTTGGAAGATAGCAGTAACCACTCCTCTATCTGTTTTAAATGCCACCATGAGCATACCTGCTTCGGTATGGGTTAACCAAGCGATTCAAAAGTAGGTTCCCACCCATACATTCCTATGGGAAACCACCCATACATCTCTATGGGAAATATTGACTATCTTAGCATCGAGGTGTTGATGAGACATGCAATATGAGTAAACCACTGCACACTTGGAAGATATCAGTAACCACTCCTCTATCTGTTTTAAATGCCACCTCGAGCATACCTGCTTCGGTATGGGTTAACCAAGCGATTCAAAACTAGGTTCCCACCCATACATTCCTATGGGAAACCACCCATACATCTCTATGGGAAATATTGACTATCTTAGCAACGAGGTGCTGATGAGACATGCAATATGAGCAAACCACTGCACACATGGAAGATAGCAGTAACGACACCTCTATCTGTTTTAAATGCCACCCCGAGCATACGTGCTTTGGGATGGGTTTACCAAGCGATTCAAAAGTAGGTTCCCACCCATACATTTCTGTGGGAAATTTTTGACTATCTTAGCATCGAGGTGTTGATGAGACATGCAATAAGAGTAAACCACTGCACACATGGAAGATAGCAGTAACCACTCCTCTATCTGTTTTAAATGCCACCCCTAGAATTTTAGCTTTGGTATGGGTTTACCAAGCGATTCAAAAGTAGGTTCCCACCCATACATTTTTATGGGAAATTTTTGACTATTTTAGCATCGAGGTGTTGATGAGACATGCAATATGAGCAAACCACTGCACACTTGGAAGATAGCAGTAACCACTCCTCTATCTGTTTTAAATGCCACCCCGAGCATACCTGTTTCGGTGTGGGTAAACCAAGCGATTCAAAAGTAGGTTCCCACCCACACATTCCTATGGGAAACCACCCATACATCTCTATGGGAAATATTGACTATCTTAGCATCGAAGTGTTGATGAGACATGCAATATGAGTAAACCACTGCACACATGGAATATAGCAGTAACCACTCCTCTATCTGTTTTAAATGCCACCCCGAGCATACCTGCTTTGGTATGGGTTTACCAAGCGATTCAAAAGTAGGTTCCCACCCATACATTTCTATGGGAAATTTTTGACTATCTTAGCATCGAGGTTTTGATGAGACATGCAATATGAGCAAACCACTGCACACTTGGAAGATAGCAGTAACCACTCCTCTATCTGTTTTAAATGCCACCCCGAGCATACCTGCTTCGGTATGGGTTAACCAAGCGATTCAAAAGTAGGTTCCCACCCATACATTCCTATGGGAAACCACCCATACATCTCTATGGGAAATATTGACTATCTTAGCATCGAGGTGTTGATGAGACATGCAATATGAGGAAACCACTGCACACATGGAAGATAGCAGTAAGCACTACTCTATCTCCTTTTAATGCCACCCCGAACATACCTGATTTGGTATGGGTTTACCAAGCGATTCAAAAGTAGGTTCCCACCCATACATTTCTATGGGAAATTTTTGACTATCTTAGGATCGAGGTGTTGATGAGACATGCAATATGAGCAAACCAATGCACACTTGGAAGATAGCAGTAACCACTCCTCTATCTGTTTTAAATGCCACCACGAGCATACCTGCTTCGGTATGGGTTAACCAAGCGATTCAAAAGTAGGTTCCCACCCATACATTCCTATGGGAAACCACCCATACATCTCTATGGGAAATATTGACTATCTTAGCATCAAGGTGTTGATGAGACATGCAATATGAGTAAACCACTGCACACTTGGAAGATAGCAGTAACCACTCCTCTATCTGTTTTAAATGCCACCCCGAGCATACCTGCTTCGGTATGGGTTAACCAAGCGATTCAAAACTAGGTTCCCACCCATACATTCCTATGGGAAACCACCCATACATCTCTATGGGAAAAATTGACTATCTTAGCAACGAGGTGTTGATGAGACATGCAATATGAGCAAACCACTGCACACATGGAAGATAGCAGTAACGACTCCTCTATCTGTTTTAAATGCCACCCCGAGCATACGTGCTTTGGGATGGGTTTACCAAGCGATTCAAAAGTAGGTTCCCACCCATTCATTTCTGTGGGAAATTTTTGACTATCTTAGCATCGAGGTGTTGATGAGACATGCAATAAGAGTAAACCACTGCACACATGGAAGATAGCAGTAACCACTCCTCTATCTGTTTTAAATGCCACCCCTAGAATTTTAGCTTTGGTAAGGGTTTACCAAGCGATTCAAAAGTAGGTTCCCACCCATACATTTTTATGGGAAATTTTTGACTATTTTAGCATCGAGGTGTTGATGAGACATGCAATATGAGCAAACCACTGCACACTTGGAAGATAGCAGTAACCACTCCTCTATCTGTTTTAAATGCCACCCCGAGCATACCTGCTTCGGTGTGGGTAAACCAAGCGATTCAAAAGTAGGTTCCCACCCACACATTCCTATGGGAAACCACCCATACATCTCTATGGGAAATATTGACTATCTTAGCATCGAGGTGTTGATGAGACATGCAATATGAGTAAACCACTGCACACATGGAAGATAGCAGAAAACCACTCCTCTATCTGTTTTAAATGCCACCCCGAGCATACCTGCTTTGGTACGGGTTTACCAAGCGATTTAAAAGTAGGTTCCCACCCATACATATCTATGGGAAATTTTTGACTATCTTAGCATCGAGGTGTTGATGAGACATGCAATATGAGCAAACCACTGCACACTTGGAAGATAGCAGTAACCACTCCTCTATCTGTTTTAAATGCCACCCCGAGCATACCTGCTTCGGTATGGGTTAACCAAGCGATTAAAAAGTAGGTTCCCACCCATACATTCCAATGGGAAACCACCCATACATCTCTATGGGAAATATTGACTATCTTAGCATCGAGGTGTTGATGAGACATGCAATATGAGCAAACCACTGCACACATGGAAGACAGCAGTAACCACTCCTCTATCTCCTTTTAATGCCACCCCGAGCATACCTGCTTTGGTACGGGTTTACCAAGCGATTTAAAAGTAAGTTCCCACCCATACATTTCTATGGGAAATTTTTGACTATCTTAGCATCGAGGTGTTGATGAGACATGCAATAAGAGTAAACCACTGCACACATGGAAGATAGCAGTAACCACTCCTCTATCTGTTTTAAATGCCACCCCTAGAATTTTAGCTTTGGTATGGGTTTACCAAGCGATTCAAAAGTAGGTTCCCACCCATACATTTTTATGGGAAATTTTTGACTATTTTAGCATCGAGGTGTTGATGAGACATGCAATATGAGTAAACCACTGCACACTTGGAAGATAGCAGTAACCACTCCTCTATCTGTTTTAAATGCCACCCCGAGCATACCTGCTTTGGTACGGGTTTACCAAGCGATTTAAAAGTAGGTTCCCACCCATACATTTCTATGGGAAATTTTTGACTATCTTAGCATCGAGGTGTTGATGAGACATGCAATATGAGCAAACCACTGCACACTTGGAAGATAGCAGTAACCACTTCTCTATCTGTTTTAAATGCCACCCCGAGCATACCTGCTTCGGTATGGGTTAACCAAGCGATTCAAAAGTAGGTTCCCACCCATACATTCCTATGGGAAACCACCCATACATCTCTATGGGAAATATTGACTATCTTAGCATCGAGGTGTTGATGAGACATGCAATATGAGGAAACCACTGCACACATGGAAGATAGCAGTAACCACTCCTCTCTCTGCTTTTAATGCCACCCCGAACATACCTGATTTGGTATGGGTTTACCAAGCGATTCAAAAGTAGGTTCCCACCCATACATTTCTATGGAAATTTTTGACTATCTTAGGATCGAGGTGTTGATGAGACATGCAATATGAGCAAACCAATGCACACTTGGAAGATAGCAGTAACCACTCCTCTATCTGTTTTAAATGCCACCACGAGCATAACTGCTTCGGTATGGGTTAACCATGCGATTCAAAAGTAGGTTCCCACCCATACATTCCTATGGGAAACCACCCATACATCTCTATGGGAAATATTGACTATCTTAGCATCGAGGTTTTGATGAGACATGCAATATGAGCAAACTACTGCACACTTGGAAGATAGCAGTAACCACTCCTCTATCTGTTTTAATGCCACCCCGAGCATACCTGCTTCGGTGTGGGTAAACCAAGCGATTCAAAAGTAGGTTCCCACCCACACATTCCTATGGGAAACCACCCATACATCTCTATGGGAAATATTGACTATTTTAGCATCGAGGTGTTGATGAGACATGCAATATGAGTAAACCACTGCACCTTTGGAAGATAGCAGTAACCACTCCTCTATCTGTTTTAAATGCCACCCCGAGCATACCTGCTTTGGTACGGGTTTACCAAGCGATTTAAAAGTAGGTTCCCACCCATACATTTCTATGGGAAATTTTTGACTATCTTAGCATCGAGGTGTTGATGAGACATGCAATATGAGCAAACCACTGCACACTTGGAAGATAGCAGTAACCACTTCTCTATCTGTTTTAAATGCCACCCCGAGCATACCTGCTTCGGTATGGGTTAACCAAGCGATTCAAAAGTAGGTTCCCACCCATACATTCCTATGGGAAACCACCCATACATCTCTATGGGAAATATTGACTATCTTAGCATCGAGGTGTTGATGAGACATGCAATATGAGGAAACCACTGCACACATGGAAGATAGCAGTAACCACTCCTCTATCTGCTTTTAATGCCACCCCGAACATACCTGATTTGGTATGGGTTTACCAAGCGATTCAAAAGTAGGTTCCCACCCATACATTTCTATGGAAATTTTTGACTATCTTAGGATCGAGGTGTTGATGAGACATGCAATATGAGCAAACCAATGCACACTTGGAAGATAGCAGTAACCACTCCTCTATCTGTTTTAAATGCCACCATGAGCATACCTGCTTCGGTATGGGTTAACCAAGCGATTCAAAAGTAGGTTCCCACCCATACATTCCTATGGGAAACCACCCATACATCTCTATGGGAAATATTGACTATCTTAGCATCGAGGTGTTGATGAGACATGCAATATGAGTAAACCACTGCACACTTGGAAGATATCAGTAACCACTCCTCTATCTGTTTTAAATGCCACCTCGAGCATACCTGCTTCGGTATGGGTTAACCAAGCGATTCAAAACTAGGTTCCCACCCATACATTCCTATGGGAAACCACCCATACATCTCTATGGGAAATATTGACTATCTTAGCAACGAGGTGCTGATGAGACATGCAATATGAGCAAACCACTGCACACATGGAAGATAGCAGTAACGACACCTCTATCTGTTTTAAATGCCACCCCGAGCATACGTGCTTTGGGATGGGTTTACCAAGCGATTCAAAAGTAGGTTCCCACCCATACATTTCTGTGGGAAATTTTTGACTATCTTAGCATCGAGGTGTTGATGAGACATGCAATAAGAGTAAACCACTGCACACATGGAAGATAGCAGTAACCACTCCTCTATCTGTTTTAAATGCCACCCCTAGAATTTTAGCTTTGGTATGGGTTTACCAAGCGATTCAAAAGTAGGTTCCCACCCATACATTTTTATGGGAAATTTTTGACTATTTTAGCATCGAGGTGTTGATGAGACATGCAATATGAGCAAACCACTGCACACTTGGAAGATAGCAGTAACCACTCCTCTATCTGTTTTAAATGCCACCCCGAGCATACCTGTTTCGGTGTGGGTAAACCAAGCGATTCAAAAGTAGGTTCCCACCCACACATTCCTATGGGAAACCACCCATACATCTCTATGGGAAATATTGACTATCTTAGCATCGAAGTGTTGATGAGACATGCAATATGAGTAAACCACTGCACACATGGAATATAGCAGTAACCACTCCTCTATCTGTTTTAAATGCCACCCCGAGCATACCTGCTTTGGTATGGGTTTACCAAGCGATTCAAAAGTAGGTTCCCACCCATACATTTCTATGGGAAATTTTTGACTATCTTAGCATCGAGGTTTTGATGAGACATGCAATATGAGCAAACCACTGCACACTTGGAAGATAGCAGTAACCACTCCTCTATCTGTTTTAAATGCCACCCCGAGCATACCTGCTTCGGTATGGGTTAACCAAGCGATTCAAAAGTAGGTTCCCACCCATACATTCCTATGGGAAACCACCCATACATCTCTATGGGAAATATTGACTATCTTAGCATCGAGGTGTTGATGAGACATGCAATATGAGGAAACCACTGCACACATGGAAGATAGCAGTAAGCACTACTCTATCTCCTTTTAATGCCACCCCGAACATACCTGATTTGGTATGGGTTTACCAAGCGATTCAAAAGTAGGTTCCCACCCATACATTTCTATGGGAAATTTTTGACTATCTTAGGATCGAGGTGTTGATGAGACATGCAATATGAGCAAACCAATGCACACTTGGAAGATAGCAGTAACCACTCCTCTATCTGTTTTAAATGCCACCACGAGCATACCTGCTTCGGTATGGGTTAACCAAGCGATTCAAAAGTAGGTTCCCACCCATACATTCCTATGGGAAACCACCCATACATCTCTATGGGAAATATTGACTATCTTAGTATCAAGGTGTTGATGAGACATGCAATATGAGTAAACCACTGCACACTTGGAAGATAGCAGTAACCACTCCTCTATCTGTTTTAAATGCCACCCCGAGCATACCTGCTTCGGTATGGGTTAACCAAGCGATTCAAAACTAGGTTCCCACCCATACATTCCTATGGGAAACCACCCATACATCTCTATGGGAAAAATTGACTATCTTAGCAACGAGGTGTTGATGAGACATGCAATATGAGTAAACCACTGCACACATGGAAGATAGCAGTAACGACTGCTCTATCTGTTTTAAATGCCACCCCGAGCATACGTGCTTTGGGATGGGTTTACCAAGCGATTCAAAAGTAGGTTCCCACCCATATATTTCTGTGGGAAATTTTTGACTATCTTAGCATCGAGGTGTTGATGAGACATGCAATAAGAGTAAACCACTGCACACATGGAAGATAGCAGTAACCACTCCTCTATCTGTTTTAAATGCCACCCCTAGAATTTTAGCTTTGGTATGGGTTTACCAAGCGATTCAAAAGTAGGTTCCCACCCATACATTTTTATGGGAAATTTTTGACTATTTTAGCATCGAGGTGTTGATGAGACATGCAATATGAGCAAACCACTGCACACTTGGAAGATAGCAGTAACCACTCCTCTATCTGTTTTAAATGCCACCCCGAGCATACCTGCTTCGGTGTGGGTAAACCAAGCGATTCAAAAGTAGGTTCCCACCCACACATTCCTATGGGAAACCACCCATACATCTCTATGGGAAATATTGACTATCTTAGCATCGAGGTGTTGATGAGACATGCAATATGAGTAAACCACTGCACACATGCAAGATAGCAGTAACCACTCCTCTATCTGTTTTAAATGCCACCCCGAGCATACCTGCTTTGGTATGGGTTTACCAAGCGATTCAAAAGTTGGTTCCCACCCATACATTTCTATGGGAAATTTTTGACTATCTTAGCATCGAGGTTTTGATGAGACATGCAATATGAGCAAACCACTGCACACTTGGAAGATAGCAGTAACCACTCCTCTATCTGTTTTAAATGCCACCCCGAGCATACCTGCTTCGGTATGGGTTAACCAAGCGATTCAAAAGTAGGTTCCCACCCATACATTCCTATGGGAAACCACCCATACATCTCTATGGGAAATATTGACTATCTTAGCATCGAGGTGTTGATGAGACATGCAATATGAGCAAACCACTGCACACATGGAAGATAGCAGTAGCGACTCCTCTATCTGTTTTAAATGCCACCCCGAGCATACGTGCGTTGGTATGGGTTTACCAAGCGATTCAAAAGTAGGTTCCCACCCATACATTTCTATGGGAAATTTTTGACTATCTTAGCATCGAGGTGTTGATGAGATATGCAATATGAGCAAACCACTGCACACGTGGAAGTTAGCAGTAACCATTCCTTTATGTGTTTTAAAAGCCACCTCGAGCATACCTGCTTCGGTATGGGTTAACCAAGCAATTCAAAAGTAGGTTCCCACCCATACATTCCTATGGGAAACCACCCATACATCTCTATGGGATATAATGACTATCTTAGCATCGAGGTGTTGATGAGACATGCAATAGGAGCAAACCATTGCACACATGTAAGATAGCAGTAACCATTCTTCTATCTGTTTTAAATGACACCCCGAGTATACCTGCTCATGTATGGGTTAACCATGCAATTCAAAAGTAGGTTCCTACCCATACATTTCTATGGGAAATTTTTGACTATTTTAGCATCGAGGTGTTGATGAGACATGCAATATGAGCAAACGACTGCACGCATGGAAGATAGCAGTAACCATTCCTCTATCTGTTTTAAATGCCACCCCGAGCATACCAGCTTTGGTATGGGTTAACCAAGCTATTCAAAAGTAGGTTCCCACCCATACATTCCTATGGGAAACCACCCATACATCTCTATGGGAAATAATGACTACCTTAGCATTGAGGTGTTGATGAGACATGCAATATGAGCAAACCACTGTACACATGGAAGATAGCAGTAGCCATTCCTCTATCTGTTTTAAATGCCACCCCGAGCATAACAGCTTTGGTATGGGTTAACCCAGCGATTCAAAAGTAGGTTCCCACCCATACATTCCTATGGGAAACCACCCGTACATCTCTATGGGAAATAATGACTATCTTAGCATCGAGGTGTTGATGAGACATGCAATATGAGTAAACCACTGCACACATGGACGATAGCAGTAACCATTCCTCTATCTGTTTTAAATGCCACCCCGAGCATACCAGCTTTGGTATGGGTTTACCAAGCGATTCAAAAGTAGGTTCCCACCCATACATTTCTATGGGAAATTTTTGACTATGCCAATTAGGGCCAATTGGTTCCAATGGCCCAATTGGTGCGGTATGTCCCAATGAATTGATGCCAATTGGGCCATTTGGTTCCATTGGCCCAATTGGCGCAATATGTTCTGAAGATATGATCCCAATTGGGCCAATTGGTTCCACCGGCCCAATTGGCGCGATATGTACTATTTATGCCAATTGGGCAAATTGGTTCGACGGGCCCAATTGGTGCGAAATGTCCCAATGAATTGACGCCAATTGGGCCAATTGGTTCCATCGGCCCAATTGGCGCGATATATACAATTTATGCCAATTGGGCCAATTGGTACCACCGGCCCAATTGTTGCGGTATGTCCCAATGAATTGATGCCAATTGGGATAATTGGTTCCATCGGCCCAATTGGCGCTATATGTTCTAATGAAATGATACCAATTGGGCCATTTGGTTCCGCCGGCCAATTGGCGCGATATGTACTATTTATGCCAATTGGGACAATTGGTTCCACGGGCCCAATTGGTGCGATATGTCCCAATGGATTGATGCCAATTGGGCAACTTGGTTCCATCGTCCCAATTGGCGCGATATGTACAATTTATGCCAATTGGGCCAATTGGTTCCACCGGCCCAATTGGTGCGGTATGTCCCAATGAATTGATGCCAATTGGGCCAATTGGTTCCATTGGCCCAATTGGTACGACATGAACTGTTTATGCCAATTGGGCCAATTGGTTCAACGGGCCCATTTGGTAAGGTATGTCCCAATGAATTGATGCCAATTGGGCCAATTGGTTCCATCGGCCCAATTGGCGCGATATATACAATTTATGCCAATTGGGCCAATTGGTTCCACTGGCCCAATTGCTGCGGTATGTCCCTATGCATTGATGCCAATTGGGCCAAATGGTTCCATTGGCCCAATTGGCGCGATATGTCCTAACGAAATGATGCCAAATGGGCCAATTGGTTCCAACGGCCCAATTGGCGCGATATGTACTATTTATGCCAATTGGGCCAATTGGTTAGACGGGCCCAATTGGTGCGGTATGTCCCATTGAATTGATGCCAATTGGGCCAATTGGTTCCATTGGCCCAATTGGCGTGATATGAAGAATTTATGCCAATTGGGCCAATTGGTTCCACCGGCCTAATTGGTGCGATATGTCCCAATGAATTGATGCCAATTGGGCCAATTGGTTCCATTGGCCCAATTGGTGCGATATGAACTATTTATGCCAATTGGGCCAATTGGTTAGACGGGCCCAATTGGTGCGGTATGTCCCAATGAATTGATGCCAATTGGAGCAATTGGTTCCATCGGCCCAATTGGCGCGATATGTTCTAATGAAATGATACCAATTGGGCCAATTGGTTCCGCCGGCCAATTGGCGCGATATGTACTATTTATGCCAATTGGGCCAATTGGTTCCACGGGCCCAATTGGTGCGATATGTCCCAATGGATTGATGCCAATTGGGCCACTTAGTTCCATCGTCCCAATTGGCGCGATATGTACAATTTATGCCATTTGGGCCAATTGGTTCCACCGGCCCCATTGGTGCGGTATGTCCCAATGAATTGATGCCAATTGGGCCAATTGGTTCCATTGGCCCAATTGGTGCGATATGAACTATTTATGCCAATTGAGCCTATTGGTTCAACGGGCCCAATTGGTATGGTATGTCCCAATGAATTGATGCCAATTGGGCCATTTGGTTCCATCGGCCCAATTGGCGCGATATACAATTTATGCCAATTGGGCCAATTGGTTCCACAGGCCCAATTGCTGCGGTATGTCCCTATGAATTGATGCCAATTGGGCCAAATGGTTCCATCGGCCCAATTGGCGCGATATGTCCTAACGAAATGATGCCAAATGGACCAATTGGTTCCAACGGCCCAATTGGCGCGATATGTACTATTTATGCCAATTGGGCCAATTGGTAAGACGGGCCCAATTGGTGCGGTATGTCCCAATGAATTGATGCCAATTGGGCCAATTGGTTCCATTGGCCCAATTGGCGTGATATGAAGAATTTATGCCAATTGGGCCAATTGGTTTCACCAGCCCAATTGGTGCGATATGTCCCAATGAATTGATGCCAATTGGACCAATTGGTTCCACTGGCCCAATTGGCGCGATATGTACTATTTATGCCAATTGGGCCAATTGGCTCCACGGGCCCAATTGGTGCGATATGTCCCAATGAATTGATGCCAATTGGGCCAATTGGTTCCATCGGCCCAATTGGCGCGGTATGTACAATTTATGCCAATTGGGCCAAATGGTTCCACCAGCCCAATTGGTGCGGTATGTCCCAATGAATTGATGCGAATTGGGCCAATTGGTTCCATCTAACCAATTGGCGCGATATGTACTATTTATGCCATTTGGGCCAATTGGTTCCACGGGCCCAATTGGTGCGATATGTCCCAATGAATTGATGCCAATTGGGTAAATTGGTTCCATCGGCCCTATTGGCGCGATAAGTACAATTTATGCCAATCGGGCCAATTGGTTCCATTGGCCCAATTGGTGCGGTATGTCCCATGAATTGATGCCAATTGGGCCAATTGGTTCCATCCGCCCAATTCGCGGGATATGTCCTAATGAAATGATGCCAATCGGGCCAATTGGTTCCACCGGCCCAATTGGCGCGATATGAACAATTTACGCCAATTGGGCCAATTGGTTCCACGGGCCCAATTGGTGCGATATGTCCCAATGAATTGATGCCAATTGGGCCAATTGGTTCCATCGGCCCAATTGGCGCGATATGTACAATTTATGCCAATTGGGCCAATTGGTACCACCGGCCCAATTGTTGCGGTATGTCCCAATGAATTGATGCCAATTGGGCCAATTGATTCCATCGGCCCAATTGGCGCGATATGTCCTCATGAAATGATGCCAATTGGGCCAATTGGTTCCACCGGCCCAATTGGCGCGATATGAACAATTTACGCCAATTGGGCCAATTGGTTCCACGGGCCCAATTGGTGCGATATGTCCCAATGAATTGATGCCAATTGGGCCAATTGGTTCCATCGGCCCAATTGGCGCGATATGTACAATTTATGCCAATTGGGCCAATTGGTACCACCGGCCCAATTGTTGCGGTATGTCCCAATGAATTGATGCCAATTGGGCCAATTGATTCCATCGGCCCAATTGGCGCGATATGTCCTCATGAAATGATGCCAATTGGGCCAATTGGTTCCACCGGCCCAATTGGCGCGATATTTACAATTTATGCCAATTGGGCCAATTGGTTCCACGGGCCCAATTGGTGTGATATGTCCCAATGAATTGATGCCAATTGGGCCAAATGGTTCCATCGGCCCAATTGGCGCGATATGTCCTAACGAAATGATGCCAAATGGACCAATTGGTTCCAACGGCCCAATTGGCGCGATATGTACTATTTATGCCAATTGGGCCAATTGGTAAGACGGGCCCAATTGGTGCGGTATGTCCCAATGAATTGATGCCAATTGGGCCAATTGGTTCCATTGGCCCAATTGGCGTGATATGAAGAATTTATGCCAATTGGGCCAATTGGTTCCACCAGCCCAATTGGTGCGATATGTCCCAATGAATTGATGCCAATTGGACCAATTGGTTCCACTGGCCCAATTGGCGCGATATGTACTATTTATGCCAATTGGGCCAATTGGCTCCACGGGCCCAATTGGTGCGATATGTCCCAATGAATTGATGCCAATTGGGCCAATTGGTTCCATCGGCCCAATTGGCGCGATATGTACTATTTATGCCAATTGGGCCAAATGGTTCCACCAGCCCAATTGGTGCGGTATGTCCCAATGAATTGATGCGAATTGGGCCAATTGGTTCCATCTAACCAATTGGCGCGATATGTACTATTTATGCCATTTGGGCCAATTGGTTCCACGGGCCCAATTGGTGCGATATGTCCCAATGAATTGATGCCAATTGGGTAAATTGGTTCCATCGGCCCAATTGGCGCGATAAGTACAATTTATGCCAATCGGGCCAATTGGTTCCAATGGCCCAATTGGTGCGGTATGTCCCATGAATTGATGCCAATTGGGCCAATTGGTTCCATCCGCCCAATTCGCGGGATATGTCCTAATGAAATGATGCCAATCGGGCCAATTGGTTCCACCGGCCCAATTGGCGCGATATGAACAATTTACGCCAATTGGGCCAATTGGTTCCACGGGCCCAATTGGTGCGATATGTCCCAATGAATTGATGCCAATTGGGCCAATTGGTTCCATCGGCCCAATTGGCGCGATATGTACAATTTATGCCAATTGGGCCAATTGGTACCACCGGCCCAATTGTTGCGGTATGTCCCAATGAATTGATGCCAATTGGGCCAATTGATTCCATCGGCCCAATTGGCGCGATATGTCCTCATGAAATGATGCCAATTGGGCCAATTGGTTCCACCGGCCCAATTGGCGCGATATTTACTATTTATGCCAATTGGGCCAATTGGTTCCACGGGCCCAATTGGTGTGATATGTCCCAATGAATTGATGCCAATTGGGGCAATTGGTTCCATCGGCCCAATTGACGCGATATGTTCTAATGAAATGATACCAATTGGGCCAATTGGTTCCATCGGCCCAATTGGCGCGATATGTACTTATGAAATGATGCCGTTTGGTCCAATTGGTTCCACCGGCCCAATTGGCGCGATTTGTACTATTTATGCCAATTGGGCCAATTGGTTCCACTGGCCCAATTGGTGCGATATGTCCCAATGAATTGATGCCAATTGGGCCAATTGGTTCCATCGGCCCAATTGTCGCGATATGTACAATTTATGCCAATCACTGTGCTACAAGTTGGATATACTCTGCGTATATGCTAAATATACATATGAATATACGCATGCTATACGCAAAGAATACGCATTGGTATATTTTGCGGATAGAACCAGAATCTCATGTCGTATATTTTGCGTATACTCGATACTATCACGTGCGCTTATTATGGGTTTGTTAACATATGTCTCCGTGCACCATGTCCGCTTCCGTACTCAGCACATATTTGGAAACGTCTCCGAATCTGTTCACTGTATACTAGCTTGTTTCTATTTGTGTACTCATAATCAAATTTATAATAAAATTATCAATACAATCGATAAAAGAAAACATAAAATGCGTTATAACGTTCAAGCTTTCTCTCGAATCATCCAGGGTTGTGCAGTTGGTGGACTGGATGCGTCTAAGAGCGGTCCTTCAACTCTCTGCTTCTATGGATGGAGCCTCGAGTTGCTGGTTCCTTTTATTCGTTCATCCAAGTCATCAATCAAGTCATTTAGCGTGTCAGAACGTCACAACGGACGGTGACGTTGTAGAGTTTGAGCGTTCTGGTCGTCGCTCTCCTCTTCTGACATCATTGTAGGCTTGATGTCCCCCATAACTGCTTCTCTTCTTCTATCAGCATTTGGCACCCTTTCTCCCACAACTACGCCACAATAGCCTTTCTTCTGTCTGCATAACAAACCTTTTTACCAAATGCTACAGCAGGAAAAGAGCATAACAAGACATAGGTTTGACGTACGCTGTTGAGCTTAATAGCCTTCAATTACCCTGAGTTCGCTTGTACCACCTAGTAAAAGGAGAATATGGTGGTAGGGTGAATAAATAGGATTATGAAGGCTCTACCTTTAACTGTAGCGACAATAGCGTGAAGGTCTTCATCGAACTCTGCCGCGATACATGGTCGTGATTGCGTTAGAAAAAAGCGCACAATCGCTTACCTTTCATCAAGCCGAACTGAAGTGCTGATCTTCCTTCTGACTGTTAGAATTCTGAAATATGCCTTACCTATATTTCAGTGGGGCTTCCACCATATCCTTGCGATGCAATACAGCTTCATCGATGTGTCTTAGTATATCAGCGACGACTTGCTATTCCATGGCCGGTGAACTTACCTGAAATCCAAGTCCGCGGACGCTGCGCTGTCCTGGCAATTTGCCGGGTGAGGCATCGTCAAAATGTCTTGGCATAAACAAAATGGTTTACGAACTATGAACATCTCTATATACATTTGGACTAACCTGACGTCCATCATCCAGTTCTTTCTGGTGTGCTGGCAGCTGCCTGACATCCCTGCGACCTCGATCGCCCACTCCGCGTGGTAGTTTGGCGCCAAATTACTAGTACACTTGTAATTAATTTAATAAGTTTATAAACGTAGTCTACATGTATGACCATAGATAGTTTAGAGACTCTAAACTATCTATGGTATGACAAATGTCGTTTCAAACTTTCAATTCACTAGATAGTTTTACTATCTATGGTATCACGTATGTGTGGGGCTTGTGAAGTGCACTAATATTCACGGTAATCCACTTCTGAAGAAACGCGTAGCTGGGTTTGCTAGACTATTTTGTAGTATGAGATTAGCATGCATCGTGGTATTTGTGTTCTGATTGGTAACACGCTCGGTAGCCGGTTGAAGTTGTGAAGGGTATTCCAGTGTCACGTAACCACATTGAGCAGCTCAGCTTTCCCATGATGATATATGTATATAATCTATGGCACAAGGTGGGGGCGTGGCATTATAACAAATACAGCCGTCTATATAAGTTCGATCAGATGCATAGCTCCTCAAAATGCTTTCTATGCACCGTCACATGGTCTAGAGCCACAAGTGTATGTTGTATGCATCTATACTTGTACATGATCAGCCGCTAATAGGTATTAATTATGCACTGAACAAAACATTAATGTGCATGCATTGTATATTATTACTATTAATATTGTTATTTTATGTTTATGAATCTTACAACTGCATCATATAGGATGCAAACCTTGAGGTGTTGTTCTAACTGTGCCGGCATTAATTCATAATTTTATACATGCGAAATGAATGCACCGGCGCGCGTTCTTAATTTTTATACATGATTCAATCCGATATGTGCTATGTGAGAGAGCTGTGATAATCATGACCCAAGTAGAAAGTCATTCAGAACTGCTGCTTCTATGTTTATGCATACTTATCACATGGTATATGCATTGAAACATGCTTTGTTGGGATATAAAACAGGCATTCAGGTGTTAATCCTGGGTACCCGATCGCGAGCCCCTTTTCCTTTTGCATGTGATGATCATGACCCATGTAGAAAGCCATTCAGAACTGTTTCCCCTATGTTTACACATACCTATTACATGGTATAGCCATTGAAACATGATTGGTTGGGATGTTAATATTTATAATTGATGTTCCATTAACTCTCATTTTGGTCTTTCTCAGGGACTGTAGGTTTATACTGAGGTGTTCACATCTTTATATTAGGCTGTTCTAAGTGTTGAAGGTCGTAACAATCTCATTGTAATGTCCATGAACCATGTGATGGTAATGAGCACAATACTAAAGTTACACATGTGTTAATCAATATGTACATATATACACGCATGTGCTGATGTACAATGATGTAGGTCTGGTGTCAATAGTGGTGTGATGTCAAAGCTTCCTTGCCCTTTAAAGTAGCCAGCCATGATGTCCTGAATTGAGACAGAATTTAGGGCTCAATTCCACATTTGAACAGAAACACTATGACTCACGTGGCGGTAACGCCCACTTCCGGTCACAGGCTCATCTTGGGGATGGGTCACTCTCTTCACCCTGCAATGTGGACTGTCGTGGTGACATGCTGCTCTGAATTGTGACAGAATTTAGAGCTCAATTTCACATTTTAACAGAGACACTATGACTCACGTGGCGGTAACGCCCACTTCCGGTCACAGGCTCATCATGGGGGTGGGTCACTCTCTTCACCCTGCAATGTGGACTGTCGTGGTGACATGCTGCTCTGAATTGTGACAGAATTTAGAGCTCAATTTCACATTTTGAATGTGAACGTGAAGCAAACCACTCATACCCATCAGTCACTTGCCCCCTATGGGGTGGGAGCTTAAACAGCAAACCTTGCATCACATACACTTGAATGTGCAGACATGAAGTTTGTCATTAGAAGCAAACCACTCACCTGAGATAGCTATTAAACCCATCAGTGTCACCATCAGACAGTCACATCCCCATTAGAGTCACATGACCTCTACTTGACCGGGTGACAACTCTGACCAATTTATACACCAAACCATGTGTCACATATCTACACAGATAGACATAAAAGGTTGTAAATTGCATTATTAAAAGCAAACCACTCACTTTAGATAGCCACACCCATCAGAGTCACATGACTCTTAGGAGACAATTGGGGTGACAACTCGACCAATTTGAAGCATATACACCAAACCTAGCCAGGAGATGGGGGAGGGGTTGTTGGGTCGGGTCGGTCGAACGACCCTCTCCCGACGACTACCATCCACTACATGTTATATATAGAAATGGACGGCTCCCGGGTGTGGTACTAGGCTGCCATAACTCGGACCTGAAGCCCCCCCCCCCCCCCCCCCCCCCCTCTCCATTGGCCCAGTTGTGAATCCACCGCTCGCTATAAGTCGAGTCCCAAACAGAACGATGTCGACACCCCGGCCACTTTCAAGTGGCTGGCTATGTATGATCCTGCATTGTCCGAATCGAATATTACGCATCTGGTCCCACTACAGCTTATAATTCTGGCATCAAAACTATCCTATTTTAACTGATCACATACCTTGTAAATTTTTAGTTGAAGGTATAGGTTTTCGAATTAAAACCATCAAAATAGTTAGAGGGTTATTAAGAAATTTAATGTTTTAAATTTGATAATTCATATCTACGTGGATATCGAGCATACTGCCTACGACTCGCGCTACAAGTCTTCATACGATTCTTGATATTTGCCTCTTGATCCAAGTCTACAGAGGCGTTCCCATGCTGGCAACTACCAATTCCTTTAATACCGACTACGAATCCGATCCATAAAGTTTTTATTGACCACTACTGTATGTCCACAATGCTCTACGTTCGAAATCACATTAATTGGAAACATACAGCCATACATTCTTGATCGAGAGGTTCAAACTTATAATCTGAAGAGTCATATCAAAGTCATTTCTATTTTTACGTAAGTTATCTAATTTGCAAATTCATTGTGGTTTGCGTATTCTTAATACTTCGAGAATACGCGCAATGAATAATTGTCACCTGTGGATTCTTAAAATATACCAGGTGGATATTCGTAATATACACTACCCTTGGTATATTGATGGTATACGCAAAATATACGCAAAAATATACGCTATCGTATACTACGTTTTTTGCACAGTGAATTGGGCCAATTGGTTCCACCGGCCCAATTGGTGCGGTATGTCCCAATGAAATGATGCCAATTGGGCCAATTGGTTCCATCTAACCAATTGGCACGATATGCACTATTTATGCCGATTGGGCCAATTGGTTCCACGGGCCCAATTGGTGCGATATTTTCTAATGAAATGATACCAATTGGGCCAATTGCTTCCGCCGGCCCAATTGGCGCGATATGTACTATTTATGCCAAATGGGCCAATTGGTTCTACGGGCCCAATTGGTGCGATATGTCCCAATGGATTGATGCCAATTGGGCCAATTGGTTCCATCCGCCCAATTGGCGCGATATGTCCTAATGAAATGATGCCAATTGGGCCTATTGGTTCCACCGGCCCAATTGGCGCGATATGAACAATTTACGCCAATTGGGCCAATTGGTTCCACGGGCCCAATTGGTGCGATATGTCCCAATGAATTGATGCAAATTGGGCCAATTGGTTCCATCGGCCCAATTGGCGCGATATGTCCTGATGAAATGATGCCAATTGGGCCAATTGGTTCCACCGGCCCAATTGGCACGATATGTACTATTTATGCCAATTGGGCCAATTGGTTCCACGGGCCCAATTGGTGTGATATGTCCCAATGAATTGATGCCAATTGGGGCAATTGGTTCCATCGGCCCAATTGGCGTGATATGTTCTAATGAAATGATAACAATTGGGCCAATTGGTTCCGCCGGCCCAATTGGCGCGATATGTACTATTTATGCCAATTGGGCCAATTGGTTAGACGGGCCCAATTGGTGCGGCATATCCCAATAGATTGATGCCAATTGGGCCACTTGGTTCCATCGCCCCAATTGGCGCGATATGTACAATTTATGCCAATAGGGCCAATTGGTTCCACCGGCCCAATTGGTGCGGTATGTCCCAATGAATTGATGCCAATTGGGCCAATTGGTTCCATTGGCCCAATTGGTGCGATATGAACTATTCATGCCAATTGGGCGAATTGGTTCAACAGGCCCAATTGGTGCGGTATGTCCCAATGAATAGATGCCAATTGGGCCAATTGGTTCCATCGGCCCAATTGGCGGGATATGTTCTAATGAAATGATGCCATTTGGGCCAATTGGTTCCGCCGGCCCAATTGGCGCGATATGTACTGTTTATGCCAATTGGGCCAATTGGTTTCACGGGCCCAATCGGTGCGATATGTCCCAATGGATTGATGCCAATTGGGCCACTTGGTTCCATCGGCCCAATTGGCGCGATAAGTACAATTTATGCCAATCGGGCCAATTGGTTCCAATGGCCCAATTGGTGCGGTATGTCCCAATGAATTGATGCCAATTGGGCCAATTGGTTCCTCCGGCCCAATCGGCGCGATATGATTATTTTGCGCCAATTGGGCCAATTGGTTCCACGGGCCCAATTGGTGCGATATGTCCCAATGAATTGATGCTAATTGGGCCAATTGGTTCCATCGGCCCAATTGGCGCGATATGTACAATTTATGCCAATTGGGCCAATTGGTACCACCGGCCCAATTGTTGCGGTATGTCCCAATGAATTGATGCCAATTGGGCCAATTGGTTCCACCGGCACAATTGGCGCGATATGAACAATTTACGCCAATTGAGCCAATTGGTTCCACGGGCCCAATTGGTGCGATATGTCCTAATGAATTGATGCCAATTGGGCCAATTGGTTCCATCGGCCCAATTGGCGCGATATGTACAATTTATGCCAATTGGGCCAATTGGTATCACCGGCCCAATTGTTGCGGTATGTCCCAATGAATTAATGCCAATTGGGCCAATTGGTTCCATCGGCCCAATTGGCGCGATATGTTCTAATGAAATGATACCAATTGGGCCAATTGGTTCCGCCGGCCCAATTGGCGCGATATGTACATTTTATGCCAATTGGGCCAATTGGTTCCACGGGCGCGATTGGTGAGATATGTCCCATTGAATTGATGCCAATTGGGCCAATTGGTTTCATTGGCCATATTGGTGCGATATGAACTATTTATGCCAATTGGGCCAATTGGTTCCACCGACCCAATTGGCGCGATATGTACTATTTATGACAATTGGGCCAATTGGTTCCACGGGCCCAATTGGTGCGATATGTGCCAATAAATTATTGCCAAATGGGCCAATTGGTTCCATTGGCCCAATTGGTGCGATATGAACTATTTATGCCAATTGGGCCAATTGGTTCAACAGGCCGAATTGGTGCGGTATGTCCCAATGAATTGATGCCAATTGGGCCAATTGGTTCCATGGGCCTAATTGGCGCGACATGTACTATTTATGCCAATTGGGCCACTTGGTTCCACGGGAGCAATTGGTGCAATGTCCCATTGAATTGATGCCAATTGGGCCAATTGGTTCCATCGGCCCAATTGGCGCGATATGAACAATTTATGCCAATTGGGCCAATTGGTTCCACGGGCGCGATTGGTGAGATATGTCCCATTGAATTGATGCCAATTGGGCCAATTGGTTCCATTGGCCATATTGGTGCGATATGAACTATTTATGCCAATTGGGCCAATTGGTTCCACCGACCCAATTGGCGCGATATGTACTATTTATGCCAATTGGGCCAATTGTTTCCACGGGCCCAATTGGTGCGATATGTGCCAATAAATTATTGCCAATTGGGCCAATTGGTTCCATTGGCCCAATTGGTGCGATATGAACTATTTATGCCAATTGGGCCAATTGGTTCAACAGGCCGAATTGGTGCGGTATGTCCCAATGAATTGATGCCAATTGGGCCAATTGGTTCCATGGGCCTAATTGGCGCGACATGTACTATTTATGCCAATTGGGCCACTTGGTTCCACGGGAGCAATTGGTGCAATGTCCCATTGAATGGATGCCAATTGGGCCAATTGGTTCCATCGGCCCAATTGGCGCGATATGAACAATTTATGCCAATTGGGCCAATTGGTTCCACCGTCCCAATTGTTGCAGTATGTCTCAATGAATTGATGCCAATTGGGCCAATTGGTTCCACCGGCCCAATTGGCGCGATATGTACTAATTTTCCACGGGCCCAATTAATGAGATATGTCCCAATGAATTGATACCAATTAGGCCAATTGGTTCCACCGGCCCAATTGGCGCAATAAGTGCAATTTATGCCAATCGGGCCAATTGGTTCCAATGGCCCAATTGGTGCGATATATTGATGCCTATTGGGCCAATAGGTTCCATCGGCCCAATTTTGCGCGATATGTATAATTTATGCCAATTGGGCCAATTGGTTCCGCCAGCCCAATTGTTGCGGTATGTCCCAATGAATTGATGCCAATTGCGCCAATTGGTTCCATCGGCCCAATTGGCGCGATATGTCCTAATGAAATGATGCCAATTGGGCCAATTGGTTCCACCGGCCCAATTGGCGCGATATGTACTATTTATGCCGATTGGGCCAATTGGTTCCACCGGCCCAATTGGTGCGATATGTCCCAATGAATTGATGCCAATTGGGCCAATTGGTTCCATCGGCCCAATTGGCGCGATATATACAATTTATGCCAATTGGGCCAATTGATTCCACCGGCCCAATTGTTGATTTATGTCCCTATGAATTGATGCCAATCGGGCCAATTGGTTCCATCGGCCCAATTGGCGCGATATGTCCTAACGAAATGATGCCAAATGGGCCAATTGGTTCCACCGGCCCAATTGGCGCGATATGTACTATTCATGCCAATTGGGCCGATTGGTTCCACGGGCCCAATTGGTGCGATATGTCCCAATGAATTGAGGCGAATTGGGCCGATTGGTTCCATCGGCCCAATTGGCGCGATATGTACAATTTATGCCAATTGGGCCAATTGGTTCCACCGGCCCAATTGGCGCGGTATGTCCCAATGAATTGATGCCAATTGGGCCAATTGGTTCCATCGGCCCAATTGGCGCGATATGTACTATTTATGCCAATTGGGCCAATTGGTTCCACGGGCCCAATTGGTGCGATATGTCCCAATGAATTGATGCCAATTGGGTAAATTGGTTCCATCCGCCCAATTGGCGCGATAAGTACAATTTATGCCAATCGGGCCAATTGGTTCCAATGGCCCAATTGGTGCGGTATGTCCCAATGAATTGATGCCAATTGGGCCAATTGGTTCCATCCGCCCAATTGGCGCGATATGTCCTAATGAAATGATGCCAATTGGGCCAATTGGTTCCACCGGCCCAATTGGCGCGATATAAACAATTTACGCCAATTGGGCCAATTGGTTCCACGGGCCCAATTGGTGCGATATGTCCCAATGAATTGATGCCAATTGGGCCATTTGTTTCCATCGGCCCAATTGGCGCGACATGTACAATTTATGCGAATTGGGCCAATTTGTACCTCCGGCCCAATTGTTGCGGTATGTCCCAATGAATTGATGCCAATTGGGCCAATTGGTTCCATCGGCCCAAATGGCGCGATATGTCCTGATGAAATGATGCCAATTGGGCCAATTGGTTCCACCGGCCCAATTGGCGCGATATGTACTATTTATGCCAATTGGGCTAATTGGTTCCACGGGCCCAATTGGTGTGATATGTCCCAATGAATTGATGCCAATTGGGGCAATTTGTTCCATCGGCCCAATTGGCGCGATATGTTTTGAGGAAATGACACCAATTGGGCCAATTGGTATCATTTCATATGCATCAATCCGTCGCGCTGCAACGGATTGGTGCAGTTATGCGGGATCTATCTGTAACAATTTGGTACAATTTGGCGCGTCGCGACGGATTGCAGCATTTTCGCGGAACCAATCTGTAACAATTCGGCGCGCTACAACGGATTGCTGCACTATCGCTGGATCAATCAGCAACAATTCGGGGCAATTCGGCGCGCTGAGACCGATTGTTTCACTATGGCGGGATCAATCTGCAACAATTAGGCGCAATTCAGTTCGCTGAGACGGATTGCTGCACTATTGCGGGATCAATCTGCAATATGTTATTCGGCACAATTCGGCGCGCTGCGACCGATTGCTGCACTTTCACGGCTTCAATCTGCAACAATTCAGCGCAACTCGGCGCGCTGCGACGGATTCCTGCACTTTCGCAGGATCAATCTATAACAATTCGGGGCAATTCGGCGCGCCGAGACCGATTGCTTAGTGGTAGTGGGATTGGTAGTGGTAGTGGTAATGGGATTGGTAGTGGGATTGGTAGTGGTAGTGGTAAGGGCAGTTGGATTGGTAGTGGGATTGGTAATGGTAGTGGTAGTGGTAGTGGGATTGTTAGAGATAGTGATAGAGGAAGTGGGATTGGTAGTGGTAATAGGAGTGGGATTGGTAGTGGGATTAGTAGTGGTAGTGGTAGAGGTAGTGGGATTGGTTGTGGTAGTGGTAGTGGTAGAGGGATTGGTAGTGGGATTGGTATTGAGATTGGTAGTAGTAGTGGTAGTGCTAGTGGGATTGGTAGTGGGAGTGGTAGTTGGATTGGTAGTGGTAGAGGTAGTGAGATTGGTATTGAGATTGGTAGTGGTAGTGGTAGTGGTTCAATCTGCAAAAATTCAGCACAATTCGGCGCGCTGCGACGGATGCCTGTACTTTCGCAGGATCAATCTGTAACAATTCGGGGCAATTCGGCGCACCGAGACCGATTGCTTAGTGGTAGTGGGATTGGTAGTGGTAGTGGTAGAGGTTGTGGGATTGGTAGTGGATTGGTAGAGGGATTGGTAGTGGGATTGGTAGTGGTAGTGGTAGTGGGATTGGTAGTGGTAGTGGAAGAGGTAATGGGATTGGTAGTGGGATGGGTAGTTGTAGTGGTAGTGGTAGTGGGATTGGTAGTGGGATTGGTAGTGGTAATTGTAGTGGTAGTGGGATCGGTAGAGGGATTTGTAGTGGTAGTGGTATTGGGATTGGTAGTGGTAGTGGTAGTGGGATTGGTAGTGGTAGTGGTAGTGGTAGTGGGATTGTTAGTGGGATTGGTAGTGGGATTGGTAGTGGGATTAGTAGTGGGATTGGTAGTGGGATTGGTAGTGGGATTGGTAGTGGGATTGGTAGTGGGATTGGTAGTGGTAGTGGTTGAGGTAGTGGGATTGGTAGTGGGATTGGTAGTGGGATTGGTAGTGGTAGTGGGATTGGTAGTGGGATTGGTAGTGGGATTGGTAGTGGGATTGGTAGTGGTAGTGGTAGTGGGATTGTTAGTGGGATTGGTAGTGGGATTGGTAGTGGGATTGGTAGTGGTAGTGGTAGTGGTAGTGGGATTGTTAGTGGGATTAGTAGTGGGATTGGTAGTGGAAATTGTAGTGGTCGTGGGATTAGTAGTGGGATTGGTAGTGGTAGTGGGATTGGTAGTGGGATTGGTAGTGGGATTGGTAGTGGGATTGGTAGTGGGATTGGTAGTGGGATTGGTAGTGGTAGTGGGATTGGTAGTGGTAGTGCTAAAGGTAGTGGGATTGGTAGTGGGATTGGTAGTGGTAGTTGTAGTGGTAGTGGGATTGGTAGTGGGATTGGTAGTGGGATCGGTGGTGGGATTGGTAGTGGTAATTGTAGTGGTAGTGGGATCGGTAGTGGGATTTGTAGTGGTAGTGGTAGTGGGATTGGTAGTGGTAGTGGTAGTGGGATTGTTAGTGGGATTGGTAGTGGGATTGGTAGTGGAAATTGTAGTGGTCGTGTGATTGGTAGGGGACTTGGTAGTGGTAGTGGTAGATCGATTGCTATTGGTAGTGGTAGTGGGATTGGTAGTGGGATTGGTAGTGGTAGCGGTAATGGGATTGGTAATGGGATTGGTAGTGGTAATTATAGTGGTAGTGGGATAAGTAGTGGGATTGGTATTGGTAGTGGTAGTGGGATTGGAAGTGGTAGTGGTAGTGGGATTGGCCGCGGTATTGGTAGTGGAATTGGTTGTGGGTTTGTTTGTGGTAGTGGTAGTGGTAGTGGGATTGGTAGTGGGATTGGTAGTGGTATTTGAAGTGGGATTGCGGGATCTATCTGTAACAATTCAGCGCAATTCGGCGCGCTGCGACGGATTGCAGCACTTTCGCGGAACCAATCTGTAACAATTCGGCGCGCTACAACGGATTGCTGCACTATCGCTGGATCAATCTGCAACAATTCGGGGCAATTTGGCGCGCTGAGACCGATTGCTTCACTATGGCGGGATTAATCTGCAACAATTAGGCGCATTTCGGCACGCTGAGACGGATTGCTGCACTTTTGCGGGATCAATCTGCAATATGTTACTTGGCACAATTCGGTGCGCTGCGACCGATTGATGCACTTTCGCAGGATCAATCTGTAACAATTCGGGGCAATTCGGCGCGCCGAGACCGATTGCTTAGTGGTAGTGGGATTGGTAGTGGGATTGGTAGTGGTAGTGGTAAAGGCAGTGGGATTGGTAGTGGGATTGGTAATGGTAGTGGTAGTGGTAGTGGGATTGTTAGAGATAGTGGTAGAGGTAGTGGGATTGGTAGTGGTAATAGGAGTGGGATTGGTAGTGGGATTAGTAGTGGTAGTGGTAGAGGTAGTGGGATTGGTCATGGTAGTGGTAGTGGTAGTGGGATTGGTAGTGGGATTGGTATTGAGATTGGTAGTAGTAGTGGTAGTGGTAGTGGGATTGGTAGTGGGAGTGGTAGTGGGATTGGTAGTGGTAGAGGTAGTGAGATTGGTATTGAGATTAGTAGTGGTAGTGGTAGTGGTTCAATCTGCAAAAATTCAACACAATTCGGCGCGCTGCGATGGATGCCTGTACTTTTGCAGGATCAATCTGTAACAATTCGGGGCAATTCGGCGCACCGAGACCGATTGCTTAGTGGTAGTGGGATTGGTAGTGGTAGTGGTAGTGGGATTGGTAGTGGGATTGGTAGTGGTAGTGGTAGTGGTAGTGGGATTGGTAGTGGGATTTGTAGTGGGATTGGTAGTGGTAGTGGGATTGGTAGTGGGATTGGTAGTGGGATTGGTAGTGGGATTGGTAGTGGGATTGGTAGATGTTGTGGTAGTGGGATTGATTGGTGGTGGGATTGGTAGTGGAAATTGTAGTGGTAGTGGGATTGGTAGTGGTAGTGGTAGAGGGATTGGTAGTGGGATTGGTAGAGGGTTTGGTAGTGGGATTGGTAGTGGTAGTGGTAGTGGGATTGGTAGTGGTAGTGGTAGTGGGATTGGTAGTGGGATTGGTAGTGGTAGTGGTAGTGGTAGAGGGATTGGTAGTGGGATTGGTAGAGGGATTGGTAGTGGGATTGGTAGTGGTAGTGGTAGTGGTAGTGGGATTGGTAGTGGTAGTGGAAGAGGTAGTGGGATTTGTTGTGGGATGGGTAGTGGTAGTGGTAGTGGTAGTGGGATTGGTAGTGGGATTGGTAGTGGGATTGGTAGTGGGATTGGTAGTGGTAATTGTAGTGGTAGTGGGATCGGTAGTGGGATTTTTAGTGGTAGTGGTATTGGGATTGGTAGTGGTAGTGGTAGTGGGATTGGTAGTGGTAGTGGTAGTGATAGTGGGATTGTTAGTGGGATTGGTATTGGGATTGGTAGTTGTAGTGGGATTGGTAGTTGGATTGGTAGTGCGATTGGTAGTGGGATTGATAGTGGTAGTGGTAGTGGGATTGGTAGTGGTAGTGGTAGAGGTAGTGGGATTGGTAGTGGGATTGGTAGTGGGTTTGGTAGTGGTAGTGGGATCGGTAGTAGGATTGGTAGTGGGATTTGTAGTGGGATTGGTTATTCGTCACAATTCAGCGCGCTGCGACCGATTGCTGCGCTTTCACGGGTTCAATCTGCAACAATTCAGCGCAATCCGGCGCGCTGCGACGGATTACTGCACTTTCGCAGGATCAATCTGTAACAATTCGGGGCAATTCGGGACAAGTATGTCATTATGCAAGTATGTCACTATGACTCCTGCAGGATGCAAGTATGTCACTATGCATGACTCCTGTAGGAGTCAAGAATTTACATGATTGTCTCCTGCGGGAGTCAAGTATTTCAATGTATGACTCCTGCGGGAGTCAAGTATTTCAAAGCATAACTCCAGCAGGAGTCAAGTATGTCACAATGCAACACTCCTGCAGGAGTCAAGTATTTCAATGTATGACTCCTGCAGGAGTCAACGATGTCAATATGTATGACTTCTGCTGGAGTCAAGTATGTCACAATGCAACACTCCTGCAGGAGTCAAGTATTTCAATGTATGACTCCTGCAGGTGTCAAGAATGTCAATATGTATGACTTCTGCTGGAGTCAAGTATCTCCATGCATGACTCCTACAGGAGTGAAAAATCTCCATGTATGACTCCTGCAGGAGTCAAGTATGTCAGTATGTTTGACTCCAGCAGGAGTCAAGTATGTCACTATGAATGACTCCTGCAGGAGTCAAGTATTTCAATGTATGACTCCTGCAGGAGTCAAATATTTCAATGAAGGACTCCTGCAGGAATAAAGTATGTCATTATGTATAACTCCTCCAGGAGTCATGCATCTCCATGAATTACTCCTGCAGGAGTCAAGTATCTGAACCTGCGTCAGCAGGTTCAATATTGGATTGATTGAGGAGTCATGAATGTCATTTTTTCAACAATGATGACTCCTTCAGGAGTCAAGTATTTCAATGTATGACTCCTGCAGGAGTCAAGTATTTCAATATGTATGACTCCTGCAGGAGTCAAGTATGTCAGTATGTATGACTCCTGCAGGAGTCAACTATATATATGCATGACTCCTGCAGGAGTCAAGTATGTCAATATCTCTGACTCCTTCAGAAGTCAAGTATTTCAATGTATGACTCCTGCAGGAGTCATACATTGAAATATGTATGACTGCTGCAGGAGTCAAGTATGTCAGTATGTATGACTCATGCAGGAGTCAACTATATATATGCATGACTCCTGCAGGAGTCAAGTATGTCAGTATGTATGATACCTGCAGGAGTCAAGTATGTCACTCAAGTATTTCAATGTACGAGTCCTGCAGGAGTCAATTATTTTAATTATGACTCCTGCAGGAGTCATGTATGTCAATATGTCTGACTCCTGCAGGAGTCAAGTATTTCAATGTATGACTCCTGCAGGAGTCAAGTATTCCGATATGTATGACTCCTGCAGGAGTCAAGTATCTCCATGCATGACTCCTGCAGGAGTCAAGTATGTCAGTATGCATGACTCCAGCACGAGTCAAGTATCTCAATGTATGACTCCTGCAGGATGCAAGTATGTCATTATGCAAGTATGTCACAAATGCTCCTGCAAGATGCAAGTATGTCACTATGCATGACTCCTGTAGGAGTCAAGAATTTAAATGATTGACTCCTGCGGGAGTCAAGTATTTCAATGTATGACTCCTGCGGGAGTCAAGTATTTCAAAGCATAACTCCCGCAGGAGTCAAGTATGTCAATATGTAGGACTCCTGCAGGAGTCAAGTATCTCAATGTATGACTCCTGCAAGTATCAAGTATGTCACAATGCAACTCTGCAGGAGTCAAGTATTTCAATGTATGACTCCTGCAGGAGTCAAGGATGTCAATATGTATGACTTCTGCTGGAGTCAAGTATCTCCATGCATGACTCCTACAGGAGTGAAAAATCTCCATGCATGACTCCTGCAGGAGTCAAGTTTGTCAGTATGTTTGACTCCAGAAGGAGTCAAGTATGTCACTATGAATGACTCCTGCAGGAGTCAAGTATTTCAATGTATGACTCCTGCTGGAGTGAATTGTTTCAATGTATGACTCCTGAAGGAGTCATGTATGTCAGTATCATTGACTACTACAGGAGCCATATGTCAATATGTATGACTCATGCAGGAGTGAGCAATCTCCATGCATGACTCCTGCAGGAGTATGAGTCCTGCAGGAGTCAAGTATGTCATTATGTATGACTCCTGTAGGAGTCAACTTTTTATTTGCATGACTCCTGCAGGAGTCAAGTATGTCAGTTTGTATGACTGCTGCAGGAGTCTAATATGTTACAATGAATAACTCCAGCAGGAGTCAAGTATTTCAATGTATGACTCCTACAAGAGTCAAGTTTGTCAGAATGCATGACTCCGGCAGGAGTCAAATATAAATTTGAATGACTCCTGCAGGAGTATAGTATGTCAATATGTATGACTCTTCCAGGAGTCATTTATCTCCATGCATGACTCCTGCAGGAGTCAAGTATGTCAGTATGCAAGACTCCTGCAGGAGTCAAGTATCTCAATGTATGACTCCGGCTGGAGTCAAGTATCTCCATGCATGACTCCTGCAGGAGTCAAGTATGTCAGTATGTATGACTCCTGCAGGAGTCAAGTATGTCTCTCAAGAATTTCAATGTATGACTCCTGCAGGAGTCAAGTATTTCAATTATGACTCTTGCAGGAGTCAAGTATGTCAATATGTCTGACTCCTGCAGGAGTCAAGTATTTCAATGTATGACTCCTGCAGGAGTCAAGTATTTCAATATGTATGCTGCAGGAGTAAAGTATGTCAGTATGCATGACTCCTGCAGGAGTCAACTATATATTTGCATGATTCCTGCAGGAGTCAAGTATGTCAGTATGCAAGACTCCTGCAGGAGTCAAGTATCTCAATGTATGACTCCTGCAGGAGTCAAGTATCTCCAAGCATGACTCCTGCAGGAGTCAAGTATGTCATTATGTCTGACTCCTGCAAGAGTCAAGTATTTCAATGTATGACTCTTGCAGGAGTCAAGTGTATCAATATGTATGACTCCTGCAGGAGTCAAGTATCTCCATGTATGACTCCTGAAGGAGTCAAGTATGTCAGTATGAATGACTACTACAGGAGCCATATGTCAATATGTATGACTCCTGCAGGAGTGAGCAATCTCCATGTATGACTCCTGCAGGAGTAAAATAAGTCACTATGAATGACTCCTGCAGGAGTCAAGTATGTCAGATTGGATGACTTGTGCAGTTGTCTAATATGTCAAAATGAATGACTCCTGCAGGAGTCAAGTATTTCAATGTATGACTCCTACAAGAGTCAAGTTTGTCAGTATGCATGACTCCAGCAGGAGACAAATATTTCAATAAATGACTCCTGCAGGAGTAAAGTATGTCAATATGTATGACTCCTCCAGTAGTCAATTATCTCCATGCATGACTCCTGCAGGAGTCAAGTATGTCAGTATGCAAGACTCCTGCAGGAGTCAAGTATCTCAATGCATGACTCCTGCAGGAGTCAAGTATCTCCATGCATGACTCCTGCAGGAGTCAAGTAGGTCAGTATGAATGAATCCTGCTGGAGTCATATGTCAATTTGTATGACTCCTGCAGGAGTCAGCAATCTCCATGTATGACTCCTGCAGGAGTCAAGTATGTCAGAATGTATGAGTCCTGCAGGAGTCAAGTATGTCAATATGTATGACTCCTGTAGGTGTCAACTATATATTTGCATGACTCCTGCAGGAGTCAAGTAAGTCAGTTTGTATGACTGCTGCAGGAGTCAAATATGTTACAATGACTCCTGCAGGAGTCAAGTATGTCTGTATGCAAGACTCCTGCAGGAGTCAAGTATCTCAATGTATGACTCCTGCAGGAGTCAAGTATCTCCATGAATGACTCCTGCAGGAGTCAAGTATGTCAGTACGTATGACTCCTGAAGTAGTCAAGTATGTCTCTCAAGAATTTCAATGAATGACTCCTGCCGGAGTCAAGTATTTCAATTATGACTCTTGCAGGAGTCAAGTATGTCAATATGTCTGACTCCTGCAGGAATCAAGTATTTCAATGTATGACTCCTGCAGGAGTCAAGTAATATCAATATGTATGCTGCAGGAGTAAAGTATGTCAGTATGCTTGACTCCTGCAGGAGACAACTATACATTTGCATGATTCCTGCAGGAGTCAAGTATGTCAGTATGGAAGACTCCTGCAGGAGTCAAGTATCTCAATGTATGACTCCTGCAGGAGTCAAGTATCTCCAAGCATGACTCCTGCAGGAGTCAAGTATGTCATTATGTCTGACTCCTGCAGGAGTCAAGTATTTCAATGTATGACTCCTGCAGGAGTCAAGTGTATCAATATGTATGACTCCTGCAGGAGTCAAGTATCTCCATGTATGACTCCTGAAGGAGTCAAGTATGTCAGTATCAATGACTACTACAGGAGCCATACGTCAATATGTATGACTCCTGCAGGAGTGAGCAATCTCCATGTATGACTCCTGCAGGCGTAAAATATGTCACTATGAATGACTCCTGCAGGAAACAAGTATGTCAGTTTGGATGACTTGTGCAGGAGTCTAATATGAATGACTCCTGCGGGAGTCAAGTATTTCAATGTATGACTCCTACAAGAGTCAAGTTTGTCAGTATGCATGACTCTAGCAGGAGTCAAATATTTCAATGAATGACTCCTGCAGGAGTAAAGTATGTCTATATGTATCACTCCTCCAGTAGTCAATTATCTCCATACATGACTCCTGCAGGAGTCAAGTATGTCAGTATGGAATACTCCTGCAGGAGTGAAGTATCTCAATGTATGACTCCTGCAGGAGTCAAGTGTCTACATGCATGACTCCTGAAGGAGTCAAGTATGTCAGTATGTATGACTCCTGCAGGAGTCAAGTATCTCCATGCATGACTCCTGCAGGAGTCAAGTAGGTCAGTATGAATGACTCCTGCTGGAGTCATATGTCAATTTGTATGACTCCTGCAGGAGTCAGCAATTTCCATGTATGACTCCTGCAGGAGTCAAGTATGTCAAAACGTATGAGTCCTGCAGGAGTCAAGTATGTCAATATGTATGACTCCTATAGGTGTCAACTATATATTTGCATGACTCCTGCAGGAGTCAAGTAAGTCAGTTTGTATGACTGCTGCAAGAGTCAAATATGTTACAATGAATGACTCCTGCAGGAGTCAAGTATGTCAGTATGCAAGACTCCTGCAGGAGTCAAGTATCTCAATGTATGACTCCTGCAGGAGTCAAGTATCTCCAAGCATGACTCCTGCAGGAGTCAAGTATGTCAATATGTCTGATTCCTGCAGGAGTCAAGTATTTCAATGTATGACTCCTGCAGGAGTCAAGTATATCAATATGTATGACTCCTGCAGGAGTCAAGTATCTCCATGTATGACTCCTGAAGGAGTCAAGTTTGTCAGTATCAATGACTACTACAGGAGCCATATGTCAATATGTATGACTCCTGCAGGAGTGAGCAATCTCCATGTATGACTCCTGCAGGAGTAAAATATGTCACTATGAATGACTCCTGCAGGAGTCACGTATTTCAATATATGACTCCTGCAGGAGTGAAGTATTTCATTGAATGACGCCTGCAGGAGTTAAGAATGTCAATATGTATGACTCTTGCAGGAGTCAAGGATCTCCATACATGAAACCTGCAGGAGTCTAGTATGTCAGTATCAATGACTCCTGCAGGAGTCAAGTATTTCAATGTATGACTCCTGCAGGAGTCAAATATATCATTATGTATGACTATTGCAGGAGTCAACTCTATACTTAGATGTCAATATGTATGACTTCTGCAGGAGTTAAGTATCTCCATGCATGACTCCTACAGGAGTGAAAAATCTCCATGTATGACTCCTGCAGGAGTCAAATATGTCACTATGAATGACTCCTGCAGGAGTGAAGTATTTCAATGAATGACTCCTGCAGGAGTGAAGTATTTCAATGAATGACTCCTGCCGGAGTGAAGTATTTCAATGAATGACTCCTGCAGTAGTCAAGAATGTCAATATGTATGACTCTTGCAGGAGGTCAAGGGTCTCCGTGCATGACACCTGCAGGAGTCAAGTATGTCAGTATCAATGACTCCTGCAGGAGTCAAGTATTTCAATGTATGACTCAAGTATTTCAATGTGTGACTCCTGAAGGAGTCAAATATATCATTATGTATGACTATTGCAGGAGTCAAGTCTATACTTGCATGACTCCTGCAGGAGTCAAGTATTTCAATGTATGACTCCTGCAGGAGTCAAGTATGTCAGTAAGTATGACTCCTGCAGGAGTCAACTATTTATTTGCATGACTCCTGCAGGAGTCAATGTATGACTACTGCAGGAGTCAAATATGTCATTATGAATGACTCCTGCAAGAGTCAAGTATCTCCATGCATGACTCCTGCAGGAGTCATAAATGTCAGTATGAATGACTCCTGCAAGAGTCATATGTCAATTTGTATGACTCCCGCATGAGTGAGCAATCTCCATGTGTGACTCCTGCAAGAGTATGAGTCCTGCAGGAGTCAAGTATGTCAATATGAATGACTCCTGTAGGAGTCAACTATTTATTTGCATGACTCCTGTAGGAGTCAAGTACGTCAGTTTGTATGACTGCTGCAGGAGTCAAATATGTTACAAAGAATGACTCCTGCAGGAGTCAAGTATTTCAATGTATGACTCCTACGAGAGTCAAATTTGTCAGTATGCATGACTCCAGCAGGAGTCAAATAATTCAATGAATGACTCCTGCAGGAGTAAAGTATGTCAATATGTATGACTCCTCCACGAGTCATTTATCTCCATGCATGACTCCTGCAGGAGTCAAGCATGTCAGTATGCAAGACTCCTGCAGGAGTCAAGTATCTCAATGTATGACTCCTGCAAGAGTCAAGAATCTCCATGCATGACTCCTGCAGGAGTCAAGTATGTCAGTATGTATGACTCCTGCAGGAGTCAAGTATGTCTCTCAAGAATTTCAATGTATGACTCCTGCAGGAGTCAAGTATTTCTATTATGACTCTGCAGGAGTCAAGTATGTCAATATGTCTGACTCCTGCAGGAGTCAAGTATTTCAATGTATGACTCCTGCAGGAGTCAAGTATTTCAATATGTATGACTCCTGCAGGAGTCAAGTATGTCAGTATGCATGATTCCTGCAGGAGTCAACTATATATTTGCATGTCTCCTGCAGGAGTCAAGTATGTCAGTATGCAAGACTCCTGCAGGAGTCAAGTATCTCAATGTATGACTCCTGCAGGAGTCAAGTATCTCCGAGCAAGACTCCTGCAGGAGTCAAGTATGTCAATATGTCTGACTCCCGCAGGAGTCAAGTATTTCAATGTATGACTCCTGCAGGAGTCAAGTATATCAATATGTATGACTCCTGCAGGAGTCAAGTATCTCCATGTATGACTCCTGAAGGAGTCAAGTATGTCAGTATCAATGACTACTACAGGAGCCATATGTCAATATGTATGACTCCTGCAGGAGTGAGCAATCTCCATGTATGACTCCTGCAGGAGTAATATATGTCACTATCAATGACTCCTGCAGGAGTCACGTATTTCAATATATGACTCCTGCAGGAGTGAAGTATTTCATTGAATGACTCCTGCAGGAGTCAAGAATGTCAATATGTATGACTCTTGCAGGAGTCAAGGATCTCCATACATGAAACCTGCAGGAGTCAAGTATGTCAGTATGAATGACTCCTGCAGGAGTCAAGTATCTCAATGTATGACTCCCGCAGGATTGAAGTATTTCAATGTATGACTCCTGCTGGAGTCAATTATGTCAATACGTATGACTCCTGCAAGAGTCAAGTATCTCCATGCATGACTCCTGCAGGAGTCAAGTATGTCAGTATCAATGACTCCTGCAGGAGTCATATGTCAATTTGTATGACTCCTGAAGGTGTGAGCAATCTCCATGTATGACTCCTGCAGGAGTCAAGTATGTTAGAATGTATGACTTTTGCAGGAGTCAACTATATATTTGCATGACTCCTGCAGGAGTCAAGTATGTCAGATTGGATGACTGCTGCTGGAGTCTAATATGGCAGAATGTATGACTCCTGCAGGAGTGAAGTATATATTTGCATGACTCCTGCAGAAGTCAAATATGTGATGTCTGATACACAACTAAATCCAAAACCGGGATTATGGAATGTCAATTGCAACGTGCACTCAACTTAAATAGTCCAATTAATGCAATCACTGCGCATGCTCCTACTAAGTCCAGTTCTTCACATATCTTTTCCCCTAAGATAAACCCGCTTGATATTTTTCAACTTGCTTCTTGTTTCTCCTAGGTCTTCCTTCGGGATCCCGTACATCCGGTACCTGCCTATTCGGGCGAGAAGGTGTAATTTTGGGCAAGCGCTGACAGAAATGTTAAGAGACAGGCTCGTGTGTGGAGTAAATGATGAAAGAATCCAAAAAAGGTTGCTGTTGAAAGCAAAACTGGTGATAAAAGATGGGATAGTGCCTAAGTTTTGTAAGGCTCGCCCGGTGCCATATGCTTTGAAGGGACAGGTGGAAGAAGAGTTGGATAGACTGACCAGGGAGGGTATTTTAGAGCCAGTGGAAATAGCAGAATGGGCAGCCCCAATAGTGCCAGTGGTGAAGACAGATAAAAAGATTAGGATTTGTGGTGATTTCCGGTTAACAATAAACCCAGCTTTGGAAGTAGATAGATATCCTATTCCAAAAATAGTGGATTTGTTAGCCACCTTGGCAGGAGGGAAGATATTTTCAAAACTGGACAACAGCTCAGGCGTGACTACCCGCTGAATTTAAGCATATCAATAAGCGGAGGAAAAGAAACCAACAGGGATTCCCCCAGTAACGGCGAGTGAAGCGGGAATAGCTCGAGCCTTAAATCTCCGGCGAACAGCCGGTGAATTGTAGCCGAGAGAGGCACCTGCGCTCGGTAGTCGGTCGGCCAAAGTTGACCTGGAATGGCGCGTCATAGAGGGTGAGAACCCCGTACGCGGCCGATTGGCTGCCGAGATATTAGGTGGCTTTGGAGCCATCAGGATCAGATACGGAAACGCAGTACTGGGTGCTTGGAGGAGTGGATTCCGACAGAGGAAGTCACTGGAACAGCAAACGAGAATGAACAGGAAACAAGACAACACGACGAAGTACCCAGACAAGTTGGAGTAGAGGAAAGACTGGATGACTATGATGCAGTACTAGAGGAGGCAGAGCAAGGAGGGGGACCGAATAGGCAGGTACCGGATGTACGGGAACCCGAAGGAAGACCTAGGAGAAACAAGAAGCAAGTTGAAAAATATCAAGCGGGTTTTTCTTAGGGGAAAAGATATGTGAAGAACTGGACTTAGTAGCAGCATGCGCAGTGATTGCATTAATTGGACTATTTAAGTTGAGTGCACGTTGTAATTGACATTCCATAATCCCGGTTTTGGATTTAGTTGTGTATCAGACATCACAAAGTATGTCAGATGGGATGACTGCTTCAGGAGTCAAATATGTCACTATCAATGACTCCTACAGGAGTCAAGTATTTCAATGTATGACTCCTACAAGAGTCAAGTTTGTCAGTATGCAGAGTACTGCAGGAGTCAAATATTTCAATGAATGACTCCTGCAGGAGTAAAATATGTCAATTTGTATGACTCCTGCAGGAGTCAAGTATCTCATTGTATGACTCCTGCAGGAGTCAAGTATGTCACTATGCAAGACTCCTGCAGGAGTCAAGTATTTCAATGTATGACTCCTGCAGGAGTCAAGGATGTCAATATGTATGACTTCTGCAGGAGTCAAGTATCTCCATGCATGACTCCTACAGGAGTGAAAAATCTCCATGTATGACTCCTGCAGGAGTCAAGTATGTCAGTATGTATGACACCAGCCTGAGTCAAATATGTAACTATGAATGACTCCTGCAGGAGTCAAGTATTTCAATGTATGACTCCTGCAGGAGTGAAGTATTTCAATGAATGACTCCTACAGGAGTCAAGAATGTCAATATGTATGACTCTTGCAGGAGTCAAGGATCTCCATGCATGACACCTGCAGGAGTCAAGTATGTCAGTATCAATGACTCCTGCAGGAGTCAAGTATTTCAATGTATGACTCAAGTATTTCAATGTATGACTCCTGCAGGAGTCAAATATATCATTATGTATGACTCTTGCAGGAGTCAACTCTATACTTGCATGACTCCTGCAGGAGTCAAGTATTTCAATGTATGACTCCTGCAGGAGTCAAGTATGTCAGTATGTATGACTAATAGTTTTAATTTGCAGTGCGATGTTTCTTCACATACTAAGGACATGTAATACAGTGTACACTTAAAATGATGTAGTTCCAGTATGTGCACTTCTATACAATTTATGCAAGGAAAATTTGTAAGTCTGTTGGGTGGGTTGGCGGGTGGTTGGTCCTTCCCATAGTGCATCAAGATGTTCTAACAAGCCCATCGTGGCACATGTAACCTTACCTAAGTGACAAGGCCATATGCAGGTACTGTAGTGCTTTTTACTACCGCTGCATACGTGTGTTCAAATTATACATGGCACTGCAGGTGTCAAGCTAGCTGGTAAAAGACACGCCACACGTGTAAGTGAAGCCTGGTTAATTCATGGACAACGACTTAATTTAGGTGACAAGGTAGGTACGGTAGTGCGTTTGAATCGCACGGCTTAGAGATATAATATTGAAAGTGGCCTAGCAGATGTGAATTAAGCTCGTAGGTGGCACGCCAGTCGTGTGGGAAGCTTAGTTAATAGAAAAAACTTGTATCAACGGCCAAATGTGCGGACGCTATACAAAAAAGTAATTAGGAACGTACATCGATGGAAGTTCAATAGACGAGAACAAAGTTCGGTCTTGCGTGGGCAGTCTGTCCTCGCTCCTGTGCCACACATTTCTAAAGGATGAAAGGTGTAAGGCAAGGCTATGGCAAATTTCAAAGTATCCAGTGGTTGTACATAAAGGGACTCACGCATTGTATTCCGGAATAGGTCGTACACTCTCCCGCGTACCCCTGTTGCACCTTCAGAAATGTGCGGCACGTATATCCCACCCTTCGTACCTGTTTAAACAGCTCAGCTCTGCTATTGAGGCCAATCGCTACAAAGTGCATTAAAAGGAATAATTAATAAGTAACTATTTCAAATTCAAATTTTAAGGATTAGATTGGTACATAGCGTACAGGTTGCTTATTGTAGTGACGCAAGGATTTTTAAAAGGTGAGTGAGGGGCAAAGCTTATATCTGTGAGGAGTGTGTGTGCAGTGTGTTTGCGCTGGATGGTCTGCCTCGTAACTAGAGGTCTACTTGATGCAGCAATCGGTCCTATATGGTGCTTACGATACGCCAGAGCCAGTGTTGCCGCGGCCAGCCTTGGCCGTCCGGCAGCCGCCAAAATTTACCAAATTTTGTGCTGACCGCCATCGGCCGCGGGCCGTCAATGTGCCTGGCCGTCTGAGCCGTCAGAGTACGGTAACCGTCAGAATTTTACGGCTGACCGTAAAAAATATTATCCGGTCACTGACGGTCAATTAGCAACCATGACGTAAAAGATAGCTGTACCGGATTCTATAAAGCTGAAATTGGATAAACCACCAGATAGCTGTGTGAAAAGTGCTTACCATCCATCCGGTCCGCAAAAGTTTCTTAACACAAAGTTGTGGAACACTTCAAGTTGGCTCGGGCGGCCCAGTTCAACGAATGGACTCTCTGTGAACAAGAGAAAAAGAATCACATGGAAATCCAGAGTTGATGGTTCTACTTCAAAGATTTGGAAGATGAATGCAAGTTGTATGTGTGCCTGGGGACCAGACAATGTATTCCCAGACTAAGGCTGCTTCGTATTTGTGAATTTCGTTCCTCCACTTTTTACTCCAAGATCTGAAGGAATGCATGCCTAACGGCAGAATCTACCAGTTGGCGATAGCAAAGTTGGCACTAAAGTATTTGGCTGTTCCAGCATCAAGTGCACCTTCTGAACTAGTTTTTTTTTTCAACGAATGGACTCTCTGTGAACAAGAGAAAAAGGATTACATGGATATTCAGAGTTGATGGTTCTACTTCAATGATGAGGAAGATGAACGCAAGTTTATGTGTGCCTGGGGACCAGACAATGTATTTTTGGTCTGGTCCCCAGACTAAGGCTGCTTCGTTTTTGTGAATATCGTTCTTCCACTTACTCCAGAGATCTGAAGGAATGCATGCCTAACGGCAGAATCTACCAGTTGGCGATAGCAATGTTGGCACTAAAGTATTTGGTTGTTCCAGCATCAAGTGCACCTTCTGAACTAGTTTTTTTTTTTTCACAATTGAAGCTAATCCTTGACAGAAAGAGGTGGAGAATTGATGCAGACAGAAAGGATTTTGCTTTTACGCTGAAACAAGAACATTAACTTCAGTACCTATTTTCCATCCTCGCCTCCTTAATTCCCATATATAATCATTCTTTGTATTTATCCGTTAAATCTATTGCATCTCAAAGAATTAGTACAAAGCCGCATCGATATCTATACACATACCGATGTGCAAATTGCAACGAGCATGCAGTGCATGCATGGGGAGTTATATACGGTGCCAATACAGTAATACACGCATGCAAGTTTGACTTTGACCGACTAAGGCCGTCTGCCGTGACCGCTAAGTATGAACTGGCGGTTTTTGACGGTCCAAAACTGACCGTGACCATGCCGGATAAGTTTCAAACGGCCTGCCCGTGATCGTGACCGTATGGACTGGTGACGGCTATCTCTAGCCGTCGACCGTGACCGCCAGAGTGTATTCCGGTCAACTGGCCGTCCGTGACTTCCTCCAATCGGTCAACCGCGGCAACACTGGCCAGAGCACAACGCAATCTTCCAACAACACATCATAATGCAGTCGCGCTTTGAACCTAGTGTACACTACGTCAAGCCTTGATGTTAGTAAAATAGACACCCGTAAATGACATTCATGCTAAACAATTACTGCTCTGTTCAGAGCAACCATACAAATATACCTGGTGCTAACCACAAGGATTCGTAGCACAGTGCAACACTGGGCAAGATGATAAACAAATAATTTTAGTCGTGCCCGGACCATACAATGTATTAAATGAATTGATTTTCAATTGGCAGCCAAACAAACTCAAGGCATAAGTGGTGTCGTGACTCTAAGCTTTTCCCATTGTAATGATAGCTTGTTTATGTGTGCCCGTGACCTAGAACGCTGACGGCGTAGTATGCATGGATTTGAACGAGGGTACCCATGTCTATTCTAAAGGCTAGAGTATGTTTGAAAGGCATTTGCAAGTGTGCACGCGACGACGAAAGCTTGCTCCGCGGGTATTTAGGCTAGTGTAAGCGTACCCGTGGCTATGTAAGCGATGTAAGTGAATACAAGTGCTCCCGTGACAACGTAAGCTTGCCCCGTGGCAATGTATTCGTACCCGTGGCTATGTAAGCGAATGATGTAAGTATACTATTAACATGGGGCACGGCAGATGTGAACGAAGGTTGTAAATAGCACGCGGTAGAAAGTGATGCTGTGGGTAGCACTTACCAACATCCTCGACGAGCGTTTAATAGACGAGTACAAAGTACGGTTTTCACCTGGGCTACCCCACTACCAATCCCACTACCACTACCAATCCCACTACTACTACCACTACCAGTACCAATCCCACTACCACTACCACTACCAATCTCACTACCAATCCCACTACCACCACCACTATCAATCCCACTACCTCTATCACTATCACTACCAATTCCACTACCACTACCACTTCCATTACCAATCCCACTACCAATTCCACTACCACTACCACTACCACTACCAATCCCACTACCAATCCCACTACCACTACCAATCCCATTACCACTACCACTACCAATCCCACTACCAATCCCAATACCACTATCAATCCCACTACCACTACCACTACCAATATCCCTATCAATCCCACTACCACTACAATTACCACTACCAATCCCACCACCAATCCCACTACCACTACCACTACCAATCCCACTACCTCTACCACTATCACTACCAATCCCACTACCACTACCACTACCACTACCTTTACCAGTCCCACTACCTCTACCACTATCACTACCAATCCCTCTACCACTACCACTACCACTACCATTACCAATCCCACTACCAATCCCACTACCAATCCCACTACCACTACCACTACCACTACCAATCCCACTTCCAATCCCACTACCACTACCACTATCAATCCCACTGCCACTACCGCTACCAATCCCCCTACCAATCCCACTACCACTACTAATACCACTACCAATCCCACTACCAATCCAACTACCAATCCCATTACCACTACCACTACCAATCCCACTACCAATCCCATTACCAATCCCACTACCAATCCCACTACCAATCCCACTACCAATCCCACTACCAATCCCAGTACCAATCCCACTACCACTACCTCTACCTATCCCACTACCAATCCCACTACCAATCTCACTACCAATCCCACTACCAATCCCACTACCAATCCCACTACCAATCCCACTACCAATCCCACTACCAATCCCACTACCACTACCACAACCATTACCAATCCCACTACCAATCCCACTACCTCTACCACTACCACTACCAATCCCACTACCAATCCCACTACCAATCCCACTACCACTACCACTACCACTACCAATCCCACTACCACTACCACTACCAAACCCACTACCAATCCCACTACCAATCCCACTACCAATCCCACTACCAATCCCACTACAAATCCCACTACCACTACCACCACCAATCCCACTACCATTCCCACTACCAATCCCACTACCAATCTTACTACCAATCCCACTACCACTACCACTACCAATCCAACTACCAATCCCACTACCACTACCACTACCAATCCCACTACCAATCCCATTACCAATCCCACTACCAATCCCACAACCAATCTCACTACCAATCCCACTACCAATCCCACTACCAATCCCACTACCAATCCCACTACCACTACCACTACCACTACCAATCTCACACCAATCCCACTACCACTACCACTACCAATCCCACTACCAATCCCACTACCAATCCCACTACCAATCCCACTACCAATCCCACTACCAATCCCACTACCACTACCACTACCACTACCAAACCCACTACCACTACCACTACCAATCCCACTACCAATACCACTACCAATCCCACTACCAATCCCACTACCAATCCCACTACCAATCCCACTACCAATCCCACTACCAATCCCACTACCACTACCACTACCAATCCAACTACCAATCCCACTACCACTACCACTACCAATCCCACTACCAATCCCATTACCAATCCCACTACCAATCCCACTACCAATCCCACTACCAATCCCACTACCAATCCCACTACCAATCCCACTACCACTACCTCTACCCATGCCACTACCAATCCCACTACCAATCTCACTACCAATCCCACTACCAATCCCACTACCAATCCCACTACCAATCCCACTACCAATCCCACTACCAATCCCACTACCACTACCACAACCATTACCAATCCCACTACCAATCCCACTACCTCTACCACTACCACTACCAATCCCACTACCAATCCCACTACCAATCCCACTACCACTACCACTACCACTACCAATCCCACTACCACTACCACTACCAAACCCACTACCAATCCCACTACCAATCTCACTACTAATCCCACTACCAATCCCACTACCAATCCCACTACCAATCCCACTACCACTACCACCACCAATCCCACTACCATTCCCATTACCACTACCACTACCAATCCCACTACCAATCCCACTACCACTACCACTACCAATCCCTCTACCACTACCACTACCAATTCCCCTACCAATCCCACTACCACTAGAATTTCCACTATAGATCCCACTACCAATCCCACTACCACTACCACTACTTCTACTAATCCCACTACCAATCCCACTACCAATCCCACTACCAATCCCACTACCAATCCCACTACCAATCCCACTACCAATCCCACTACCACTACCACCACCAATCCCACTACCATTCCCACTACCAATCCCACTACCAATCGCACTACCAATCCCACTACCACTACCACTACCAATCCAACTACCAATCCCACTACCACTACCACTACGAATCCCACTACCAATCCCATAACCAATCCCACTACCAATCCCACTATCAATCCCACTACCAATCCCACTACCAATCCCACTACCAATCCCACTACCACAACCTCTACCTATCCCACTACCAATTCCACTACCAATCTCACTACCAATCCCACTACCAATCCCACTACCAATCCCACTACCAATCCCCCTACCAATCCAACTACCAATCCCACTACCAATCCCACTACCACTACCTCTACCTATCCCACTACCAATCCCACTACCAATCTCACTACCAATCCCACTACCAATCCCACTACCAATCCCACTACCAATCCCACTACCAATCCCACTACCAATCCCACTACCACTACCACAACCATTACCAATCCCACTACCAATCCCACTACCTCTACCGCTACCACTACCAATCCCACTACCAATCCCACAACCAATCCCACTACCACTATAACTACCACTACCAATCCCACTACCACTACCACTACCAAACCCACTACCAATCCCACTACCAATCTCACTACCAATCCCACTACCAATCCCACTACCAATCCCACTACCAATCCCACTACCACTACCACCACCAATCCCACTACCATTCCCACTACCACTACCACTACCATTACCAATCCCACTACCAATCCCACTACCTCTACCACTACCACTACCAATCCCACTACCAATCCCACTACCAATCCCACTACCAATCCCACTCCCAATCCCACTACCAATCCCACTACCAATCCCACTACCAATCCCACTACCAATCCCACTACCAATCCCACTACCAATCCCACTACCATTCCCACTACCAATCCCACTACCAATCCCACAACCAATCCCACTACCAATTCCACTACCAATCCCACTACCAATCCCACTACCAATCTTACTACCAATCCTACTACCACTACCACAACCACTACCAATCCCACTACCACTACCACTACCAATCCCACTACCAATCCCACTACCAATCCCACTACCAATCCCACTACCAATCCCACTACCACTACCACTACCACTACCAATCCCACAACCAATCCCACTACCAATCCCACTACCAATCCCACTACCAATCCCACTACCAATCCCACTACCAATCCCACTACCACTACCACTACCACTACCAATCCCACTACCAATCCCACTACCAATCCCACTACCACTACCACTACCAATCCCACTACCAATCCCACTACCAATCCCACTACCAATCCCACTACCAATCCCACTACCAATCCCACTACCACTACCACTACCACTACCAAACCCACTACCACTACCACTACCAATCCCACTACCAATCCCATTACCAATCCCACTACCAATCCCACTACCAATCCCACTACCAATCCCACTACCAATCCCACAACCAATCCCACTACCACTACCTCTACCCATCCCACTACCAATCCCACTACCAATCTCACTACCAATCCCACTACCAATCCCACTACCAATCCCACTACCAATCCCACTACCAATCCCACTACCAATCCCACTACCACTACCACAACCATTACCAATCCCACTACCAATCCCACTACCTCTACCACTACCATTACCAATCCCACTACCAATCCCACTACCAATCCCACTACCACTACCACTACCACTACCAATCCCACTACCACTACCACTACCAAACCCACTACCAATCCCACTACCAATCTCACTACTAATCCCACTACCAATCCCACTACCAATCCCACTACCAATCCCACTACCACTACCACCACCAATGCCACTACCATTCCCAGTACCACTACCACTACCAATCCCACTACCAATCCCACTACCACTACCACTACCAATCCCTCTACCACTACCGCTACCAGTTCCCCTACCAATCCCACTACCACTAGAATTTCCACTATAGATCCCACTACCAATCCCACTACCACTACCACTACTTCTACTAATCCCACTACCAATCCCACTACCAATCCCACTACCAATCCCACTACCAATCCCACTACCAATTCCACTACCAATCCCACTACCACTACCACTACCAATCCCACTACCAATCCCACTACCAATCCCACTACCAATCCCACTACCAATCCCACTATCAATCCCACTACCAATCCCACTACCAATCCCACTACCAATCCCACTACCAATCCCACTATCAATCCCACTACCAATCCCACTACCAATCCTACTACCAATCCCACTACCAATCACACTACCACTACCACTACCACTACCAATCACACTACCAATCCCACTACCAATCCCACTACCAATCCCACTACCACTACCACTACCAATCCCACTACCAATCCCACTACCAATCCCACTACCAATCCCACTACCAATCCCACTACCATTCCCACTACCAATCCCACTACAAATCCCACTACCAATCCCACTACCAATCCCACTACCAATCCCACTACCAATCCCACTACCAATCCCACTACCAATCCCACTACCAATCCCACTACCACTACCACTACTTCTACTAATCCCACTACCAATCCCACTACCAATCCCACTACCAATCCCACTACCAATCCCACTACCAATCCCACTACCAATCCCACTACCAATCCCACTACCAATCCCACAACCAATCCCATTCCCACTACCAATCCCACTACCAATCCCACTACCAATCCCACTACCACTACCACTACCACTACCAATCCCACTACCACTACCACTACCAATCCCACTACCAATCCCACTACCAATCCCACTATCAATCCCACTACCAATCCCACTACCAATCCCACTACCAATCCCACTACCAATCCCACTACCAATCCCACTACCAATCCCACTACCAATCCCACTACCAATCCCTCTATCAATCCAACTACCAATCCCACTACCACTACCACTTACAATCCCACTACTATTCCCACTACCACTACCACTACCAATCCCACTACCAATCCCACTACCTCTACCAATACCAATCCCACTACCACTACGACTAACAATTCCCCTACCAATCCCACTACCACTAGAATTTCCACTATAAATCCCACTACCAATCCCACTACCACTACAACTACTTCTACTAATCCCACTACCAATCCCACTACCAATCCCACTACCAATCCCAACACCAATCCCACTACCAATCCCACTACCAATCCCACGACCAATCCCACTACCAATCCCACTACCACTACCACTACCAATCCCACTACCAATCCCACTAACAATCCCACTACCAATCCCACTACCAATCCCACTACCACCACCACTACCAATCCCACTACCAATCCCACTACCAATCCCACTACCAATCCCACTACCACTACCACTACCAAACCCACTACCAATCCCACTACCATTCACGCAACCACTACAATTACCACTGTTAATCCCACTACCGATCCCACTACCACTCCCTCTACCAATCCCACTACCACTACCACTACTACTACCAATCCCACTACCACTACTAATCCCCCTACCAATCAGACTACCACTACAATTACCACTACCAGTCCCACTACCAATCCACTACCAATCCCACTACCACTACCTCTACCACTACTAATCCCACTACCTCTACCACTACCCCTACCAATCCCACTACCAATCCCACTACCACTACAACTACCAATCCCACTACCACTACCAATCCCACTTCCACTACACTATCAATCCCACTACCAATCCCACTACCAATTCAATTACCACTACCAATCCCGCTATCAATCCCTTATGGCGGGATCAATACCCATCAATTCGGCGCATTTAGGTGCGCATGGACGGTTTGGTGCCCTTCGGCTGGACCAATCTGTAACAATTCGGCGTGGTACGACCGATTGCTGCTCATACTTGGGATCAATCTGTAACAACTCAGCGCAATTCGGCGCGATGCGACAGATTGTTGCACTTTCTCGGGATCAATCTGTATCAATTCGGCGCAATTCGGTGCGCATGGACGGATTGGTGCGCTTCGCCGGGATCAATCTGCAACAATTCGGCACAATTCGGCGCACTGCGACGGATTGCTGCATTATCGCGGGATCAATTTGCAACAATTCGGCACAATTCGGCGCGCCGCGACCAATTGCTGCACTTTCACGGGTTCAATCTGTAACAATTCAGAGCAATTCAGCGCGCTGCAACGGATTGGTGCACTTTTGCGGGATCAATCTGCAACAATTCGGCGAGCTGCAACGGATTGCTGCACTTTCACGGGATCAATCTGTAGCAATTCGGCGCGCTGCGACGAATTGGTGCACTTTCGCGGGGGTAATATGCAACAATTCGGCACAATTCAGCGCGCTTGTACCGATTGCTGCACTTTCACGGGTTCTATCTGTAACAATTCGGCGCAATTCGGCGCGCATGGACGGATTGGTGCGCTTCGGCTGAACCAATCTGTAACAATTCGGCGCAATTCGGCGTGGTACGACCGATTGCTGCACATTGACGGGATCAATCTGTAACAACTCAGCGCAATTCGGCGCGATGCGACAGATTGTTGCACTTTCACGGGATCAATCTGTATCAATTCGGCGCGCTGCGTCGGATTGCTGCATTATCGCGGGATCAATCTGCAACAATTCGGCACAATTCGGCGAGCTGCGACCAATTGCTGCACTTTAACGGGTTCAATCTGTAACAATTCAGCGCAATTCGGCGCGCTGCAATGGATTGGTGCACTTTTGCGGGATCAATCTGCAACAATTCGGCACAATTCGGCGCGCTGCGACAGATTGCACCACTTTCGCGGAACCAATCTGTACCAATTCGGCGCGCTGCGACGGATTGCTGCACTTTCACTGGGACAAATCTGTAAGAAATCAGCGCAATTCGGCGCGCTGCGACGGAATCCTGCATTTTCGCAGGATCAATCTGTAACAATTCGGCGCAATTCGGCGTGGTGTGACCGATTGCTTCACATTCACGGGATCAATCTGTAACAACTCAGCGTAATTCGGCGCGCTGCGACGGATTGGTGCCATTTCGCGGGAGCAATATGCAACAATTCGGCACAATTCAGCGCGCTGCTACTGATTGCTGCACTTTCACGGGTTCTATCTGTAACAATTCGGCACAATTAGTCGCGCATGGACGGATTTGTGCGCTTCGGCTGGACCAATCTGTAACAATTCGGCGCAATTCGGCGTGGAACGAACGATTGCTGCACATTCACGGGATCAATCTGTAGCAACTCAGCGCAATTCGGCGCGATGCGACAGATTGTTGCACTTTCACGGGATCAATCTGTATCAATTGGGCGCAATTCGGAGCGCTGCGATGGATTGCTGCATTATCGCGGGAGCAATCTGCAACAATCTGCAACAATTCGGCACAATTCGGCGCGCTGCGATCAATTGCTGCACTTTCACCGGTTCAATCTGTAATAATACCAATCCCACTACCAAACCCACTACCAATCCCGCTAGCAATCCCACTACCAATCCCACTACCAATCCCACTACCACTACCACTACCACTACCAATCCCACTACCAATCCCACTACCAATCCCACTACCACTACCACTACCAATCCCACTACCAATCCCACTACGAATCCCACTACCAATCCCACTACCAATCCCACTACCAATCCCACTACCACTACCACTACCAATGCCCCTACCAATCCCACTACCACTAGAATTTCCACTATAAATCCCACTACCAATCCCACTACTTCAACCAATCCCACTACCAATCCCACTACCAAACCCACTACCAATCCCACTACCAATCCCACTACCAATCCCACTACCACTACCACTACCAATCCCACTACCAATCCCACTACCAATCCCACTCCCAATCCCACTAACAATCCCACTACCAATCCCACTACCAATCCCACTACCACTACCACTACCACTCCCACTACCAATCCCACTACCACTACCACTACCAATCCCACTACCACTACCACTACCAATTCCCCTACCAATCCCACTACCACTAGAATTTCCACTATAAATCCCACTACCAATCCCACTACCACTACCACTACTTCTACTAATCCCACTACCAATCCCACTACCAATCCCACTACCAATCCCACTACCAATCGCACTACCAATCCCACTACCAATCCCACTACCAATCCCACTACTAGTACCACTACCAATCCCACTACCAATCCCATTTCCAATCCCACTACCAATCCCACTACCAATCCCATTACTAATCCCACTACCAATCCCACTACCAATCCTACTACGAATCCCACTACCAATCGCACTACCACTACCACTACCATTACCAATCCCACTACCAATCCCACTACTTCTACCACTACCACTACCAATCCCACTACCACTACCACTACCAATTCCACTACCAATCCCTTATGGCGGGATCAATCCCCATCAATTCGGCGCATATCGGCGCGCATGGACGGTTTGGTGCCCTTCGGCTGGACCAATCTGTAACAATTCGGCGCAATTCGGCGTGGTACGACCGATTGCTGCACATTCACGGGATCAATCTGTAACAACTCAGCGCAATTCGGCGCAATGCGACAGATTGTTGCACTTTCACGGGATCAATCTGTATCAATTCGGCGCAATTCGGTGCGCATGGACGGATTGGTGCGCTTCGCCGGGATCAATCTGCAACAATTCGGCACAATTCGGCACGCTGCGACGGATTGCTGCATTTTCGCGGGATCAATCTGCAACAATTCGGCACAATTCGGCGCGCTGCGACAAATTGCTGCACTTTCACGAGTTCAATCTGTAACACTTCAGCGCAATTCGTCGCGCTGCAATGGATTGGTGCACTTTTGCGGGATCAATCTGCAACAATTCGGCACAATTCGGCGCGCTGCGACAGATTGCACCACTTTCGCGGAACCAATCTGTAACAATTCGGCGCGCTGTAACGGATTGCTGCACTTTCATCGGGACAAATCTGTAACAATTCAGCGCAATTCGGCGCGCTGCGACGGAATCCTGCACTTTCGCAGGATCAATCTGTAACAATTCGGCGCAATTCGGCGTGGTGTGACTGATTGCTGCACATTCACGGGATCAATCTGTAACAACTCAGCGTACTACTACTACTACCAATCCCACTACCAATCCCACTACCAATCCCACTACCAATCCCACTACCAATCCCACTACCAATCCCACTACCAATCCCACTACCAATCCCACTACCAATCCCACTACCATTCCAACTTCTAATCCCACTACCAATCCCACTACCAATCCCACTACCAATCCCATTACCAATCCCACAACCAATCCCACTACCAATCCCACTACCATTCCCACTACCAATCCCACTCCCAATCCCACTACCAATCCCACTACCACTACCACTACCACTACCACTACCAATCCCACTACCACTACCACTACCAATCCCACTACCAATCCCACTACCAATCCCACTACCAATCCCACTACCAATCCCACTACTAATCTACCAATCCCACTACCACTACCACTACCACTACAAATCCCACTACCAATCCCACTACCAATCCCACTACCAATCCCACTACCAATCCCACTACCAATCCCACTACCAATCCCATTACCAATCCCACTACCAATCCCACTACCAATCCCACTACCACTAGCACTTCCAATCCCACTACCAATCCCACTACCAATCCCACTACCAATCCCACTACCAATCCCACTACCAATCCCACTACCAATCCCACGACCAATCCCACTACCAATCCCACTACCAATCCCACTACCACTACCACTACCAATCCCACTACCAATCCCACTACCAATCCCACTACCACTACCACTACCAATCCCACTACCACTACCACTACCAATTCTCCTACCAATCCCACTACCACTAGAATTTCCACTATAAATCCCACTACCAATCCCACTACCACTACCACTACTTCTACTAATCCCACTATCAATCCCACTACCAATCCCACTACCAATCCCACCACCAATCCCACTACCAATCCCACTACCAATCCCACGACCAATCCCACTACCAATCCCACTACCACTACCACTACCAATCCCACTACCAATCCCACTAACAATCCCACTACCAATCCCACTACCAATCCCACTACCACCACCACTACCAATCCCACTACCAATCCCACTACCAATCCCACTACCAATCCCACTACCACTACCACTACCAAACCCACTACCAATCCCACTACCATTCACGCAACCACTACAATTACCACTGTTAATCCCACTACCGATCCCACTACCACTCCCTCTACCAATCCCACTACCACTACCACTACTACTACCAATCCCACTACCACTACTAATCCCCCTACCAATCAGACTACCACTACAATTACCACTACCAGTCCCACTACCAATCCACTACCAATCCCACTACCACTACCTCTACCACTACTAATCCCACTACCTCTACCACTACCCCTACCAATCCCACTACCAATCCCACTACCACTACAACTACCAATCCCACTACCACTACCAATCCCACTTCCACTACACTATCAATCCCACTACCAATCCCACTACCAATTCAATTACCACTACCAATCCCGCTATCAATCCCTTATGGCGGGATCAATACCCATCAATTCGGCGCATTTAGGTGCGCATGGACGGTTTGGTGCCCTTCGGCTGGACCAATCTGTAACAATTCGGCGTGGTACGACCGATTGCTGCTCATACTTGGGATCAATCTGTAACAACTCAGCGCAATTCGGCGCGATGCGACAGATTGTTGCACTTTCTCGGGATCAATCTGTATCAATTCGGCGCAATTCGGTGCGCATGGACGGATTGGTGCGCTTCGCCGGGATCAATCTGCAACAATTCGGCACAATTCGGCGCACTGCGACGGATTGCTGCATTATCGCGGGATCAATTTGCAACAATTCGGCACAATTCGGCGCGCCGCGACCAATTGCTGCACTTTCACGGGTTCAATCTGTAACAATTCAGAGCAATTCAGCGCGCTGCAACGGATTGGTGCACTTTTGCGGGATCAATCTGCAACAATTCGGCGAGCTGCAACGGATTGCTGCACTTTCACGGGATCAATCTGTAGCAATTCGGCGCGCTGCGACGAATTGGTGCACTTTCGCGGGGGTAATATGCAACAATTCGGCACAATTCAGCGCGCTTGTACCGATTGCTGCACTTTCACGGGTTCTATCTGTAACAATTCGGCGCAATTCGGCGCGCATGGACGGATTGGTGCGCTTCGGCTGAACCAATCTGTAACAATTCGGCGCAATTCGGCGTGGTACGACCGATTGCTGCACATTGACGGGATCAATCTGTAACAACTCAGCGCAATTCGGCGCGATGCGACAGATTGTTGCACTTTCACGGGATCAATCTGTATCAATTCGGCGCGCTGCGTCGGATTGCTGCATTATCGCGGGATCAATCTGCAACAATTCGGCACAATTCGGCGAGCTGCGACCAATTGCTGCACTTTAACGGGTTCAATCTGTAACAATTCAGCGCAATTCGGCGCGCTGCAATGGATTGGTGCACTTTTGCGGGATCAATCTGCAACAATTCGGCACAATTCGGCGCGCTGCGACAGATTGCACCACTTTCGCGGAACCAATCTGTACCAATTCGGCGCGCTGCGACGGATTGCTGCACTTTCACTGGGACAAATCTGTAAGAAATCAGCGCAATTCGGCGCGCTGCGACGGAATCCTGCATTTTCGCAGGATCAATCTGTAACAATTCGGCGCAATTCGGCGTGGTGTGACCGATTGCTTCACATTCACGGGATCAATCTGTAACAACTCAGCGTAATTCGGCGCGCTGCGACGGATTGGTGCCATTTCGCGGGAGCAATATGCAACAATTCGGCACAATTCAGCGCGCTGCTACTGATTGCTGCACTTTCACGGGTTCTATCTGTAACAATTCGGCACAATTAGTCGCGCATGGACGGATTTGTGCGCTTCGGCTGGACCAATCTGTAACAATTCGGCGCAATTCGGCGTGGAACGAACGATTGCTGCACATTCACGGGATCAATCTGTAGCAACTCAGCGCAATTCGGCGCGATGCGACAGATTGTTGCACTTTCACGGGATCAATCTGTATCAATTGGGCGCAATTCGGAGCGCTGCGATGGATTGCTGCATTATCGCGGGAGCAATCTGCAACAATCTGCAACAATTCGGCACAATTCGGCGCGCTGCGATCAATTGCTGCACTTTCACCGGTTCAATCTGTAATAATACCAATCCCACTACCAAACCCACTACCAATCCCGCTAGCAATCCCACTACCAATCCCACTACCAATCCCACTACCACTACCACTACCACTACCAATCCCACTACCAATCCCACTACCAATCCCACTACCACTACCACTACCAATCCCACTACCAATCCCACTACGAATCCCACTACCAATCCCACTACCAATCCCACTACCAATCCCACTACCACTACCACTACCAATGCCCCTACCAATCCCACTACCACTAGAATTTCCACTATAAATCCCACTACCAATCCCACTACTTCAACCAATCCCACTACCAATCCCACTACCAAACCCACTACCAATCCCACTACCAATCCCACTACCAATCCCACTACCACTACCACTACCAATCCCACTACCAATCCCACTACCAATCCCACTCCCAATCCCACTAACAATCCCACTACCAATCCCACTACCAATCCCACTACCACTACCACTACCACTCCCACTACCAATCCCACTACCACTACCACTACCAATCCCACTACCACTACCACTACCAATTCCCCTACCAATCCCACTACCACTAGAATTTCCACTATAAATCCCACTACCAATCCCACTACCACTACCACTACTTCTACTAATCCCACTACCAATCCCACTACCAATCCCACTACCAATCCCACTACCAATCGCACTACCAATCCCACTACCAATCCCACTACCAATCCCACTACTAGTACCACTACCAATCCCACTACCAATCCCATTTCCAATCCCACTACCAATCCCACTACCAATCCCATTACTAATCCCACTACCAATCCCACTACCAATCCTACTACGAATCCCACTACCAATCGCACTACCACTACCACTACCATTACCAATCCCACTACCAATCCCACTACTTCTACCACTACCACTACCAATCCCACTACCACTACCACTACCAATTCCACTACCAATCCCTTATGGCGGGATCAATCCCCATCAATTCGGCGCATATCGGCGCGCATGGACGGTTTGGTGCCCTTCGGCTGGACCAATCTGTAACAATTCGGCGCAATTCGGCGTGGTACGACCGATTGCTGCACATTCACGGGATCAATCTGTAACAACTCAGCGCAATTCGGCGCAATGCGACAGATTGTTGCACTTTCACGGGATCAATCTGTATCAATTCGGCGCAATTCGGTGCGCATGGACGGATTGGTGCGCTTCGCCGGGATCAATCTGCAACAATTCGGCACAATTCGGCACGCTGCGACGGATTGCTGCATTTTCGCGGGATCAATCTGCAACAATTCGGCACAATTCGGCGCGCTGCGACAAATTGCTGCACTTTCACGAGTTCAATCTGTAACACTTCAGCGCAATTCGTCGCGCTGCAATGGATTGGTGCACTTTTGCGGGATCAATCTGCAACAATTCGGCACAATTCGGCGCGCTGCGACAGATTGCACCACTTTCGCGGAACCAATCTGTAACAATTCGGCGCGCTGTAACGGATTGCTGCACTTTCATCGGGACAAATCTGTAACAATTCAGCGCAATTCGGCGCGCTGCGACGGAATCCTGCACTTTCGCAGGATCAATCTGTAACAATTCGGCGCAATTCGGCGTGGTGTGACTGATTGCTGCACATTCACGGGATCAATCTGTAACAACTCAGCGTACTACTACTACTACCAATCCCACTACCAATCCCACTACCAATCCCACTACCAATCCCACTACCAATCCCACTACCAATCCCACTACCAATCCCACTACCAATCCCACTACCAATCCCACTACCATTCCAACTTCTAATCCCACTACCAATCCCACTACCAATCCCACTACCAATCCCATTACCAATCCCACAACCAATCCCACTACCAATCCCACTACCATTCCCACTACCAATCCCACTCCCAATCCCACTACCAATCCCACTACCACTACCACTACCACTACCACTACCAATCCCACTACCACTACCACTACCAATCCCACTACCAATCCCACTACCAATCCCACTACCAATCCCACTACCAATCCCACTACTAATCTACCAATCCCACTACCACTACCACTACCACTACAAATCCCACTACCAATCCCACTACCAATCCCACTACCAATCCCACTACCAATCCCACTACCAATCCCACTACCAATCCCATTACCAATCCCACTACCAATCCCACTACCAATCCCACTACCACTAGCACTTCCAATCCCACTACCAATCCCACTACCAATCCCACTACCAATCCCACTACCAATCCCACTACCAATCCCACTACCAATCCCACGACCAATCCCACTACCAATCCCACTACCAATCCCACTACCACTACCACTACCAATCCCACTACCAATCCCACTACCAATCCCACTACCACTACCACTACCAATCCCACTACCACTACCACTACCAATTCTCCTACCAATCCCACTACCACTAGAATTTCCACTATAAATCCCACTACCAATCCCACTACCACTACCACTACTTCTACTAATCCCACTATCAATCCCACTACCAATCCCACTACCAATCCCACCACCAATCCCACTACCAATCCCACTACCAATACCACTACCAATCCCACTACCAATCCCACTACCAATCCCACTACCACTAGCACTTCCAATCCCACTACCAATCCCACTACCAATCCCACTACCAATCCCACTACCAATCCCACTACCAATCCCACTACCAATCCCACTACCAATCCCACTACCAATCCCACTACCAATCCCACTACCAATCCCACTACCACTACCACTACCAATCCCACTACCAATCCCACTACCAATCCCTACCACTACCACTACCAATCCTACTACCACTACCACTACCAATTCTCCTACCAATCCCACTACCACTAGAATTTCTACTATAAATCCCACTACCAATCCCACTACCACTACCACTACTTCTACTAATCCCACTACCAATCCCACTACCAATCCAACTACCAATCCCACCACCAATCCCACTACCAATCCCACTACCAATACCACTACCAATCCCACTACCAATCCCACTACCAATCCCACTACCAATCCCACTACCAATCCCACTACCACTACCACTACTTCTACTAATCCCACTACCAATCCCACTACCAATCCCACTACCAATCCCACCACCAATCCCACTACCAATCCCACTACCAATACCATTACCAATCCCACTACCAATCCCAATACCAATCCCACTACCAATCCCACTACCAATCCCACTACCACAACCACTACCAATCCCACTACCAATCCCACTACCAATCAAACTACCAATCCCACTAGCAATCCCATTACCAATTCCACTAACAATCCCACTACTACTACTACTACCAATCCCACTACCAATCCCACTACCAATCCCACTACCAATCCCACTACCAATCCCACTACCAATCCCACTACCAATCCCACTAACAATCCCACTACCAATCCCACTACCATTCCAACTTCTAATCCCACTACCAATCCCACTACCAATCCCACTACCAATCTCATTACCAATCCCACAACCAATCCCACTACCAATCCCACTACCATTCCCACTACCAATCCCACTCCCAATCCCACTACCAATGCCACTACCACTACCACTACCACTACCACTACCAATCCCACTGCCACTACCACTACCAATCCCACTACCAATCCCACTACCAATCCCACTACCAATCTCACTACCAATCCCATTACCAATCCCACTACCAATCCCACTACCAATCCCACTACCAATCCCACTACCACTAGCACTTCCAATCCCACTACCAATCCCACTACCAATCCCACTACCAATCCCACTACCAATCCCACTACCAATCCCACTACCAATCCCACTACCAATCCCACTACCAATCCCACTACCAATCCCTCTACCAATCCCACTACCAATCCCACTACCAATCCCACTACCAATCCCACTACCAATCCCTCTACCAATCCCACTACCAATCCCACTACCAATCCCACTACCACTACCACTACCAATCCCACTTCCAATCCCACTACCAATCCCACTACCAATCCCACTACCAATCCCACTACCAATCCAACTACCAATCCCACTACCACTACCACTACCAATCCCACTACCATTCCCACTTCCACTACCACTACCAATCCCACTACCAATCCCACTACGACTACCACTACCAATTCCCCTACCAATCCCACTACCACTAGAATTTCCACTATAAATCCCACTTCCAATCCCACTACCACTACCACTACTTCTACTAATCCCACTACCAATCCCACTACCAATCCCACTACCAATCCCACTACCACTACCACTACCAATCCCACTACCAATCCCACTACCATTCACGCAACCACTGCAATTACCACTGTTAATCCCACTACCAATCCCACTACCACTCCCTCTACTAATCCCACTACCACTACCACTACTACTACCCATCCCACTACCACTACCACTACTAATCCCCCTACCAATCAGACTACCACTTCAATTACCACTACCAATCCCACTACCAATCCACTACCAATCCCACTACCACTACCACTACTTCTACTAATCCCACTACCAATCCCACTACCAATCCCACTACCAATCCCACCACCAATCCCACTACCAATCCCACTACCAATACCACTACCAATCCCACTACCAATCCCACTACCAATCCCACTACCACTAGCACTTCCAATCCCACTACCAATCCCACTACCAATCCCACTACCAATCCCACTACCAATCCCACTACCAATCCCACTACCAATCCCACTACCAATCCCACTACCAATCCCACTATCAATCCCACTACCAATCCCACTACCACTACCACTACCAATCCCACTACCAATCCCACTACCAATCCCTACCACTACCACTACCAATCCCACTACCACTACCACTACCAATTCTCCTACCAATCCCACTACCACTAGAATTTCTACTATAAATCCCACTACCAATCCCACTACCACTACCACTACTTCTACTAATCCCACTACCAATCCCACTACCAATCCAACTACCAATCCCACCACCAATCCCACTACCAATCCCACTACCAATACCACTACCAATCCCACTACCAATCCCACTACCAATCCCACTACCAATCCCACTACCAATCCCACTACCACTACCACTACTTCTACTAATCCCACTACCAATCCCACTATCAATCCCACTACCAATCCAACCACCAATCCCACTACCAATCCCACTACCAATACCATTACCAATCCCACTACCAATCCCAATACCAATCCCACTACCAATCCCACTACCAATCCCACTACCAATACCACTACCAATCCCACTACCAATCCCACTACCAATCAAACTACCAATCCCACTAGCAATCCCATTACCAATTCCACTAACAATCCCACTACTACTACTACTACCAATCCCACTACCAATCCCACTGCCAATCCCACTACCAATCCCACTACCAATCCCATTACCAATCCCACAACCAATCCCACTACCAATCCCACTACCATTCCCACTACCAATCCCACTCCCAATCGCACTACCAATGCCACTACCACTACCACTACCACTACCACTACCAATCCCACTGCCACTACCACTACCAATCCCACTACCAATCCCACTACCAATCCCACTACCAATCCCACTACCAATCCCACTACTAATCTACCAATCCCACTACCACTACCACTACCACTACAAATCACACTACCAATCCCACTAACAATCCCACTACCAATCCCACTACCAATCCCACTACCAATCCCACTACAAATCCCATTACCAATCCCACTACCAATCCCACTACCAATCCCACTACCACTAGCACTTCCAATCCCACTACCAATCCCACTACCAATCCCACTACCAATCCCACTACCAATCCCACTACCAATCCCACTACCAATCCCACTACCAATCCCACTACAAATCCTACTACCAATCGCACTACCAATCCCACTACCACTACCACTACCAATCCCACTACCTATCCCACTACCAATCCCACTACCACTACCACTACCAATCCCACTACCACTACCACTACCAATTCTCCTACCAATCCCACTACCACTAGAATTTCCACTATAAATCCCACTACCAATCCCACTACCACTACCACTACTTCTACTAATCCCACTACCAATCCCACTACCAATCCCACTACCAATCCCACCGCCAATCCCACTACCAATCCCACTACCAATACCACTTCCAATCCCACTACCAATCCCACTACCAATCCCACTAACAATCCCACTACCAATCCCACTACCAATCCCACTACCAATACCACTACCAATCCCACTACCAATCCCACTACCAATCCCACTACCAATCCCACTACCAATCCCACTACCAATCCCACTACCATTCCCACTACCAATCCCACAACCAATCCCACTACCAATCCCACTACCATTCCCACTACCAATCCCACTTCCAATCCCACTACCAATCCCACTACCACTACCACTACCACTGCCAATCCCACTACCAATCCCACTACCAATCCCACTACCAATCCCACTACCAATCCCACTTCCAATCCCACTACCAATCCCACTACCAATCCCACTACCAATCCCAATCCCACTACCAATCCCACTACCACCACCACTACCACTACAAATCCCACTACCAATCCCACTACCAATCCCACTACCAATCCCACTACCAATCCCACTACCAATCCCACTTCCAATCCCATTACCTATCCCACTACCAATCCCACTACCAATCCCACTACCAATCCCACTATCAATCCCACTACAAATCCCACCTCCAATCCCACTACCAATCCCACTACCAATCCCACTACCAATCCCTTTACAACTTCCACTACCAATCCCACTACCAATCCCACTACCAATCCCACTTCCAATCCCACTACCAATCCCACTACCAATCCCACTACCAATCCCACTACCAATCCCACTACCAATCCCACTACCACTACCCCTACCAATCCCACTACCAATCCCACTACCACTACCACTACCAATCCCACTACAACTACCAATCCAACTTCCACTACACTACCAATCCCACTACCAATCCCACTACCACTTCAATTACCACTACCAATCCCGCAACCAATCCCTTATGGCGGGTTCAATCCCCATCAATTCGGCGCTTTTCGGCGCGCATGGACGGTTTGGTGCCCTTCGGCTGGACCAATCTGTAACAATTCGGCGCAATTCGGCGTGGTACGACCGATTGCTGCACATTCGCGGGATCAATCTGTAACAATTCAGCGCAATTCGGCGCGATGCGACAGATTGTTGCACTTTCACGGGATCAATCTGTATCAATTCGGCGCAATTCGGTGCGCATGGACGGATTGGTGCGCTTCGCCGGGTTCAATCTGCAACAATTCGGCACAATTCGGCGCGCTGCGACGGATTGCTGCATGATCGCGGGATCAATCTGCAACAATTCGGCACAATTCGGCGCGCTGCGACAGATTGCACCACTTTCGCGGAACCAATCTGTAACAATTCGGCGAGCTGCGATGGATTGCTGCACTTTCACGGGATCAATCTGTAACAATTCGGCGCCCTGCGACAGATTGCACCACTTTCGCGGAACCAATCTGTAACAATTCGGCGCGCTGCAACGGATTGCTGCACTTTCACTGGGACAAATCCGTAAGAAATCAGCGCAATTCGGCGCGCTGCGACGGAATCCTGCACTTTCGCAGGATCAATCTGTAACATTTCGGCGCAATTCGGCGTGGTGTGACCGATTGCTGCACATTCACGGGATCAATCTGTAACAACTCAGCGTAATTCGGCGCGCTGCGACGGATTGCTGCACTTTCACGGGATCAATCTGTAACAATTCGGCGCAATTCGGCGTGGAACGAACGATTGCTGGACATTCACGGGATCAATCTGTAACAACTCAGCGCAATTTGGCGCGATGCGACAGATTGTTGCACTTTCACGGGATCAATCTGTATCAATTCGGCGCAATTCGGAGCGCTGCGATGGATTGCTGCATTATCGCGGGATCAATCTGCAACAATCTGCAACAATTCGGCACAATTCGGCGCGCTGCGACCAATTGCTGCACTTTCACGGGTTCAATCTGTAATAATACCAATCCCACTACCAATCCCGCTAGCAATCCTACTACCAATCCCACAACCAATCCCACTACCACTACCACTACCACTACCAATCCCACTACCAATCCCACAACCAATCCCACTACCACTACCACTACCAATCCCACTACAAATCCCACTACCAATCCCACTACCAATCCCACTACCAATCCCACTACCAATCCCACTACCAATCCCACTACCAAACCCACTACGAATCCCACTACCAAACCCACTACCAATCCCACTACCAATCCCACTATCACTACCACTACCAATTACAATCCCACTACCAATCCCACTACCTCTACCACTACCACTACCAATCCCACTACCAATCCCACTACCAATCCCACTACCAATCCCACTACCAATCCCACTACCAATCCCACTACCAATCCCACTACCAATCCCACTATCAATCCCACTACCAATCCCACTACCAATCCCTCTACCAATCCCACTACCAATCGCACTACCAATCCCACTACCAATCCCACTACCAATCCCACTACCAATCCCACTACCAATCCCACTACTAATCGCACTACCAATCCCACAACCAATCCCACTACCAATCCCACTACCATTCCCACTACCAATCCACTACCAATCGCACTACCAATCCCACTACCACTACCGCTACCACTACCAATCCCACTACTACTACCACTACCAATCCCACTACCAATCGCACTACCAATCCCACTACCAATCCCACTACCAATCCCACTACCAATCCCACTACCAATCCCACTACCAATCCCACTACCAATCCCAATCCCACTACCAATCCCACTACCACTACCACTACCACTACCACTACCACTACCAATCCAACTACCAATCCCACTACCAATCCCACTACCAATCCCACTACCAATCTCACTACCAATCCCATTACCAATCCCACTACCAATCCCACTACCAATCCCAATACCAATCCCACTACCACTAGCACTTCCAATCCCACTACCAATCCCACTACCAATACCACTACCAATCCCACACCAATCCCACTACCAATCCCACTACCAATCCCACTACCAATCCCACTACCAATCCCACTACCAATCCCTCTACCAATCCCACTACCAATCCCACTACCAATCCCACTACCAATCCCACTACCAATCCCACTACCAATCCCACTACCAATCCCACTACCAATCCCACTACCACTACCACTACCAATCCCACTTCCAATCCCACTACCAATCCCACTACCAATCCCACTACCAATCCCACTACCAATCCAACTACCAATCCCACTACCACTACCACTACCAATCCCACTACCATTCCCACTACCACTACCACTACCAATCCCACTACCAATCCCACTACGACTACCACTACCAATCCCACTACCACTACCACTACCAATTCCCCTACCAATCCCACTACCACTAGAATTTCCACTATAAATCCCACTTCCAATCCCACTACCACTACCACTACTTCTACTAATCCCACTACCAATCCCACTACCAATCCCATTACCAATCCCACTACCACTACCACTACCAATCCCACTACCAATCCCACTACCATTCACGCAACCACTACAATTACCACTGTTAATCCCACTACCAATCCCACTACCACTCCCTCTACTAATCCCACTACCACTACCACTACTACTACCCATCCCACTACCACTACCACTACTAATCCCCCTACCAATCAGACTACCACTTCAATTACCACTACCAATCCCACTACCAATCCACTACCAATCCCACTACCACTACCTCTACCACTACTAATCCCACTACCTCTACCACTACCCCTACCAATCCCACTACCAATCCCACTACCACTACAACTACCAATCCCACTACCACTACCAATCCCACTTCCACTACACTACCAATCCCACTACCAATCCCACTACCCCTTCAATTACCTCTACCAATCCCGCTACCAATCCCTTATGGCGGGATCAATCCCCATCAATTCGGCGCATTTCGGCGCGCATGGACGGTTTGGTGCCCTTCGGCTGGACCAATCTGTAACAATTCGGCGCAATTCGGCGTGGTACGACCGATTGCTTCACATTCACGGGATCAATCTGTAACAACTCAGCGCAATTCGGCGCGATGCGACAGATTGTTGCACTTTCACGGGATCAATCTGTAACAATTCGGCACAATTCGGCGCGCTGCGATGGATTGCTGCATTATCGCGGGATCAATCTGCAACAATTCGGCACAATTCGGCACGCTGCGACCAATTGCTGCACTTTCACGGGTTCAATCTGTAACAATTCAGAGCAATTTGGCGCGCTGCAACGAATTGGTGCACTTTTGCGGGATCAATCTGCAGCAATTCGGCACAATTCGGCGCGCTGCGACAGATTGCACCACTTTCGCGGAACCAATCTGTAACAATTCGGCGAGCTGAGACGGATTGCTGCACTTTCACGGGATCAATCTGTAACAATTCGGCACGCTGCGACGGATTGGTGCACTTTCGCGGGGGCAATATGTAACAATTCGGCACAATTCAGCGCGCTTGTACCGATTGCTGCACTTTCACGGGTTCTATCTGTAACAAATCGGCGCAATTCGGCGCGCATGGACGGATTGGTGCGCTTCGGCTGAACCAATCTGTAACAATTCGGCGCTATTCGGCGTGGTACGACCGATTGCTGCACATTGACGGGATCAATCTGTAACAACTCAGCGCAATTCGGCGCGATGCGACAGATTGTTGCACTTTCACGGGACCAATCTGTATCAATTCGGCGCGCTGCGTCGGATTGCTGCATTATCGCGGGATCAATCTGCAACAATTCGGCACAATTCGGCGCGCTGCGACCAATTGCTGCACTTTCACGGGTTCAATCTGTAACAATTCAGCGCAATTCGTCGCGTTGCAATGGATTGGTGCTCTTTTGCAGGATCAATCTGCAACAATTCGGCACAATTCGGCGCGCTGCGACTGATTGCACCACTTTCGCGGAACCAATCTGTAACAATTCGGCGCGCTGTAACGGATTGCTGCACTTTCATCGGGACAAATCTGTAACAATTCAGCGCAATTCGGCGCGCTGCGACGGAATCCTGCACTTTCGCAGGATCAATCTGTAACAATTCGGCGCAATTCGGCGTGGTGTGACCGATTGCTGCACATTCACGGGATCAATCTGTAACAACTCAGCGCACTACTACTACTACCAATCCCACTACCAATCCCACTACCAATCCCACTACCAATCCCACTACCAATCCCACTACCAATCCCACTACCAATCCCACTACCAATCCCATTACCAATCCCACAACCAATCCCACTACCAACCCCACTACCATTCCCACTACCAATCCCACTCCCAATCCCACTACCAATCCCACTACCACTACCACTACCACTACCACTACCAATCCCACTACCACTACCACTACCAATCCCACTACCAATCCCACTACCAATCCCACTACCAATCCCACTACCAATCCCACTACTAATCTACCAATCCCACTACCACTACCACTACCACTACAAATCCCACTACCAATCCCACTACCAATCCCACTACCAATCCCACTACCAATCCCACTACCAATCCCACTATCAATCCCATTACCAATCCCACTACCAATCCCACTACCAATCCCACTACCACTAGCACTTCCAATCCCACTACCAATCCCACTACCAATCCCACTACCAATCCCACTACCAATCCCACTACCAATCCCACTACCAATCCCACTACCAATCCCACTACCAATCCCACTACCAATCCCACTACCAATCCCACTACCGCTACCACTACCAATCCCACTACCAATCCCACTACCAATCCCACTACCACTACCACTACCAATCCCACTACCACTACCACTACCAATTCTCCTACCAATCCCACTACCACTAGAATTTCCACTATAAATCCCACTATCAATCCCACTACCACTACCACTACTTCTACTAATCCCACTACCAATCCCACTACAAATCCCACTACCAATCCCACCACCAATCCCACTACCAATCCCACTACCAATACCACTACCAATCCCACTACCAATCCCACTACCAATCCCACTACCACTACCACTACCAATCCCACTACCAATCCCACTACCATTCACGCAACCACTACAATTACCACTGTTGATCCCACTACCGATCCCACTACCACTCCCTCTACCAATCCCACTACCACTACCACTACTACTACCAATCCCACTACCACTACCACTACTAATCCCCCTACCAATCAGACTATCACTACAATTACCAGTACCAATCCCACTACCAATCGACTACCAATCCCACTACCACTACCACTGCCACTACTAATCCCACTACCTCTACCACTACCCCTACCAATCCCACTACTAATCCCACTACCACTACCACTACCAATCCCACTACCACTACCAATCCCACTTCCACTACACTACCAATCCCACTACCAATCCCACTACCCCTTCAATTACCACTACCAATCCCGCTACCAATCCCTTATGGCGGGATCAATCCCCATCTATTCGGCGCATTTCGGCGCGCATGGACGGTTTGGTGCCCTTCGGCTGGACCAATCTGTAACAATTCGGCGCAATTCGGCGTGGTACGATCGATTGCTGCACTTTCACGGGATCAATCTGTAACAACTCAGCGCAATTCGGCGCGATGCGACAGAATGTTGCACTTTCACGGGATCAATCTGTAACAATTCGGCACAATTCGGCGCGCTGCGATGGATTGCTGCATTATCGCGGGATCAATCTGCAACAATTCGGCACATTTCGGCGCGCTGCGACCAATTGCTGCACTTTCACGGGTTCAATCTGTAACAATTCAGCGCAATTCGGCGCGCTGCAATGGATTGCAGGATCAATCTGCAGCAATTCGGCACAATTCGGCGCGCTGCGACAGATTGCACCACTTTCGCGGAACCAATCTGTAACAATTCGGCGAGCTGCGACGGATAGCTGCACTTTCACGGGATCAATCTGTAACAATTCGGCACGCTGCGACGGATTGGTGAACTTTCGCGGGGGCAATATGTAACAATTCGGCACAATTCAGCGCGCTTGTACCGATTGCTGCACTTTCACGGGTTCTATCTGTAACAATTCGGCGCAATTCGGCGTGCATGGACGGATTGGTGCGCTTCGGCTGAACCAATCTGTAACAATTCGGCGCAATTCGGCGTGGTACGACCGATTGCTGCACATTGACGGGATCAATGTGTAACAACTCAGCGCAATTCGGCGCGATGCGACAGATTGTTGCACTTTCACGGGATCAATCTGTATCAATACGGCGCGCTGCGTCGGATTGCTGCATTATCGCGGGATCAATCTGCAACAATTCGGCACAATTCGGCGCGCTGCGACCAATTGCTGCACTTTCACGGGTTCAATCTGTAACAATTCAGCGCAATTCGGCGCGCTGCAATGGATTGGTGCACTTTTGCGGGATCAATCTGCAACAATTCGGCACAATTCGGCGCGCTGCGACAGATAGCACCACTTTCGCGGAACCAATCTGTAACAATTTGGCGCGCTGCAACGGATTGCTGCACTTTCATCGGGACAAATCTGTAACAATTCAGCGCAATTCGGCGCGCTACGACGGAATCCTGCACTTTCGCAGGATCAATCTGTAACAATTCGGCGCAATTCGGCGTGGTGTGACCGATTGCTGCACATTCACGGGATCAATCTGTAACAACTCAGCGTAATTCGGCGCGCTGCGACGGATTGCTGCACTTTCACGGGATCAATCTGTAACAATTCGGCGCAATTCGGCACGCTGCGACGGATTGGTGCACTTTCGCGGGAGCAATATGCAACAAATCGGCACAATTCATCGCGCTACTACCGATTGCTGCACTTTCACGGGTTCTATCTGTAACAATTCGGCACAATTAGTCGCGCATGGACGGATTGGTGCGCTTCGGCTGGACCAATCTGTAACAATTCGGTGCAATTCGGCGTGGAACGAACGATTGCTGCACATTCACGGGATCAATCTGTAACAACTCAGCGCAATTCGGCGCGATGAGACAGATTGTTGTACTTTCACGGTATCAATCTGTATCAATTCGGCGCGCTGCGACCAATTGCTGCACTTTCACGGGTTCAATCTGTAATAATACCAATCCCACTACAATTCCCACTACCAATCCCACTACCAATCCCACTACCAATCCCACTACCAATCCCACTACCAATCCCACTACCAATCCCACTACCATCCCACTACCAATCCCACTACTAATCCCACAACCAATCCCACTACCAATCCCACTACCATTCCCACTACCAATCCCACTTCTAATCCCACTACCAATCCCACTACCACTACTACTACCACTACCAATCCCACTACCACTACCACTACCAATCCCACTACCAATCCCACTACCAATCCCACTACCAATCCCACTACCAATCCCACTACCAATCCCACTACCAATCCCACTACCAATCCCACTACCAATCCCAATCCCACTACCAATCCCACTACCACTACCACTACCACTACAAATCCCACTACCAATCCCACTACCAATCCCACTACCAATCCAACTACCAATCCCACTACCAATCCCACTACCAATCCCACTACCAATCCCATTTCCAATCCCACTACCAATCCCACTACCAATCCCACTACCAATCCCACTACCAATCCCACTACCAATCCCACTACAAATCCCACTACCAATCCCACTACCAATCCCACTACCAATCCCATCACCACTACCACTACCAATCCCACTACCAATCCCACTACCAATCCCACTACCAATCCCACTACCAATCCCACTACCAATCCAACTACCAATCCCACTACCACTACCACTTACAATCCCACTACCAGTCCCACTACCTCAACCACTACCAATCCCACTACCAATCCCACTACCACTACCACTACCAATCCCACTACCACTACGACTACCAATTCCCCTTCCAATCCCACTACCACTAGAATTTCCACTATACATCCCTCTACCAATCCCACTACCACTACCACTACTTCTACTAATCCCACTACCAATCCCACTACCAATCCCACTACCAATCCCACCACCAATCCCACTACCAATCCCACTACCAATCCCACTACCAATCCCACTACCAATCCCACTACCAATCCCACTACCTCTACCACTATTAATCCCACTACCAATCCCACTACCAATCCCACTACCAATCCCACTACCAATCCCACTACCAATCCCACTACCAATCCCACTACCAATCCCACTACCACCACCACTACCAATCCCACTACCAATCCCACTACCAATCCCACTACCAATCCCACTACCACTACCACTACCAATCCCACTACCAATCCCACTACCATTCACGCAACCACTACAATTACCACTGTTAATCCCACTACCGATCCCACTACCACTCCCTCTACCAATCCCACTACCACTACCTCTACTACTACCAATCCCACTACCACTACCACTACTAATCCCCCTACCAATCAGACTACCACTACAATTACCACTACCAATCCCACTACCAATCGACTACCAATCCCACTACCACTACCACTGCCACTACTAATCCCACTACCTCTACCACTACCCCTACCAATCCCACTACCAATCCCACTACCACTACCACTACCAATCCCACTACCACTACCAATCCCACTTCCACTACACTACCAATCCCACTACCAATCCCACTACCACTTTAATTACCACTACCAATCCCGCAACCAATCCCTTATGGCGGGTTCAATCCCCATCAATTCGGCGCATTTCGGCGCGCATGGACGGTTTGGTGCCCTTCGGCTGGACCAATCTGTAACAATTCGGCGCAATTCGGCGTGGTACGACCGATTGCTGCACATTCACGGGATCAATCTGTAACAACTCAGCGCAATTCGGCGCGATGCGACAGATTGTTGCACTTTCACGGGATCAATCTGTATCAATTCGGCGCAATTCGGTGCGCATGGACGGATTGGTGCGCTTCGCCGGGATCAATCTGCAACAATTCGGCACAATTCGGCGCGCTGCGACGGATTGCTGCATTATCGCGGGATCAATCTGCAACAATTCGGCACAATTCGGCGCGCTGTGACCAATTGCTGCACTTTCACGGATTCAATCTTTAACAATTCAGAGCAATTCAGCGCGCTGCAACTTATTGGTGCACTTTTGCGGGATCAATCTGCAACAATTCGGCTCAATTCGGCGCGCTGTGACAGATTGCACCACTTTCGCGGAACCAATCTGTAACAATTCGGCGCGCTGCAACGGATTGCTGCACTTTCACTGGGACAAATCTGTAAGAAATCAGCGCAATTCGGCGCGCTGCGACGGAATCCTGCACTTTCGCAGGATCAATCTGTAACAATTCGGCGCAATTCGGCGTGGTGTGACCGATTGCTGCACATTCACGGGATCAATCTGTAACAACTCAGCGTAATTCGGCGCGCTGCGACGGATTGCTGCACTTTCACGGGATCAATCTGTGACAATTCGGCGCAATTCGGCGCGCTGCGACGGATTGGTGCACTTTCGCGGGACCAACATCCAACAATTCGGCACAATTCAGCGCGCTGCTACTGATTGCTGCACTTTCACGGGTTCTATCTGTAACAATTCGGCACAATTAGTAGCGCATGGACGGATTGGTGCGCTTCGGCTGGACCAATCTGTAACAATTCGGCGCAATTCGGCGTGGAACGAACGATTGCTGCACATTCACGGGATCAATCTGTAACAACTCAGCGCAATTCGGCGCGATGCGACAGATTGTTGCACTTTCACGGGATCAATCTGTATCAATTCGGCGCAATTCGGAGCGCTGCTATGGATTGCTGCATTATCGCGGGATCAATCTGCAACAATCTGCAACAATTCGGCACAATTCGGCGCGCTGCGACCAATTGCTGCACTTTCACGGGTTCAATCTGTAATAATACCAATCCCACTACCAAATCCTACTACCAATCCCACAACCAATCCCACTACCACTACCACTACCACTACCAATCCCACTACCAATCCCACAACCAATCCCACTACCACTACCACTACCAATCCCACTACCAATCCCACTACCAATCCCACTACCAATCCCACTTCAAAACCCACTACGAATCCCACTACCAATCCCACTACCAATCCCACTACCAATCCCACTATCACTACCACTACCAATTACAATCCCACTACCAATCCCACTACCTCTACCAATACCACTACCAATCCCACTACCAATCCCACTACCAATCCCACTACCAATCCCACTACCAATCCCACTACCAATCCCACTACCAATCCCACTACCAATCCCACTACCAATCCCACTACCAATCCCACTACCAATCCCACTACCAATCCCACTACAAATCCCACTACCAATCCCACAACCAATCCCACTACCAATCCCACTACCATTCCCACTACCAATCCACTACCAATCCCACTACCAATCCCACTACCACTACCGCTACCACTACCAATCCCACTACCACTACCACTACCAATCCCACTACCAATCCCACTACCAATCCCACTACCAATCCCACTACCAATCCCACTACCAATCCCACTACCAATCCCACTACCAATCCCAATCCCACTACCAATCCCACTACCACTACCACTACCACTACCACTACCACTACAAATCCCACTACCAATCCCACTACCAATCCCACTACCAATCCCACTACCAATCCCACTACCAATCCCATTACCAATCCCACTACCAATCCCACTACCAATCCCACTACCACTAGCACTTCCAATCCCACTACCAATCCCACTACCAATCCCACTACCAATCCCACTACCAATCCCACTACCAATCCCACTACCAATCCCACTACCAATCCCACTACCAATCCCACTACCAATCCCACTACCAATCCCACTACCAATCCCACTACCAATCCCACTACCAATCCCACTACCAATTCCACTACCACTACCACTACCAATCCCACTACCAATCCCACTACCAATCCCACTACCAATCCCACTACTAATCCCTCTACCAATCCAACTACCAATCCCTCTACTACTACCACTACCAATCCCACTACCATTCCCACTACCACTACCACTACCAATCCCACTACCAATCCCACTACCACTACCACTACCAATCCCACTACCACTACCACTACCAATTCCCCTACCAATCCCACTACCACTAGAATTTCCACTATAAATCCCACTACCAATCCCACTACCACTACCACTACTTCTACTAATCCCACTACCAATCCCACTACCAATCCCACTACCAATCCCACTACCACTACCACTACCAATCCCACTACCAATCCCACTACCATTCACGCAACCACTACAATTACCACTGTTTATCCCACTACCAATCCCACAACCACTCCCTCTACCAATCCCACTACCACTACCACTACTACTACCCATCCCACTACCACTACCACTACTAATCCCCCTACCAATCAGACTACCACTACAATTACCACTACCAGTCCCACTACCAATCCACTACCAATCCCACTACCACTACCTCTACCACTACTAATCCCACTACCTCTACCACTACCCCTACCAATCCCACTACCAATCCCACTACCACTACAACTACCAATCCCACTACCACTACCAATCCCACTTCCACTACACTACCAATACCACTACCAATCCCACTACCCCTTCAATTACCACTACCAATCCCGCTACCTATCCCTTATGGCGGGATCAATCCCCTTCTATTCGGCGCATTTCGGCGCGCATGGACGGTTTGGTGCTCTTCGGCTGGACCAATCTGTAACAATTCGGCGCAATTCGGCGTGGTACGACCGATCTCTGCACATTCACGGGATCAATCTGTAACAACTCAGCGCAATTCGGCGCGATGCGACAGATTGTTGCACTTTCACGGGATCAATCTGTAACAATTCGGCACATTTCGGCGCGCTGCGATGGATTGCTGCATTATCGCGGGATCAATCTGCAACAATTCGGCACAATTCGGCGCGCTGCGACCAATTGCTGCACTTTCACGGGTTCAATCTGTAACAATTCAGAGCAATTCGGCGCGCTGCAACGAATTGGTGCACTTTTGCGGGATCAATCTGCAGCAATTCGGCACAATTCGGCGCGCTGCGACAGATTGCACCACTTTCGCGGAACCAATCTGTAACAATTCGGCGAGCTGCGACGGATTGCTGCACTTTCACGGGATCAATCTGTAACAATTCGGCACGCTGCGACGGATTGGTGCACTTTCGCGGGGGCAATATGTAACAATTCGGCACAATTCAGCGCGCTTGTACCGATTGCTGCACTTTCACGGGTTCTATCTGTAACAATTCGGCGCAATTCGGCGCGCATGGACGGATTGGTGCGCTTTGGCTGAACCAATCTGTAACAATTCGGCGCAATTCGGCGTGGTACGACCGATTGCTGCACATTGACGGGATCAATCTGTAACAACTCAGCGCAATTCGGCGCGATGCGACAGATTGTTGCACTTTCACGGGATCAATCTGTATCAATTCGGCGCGCTGCGTCGGATTGCTGCATTATCGCGGGATCAATCTGCAACAATTCGGCACAATTCGGCGCGCTGCGACCAATTGCTGCACTTTCACGGTTTCAATCTGTAACAATTCAGCGCAATTCGGTGCGCTGCAATGGATTGGTGCACTTTTGCGGGATCAATCTGCAACAATTCGGCACAATTCGGCGCGCTGCGACAGATTGCACCACTTTCGCGGAACCAATCTGTAACAATTCGGCGCGCTGCAACGGATTGCTGCACTTTCATCGGAACAAATCTGTAACAATTCAGCGCAATTCGGCGCGCTGCGACGGAATCCTGCACTTTCGCAGGATCAATCTGTAACAATTCGGCGCAATTCGGCGTGGTGTGACTGATTGCTGCACATTCACGGGATCAATCTGTAACAACTCAGCGTAATTCGGCGCGCTGCAACGGATTGCTGCACTTTCACGGGATCAATCTGTAACAATTCGGCGCAATTTGGCACGCTGCGACGGATTGGTGCACTTTCGCGGGAGCAATATGCAACAAATCGGCACAATTCAGCGCGCTGCTACCGATTGCTGTACTTTCACGGGTTCTATCTGTAACAATTCGGCACAATTAGTCGCGCATGGACGGATTGGTGCGCTTCGGCTGGACCAATCTGTAACAATACGGTGCAATTCGGCGTGGAACGAACGATCCCACTACCAATCCCACTACCACTACCATTACCAATCCCACTACCACTACCACTACCAATTCCCCTACCAATCCCACTACCACTAGAATTTCCACTATAAATCCCACTACCAATCCCACTACCACTACCACTACTTCTACTAATCCCACTACCAATCCCACTACCAATCCCACTACCAATCCCACTACCACTACCACTACCAATCCCACTACCAATTCCACTACCATTCACGCAACCACTACAATTACCACTGTTAATCCCACTACCAATCCCACTACCATTCCCTCTACCAATCCCACTACCACTACTACTACCCATCCCACTACCACTACCACTACTAATCCCCCTACCAATCAGACTACCACTACAATTACCACTACCAGTCCCACTACCAATCCACTACCAATCCCACTACCACTACCTCTACCACTACTAATCCCACTACCTCTACCACTACCCCTACCAATCCCACTACCAATCCCACTACCACTACAACTACCAATCCCACTACCACTACCAATCCCATTTCCACTACACTACCAATCCCACTACCAATCCCACTACCACTTCAATTACCACTACCAATCCCGCTACCAATCCCGTATGGCGGGATCAATCCCCATTAATTCGGCGCATTTCGGCGCACATGGACGGTTTGGTGCCCTTCGGCTGGACCAATCTGTAACAATTCGGCGCAATTCGGCGCGCTGCAACGGATTGGTGCACTTTTGCGGGATCAATCTGCAACAATTCGGCACAATTCGGCGCGCTGCGACAGATTGCACCACTTTCGCGGAACCAATCTGTAACAATTCGGCGCGCTGCGACGGATTGGTTCACTTTCGCGGGGGCAATATGCAACAATTCGGCACAATTCAGCGCGCTTGTACCGATTGCTGCACTTTCACGGGTTCTATCTGTATCAATTCGGTGCAATTCGGCGCGCATGGACGGATTGGTGCGCTTTGGCTGAACCAATCTGTAACAATTCGGCGCAATTCGGCGTGGTTTTACCGATTGCTGCACATTGACGGGATCAATCTGTAACAACTCAGCGCAATTCGGCGCGATGCGACAGATTGTTGCACTTTCACGGGATCAATCTGTATCAATTCGGCGCGCTTCGTCGGATTGCTGCATTATGGCGGGATCAATCTGCAACAATTCGGCACAATTCGGCGCGCTGCGACCAATTGCTGCACTTTCACGGGTTCAATCTGTAACAATTCAGCGCAATTCGGCGCGCTGCATTGGATTGGTGCATTTTTGCGGGATCAATCTGCAACAATTCGGCACAATTCGGCGCGCTGGGACAGATTGCACCACTTTCACGGAACCAATCTGTAACAATTCGGCGCGCTGCAACGGATTGCTGCACTTTCACCGCGACAAATCTGTAACAATTCAGCGCAATTCGGCGTGCTGCGACGGAATCCTGCACTTTCGCAGGATCAATCTGTAACAATTCGGCGCAATTCGGCGTGGTGTGACCGATTGCTGCACATTCACGGGATCAATCTGTAACAACTCATCGTAATTCGGCGCGCTGCGACGGATTGCTGCACTTTCATGGGATCAATCTGTAACAATTCGGCGCAATTCGGCGCGCTGCGACGGATTGGTGCACATTCGCGGGAGCAATATGCAACAATTCGGCACAATTCAGCGCGCTGCTACCGATTGCTGCACTTTCACGGGTTCTATCTGTAACAATTCGGCACAATTAGTCGCGCATGGACGGATTGGTGCGCTTCGGCTGGAACAATCTGTAACAATTCGGTGCAATTCGGCGTGGAACAAACGATTGCTGCACATTCACGGGATCAATCTGTAACAACTCAGCGCAATTCGGCGCGATGCGACAGATTGTTGCACTTTCACGGGATCAATCTGTATCAATTCGGCGCAATTCGGTGCGCATGGACGGATTGGTGCGCTTCGCCGGGTTCAATCTGCAACAATTCGGCACAATTTGGCGCGCTGCGACGGATTGCTGCATTATCGCAGGATCAATCTGCAACAATTCGGCACAATTCGGCGCGCTGCGACCAAATGCTGCACTTTCACGGGTTCAATCTGTAACAATTCAGAGCAATTCAGCGCGCTGCAACGGATTGGTGCACTTTGCGGGATCAATCTGCAACAATTCGGCACAATTCGGCGCGCTGCGACAGATTGCACCACTTTCGCGGAACCAATCTGTAACAATTCGGCGAGCTGCGACGGATTGCTGCACTTTCACGGGATCAATCTGTAACAATTCGGCGCCCTGCGACAGATTGCACCACTTTCGCGGAACCAATCTGTAACAATTCGGCGCGCTGCAACGGATTGTTGCACTTTCACTGGGACAAATCTGTAAGAAATCAGCGCAATTCGGCGCGCTGCGACGGAATCCTGCACTTTCGCAGGATCAATCTGTAACATTTCGGCGCAATTCGGCGTGGTGTGACCGATTGCTGCATATTCACGGGATCAATCTGTAACAACTCAGCGTTATTCGGCGCGCTGCGACGGATTGTTGCACTTTCACGGGATCAATCTGTGACAATTCGGCGCAATTCGGCGCGCTGCGACGGATTGGTGCACTTTCGCGGGACCAATATCCATCAATTCGGCACAATTCAGCGCGCTGCTACTGATTGCTGCACTTTCACGGGTTCTATCTGTAACAATTCGGCACAATTATTCGCGCATGGACAGATTGGTGCGCTTCGGCTGGACCAATCTGTAACAATTCGGCGCAATTCGGCGTGGAACGAACGATTGCTGCACATTCACGGGATCAATCTGTAACAACTCAGCGCAATTCGGCGCGATGCAACAGATTGTTGCACTTTCACGGGATCAATCTGTATCAATTCGGCGCAATTCGGAGCGCTGCGATGGATTGCTGCATTATCGCGGGATTAATCTGCAACAATCTGCAACAATTCGGCACAATTCGGCGTGCTGCGACCAATTGCTGCACTTTCACGGGTTCAATCTGTAATAATACCAATCCCACTACCAATCCCGCTAGCAATCCTACTACCAATCCCACAACCAATCCCACTACCACAACCACTACCACTACCAATCCCACTACCAATCCCACAACCAATCCCACTACCACTACCACTACCAATCCCACTACAAATCCCACTACCAATCCCACTACCAATCCCACTACCAATCCCACTACCAATCCCACTACCAATCCCACTACCAAACCCACTACGAATCCCACTACCAATCCCACTACCAATCCCACTACCAATCCCACTATCACTACCACTACCAATTACAATCCCACTACCAATCCCACTACCTCTACCACTACCACTACCAATCCCACTACCAATCCCACTACCAATCCCACTACCAATCCCACTACCAATCCCACTACCAATCCCACTACCAATCCCACTACCAATCCCACTACCAATCCCACTACCAATCCCACTACCAATCCCTCTACCAATTCCACTACCAATCCCACTACCAATCCCACTACCAATCCCACTACCAATCCCACTACCAATCCCACTACCAAACCCATTACAAATCCCACTACCAATCCCAAAACCAATCCCACTACCAATCCCACTACCATTCCCACTACCAATCCACTATCAATCCCACTACCAATCCCACTACCACTACCGCTACCACTACCAATCCCACTACCACTACCACTACCAATCCCACTACCAATCCCACTACCAATCCCACTACCAATCCCACTACCAATCCCACTACCAATCCCACTACCAATCCCATTACCAATCCCACTACCTATCCCAATCCCACTACCAATCCCACTACCACTACCACTACCACTACCACTACCACTACCAATCCCACTACCAATCCCACTACCAATCCCACTACCAATCCCACTACCAACCTCACTACCAATCCCATTACCAATCCCACTACCAATCCCACAACCAATCCCACTACCAATCCCACTACCAATCTCAATACCAATCCCACTACCAATCCCACTACCAATCCCACTACCACTACCACTACCACTACCAAACCCACTACCAATCCCACTACCAATCCCACTACCAATCCCACTACCAATCCCACTACCAATCCCACTACCAATCCCACTACCAATCCCACTACCAATCCCACTACCAATCCCACTACCAATCCCACTACCAATCCCACTCCCAATCCCACTACCAATCCCACTACCAATCCCACTACCAATCCCACTACCAATCCCACGACCAATCCCACTACCACTACCACTACCACTACCAATCCCACAACCAATCCCACTACCAATCCCACTACCAATCCCACTACCAATCCCACTACCAATCCCACTACCACTACCACTACCAATCCCACTACCAATCCCACTACCAATCCTACTACCAATCCCACTACCAATCCCACTACCAATCCCACTACCAATCCCACTACCAATCCCACTACCAATCCCCCTACCAATCCCACTACCAATCCCACTACCAATCCCACTACCAATCCCACTACCAATCCCACTACCAATCCCACTACCAATCCCACTACCACTACTACTACCACTACCACTACCAATCCCACAACCACTACCACTACCAATCCCACTACCAATCCCACTACCAATCCCACTTCCCATCCCACTACCAATCCCACTACCAATCCCACTACCACTACCACTACCACTACCAATCCCACTACCAATCCCACTACCAATACCACTACCAATCTCACTACCAATCCCACTACCAATCCCACTATCAATCCCACTACCAATCCCACTACCAATCCCACTACCAATCCCACTACCAATCCCACTACCAATCCCACTACCAATCCCACTACCAATCCCACTACCAATCCCACTACCAATCCCACTACCAATCCCACTACCAATCCCACTACCAATCCCACTACCAATCCCACTACCAATCCCACTACCAATCCCACTACCAATCCCACTACCAATCCCACTACCACTACCACTACCAATCCCACTACCAATCCCACTACCAATCCCACTACCAATCCCACTACAAATCCCACTACCAATCGCACTACCAATCCCACTACCAATCCCACTACCAATCCCACTACCAATCCCACTACCAATCCCACTACCAATCCCACTACCAATCCCACTACCACTACCACTACCACTACCAATCCCACTACCACTACCACTACCAATCCCACTACCAATCCCACTACAAATCCCACTACCAATCGCACTACCAATCCCACTACCAATCCCACTACCAATCCCACTACCAATCCCACTACCAATCCCACTACCAATCCCACTACCAATCCCACTACCACTACCACTACCACTACCAATCCCACTACCAATCCCACAACCAATCCCACTACCAATCCCACTACCAATCCCACTACCAATCCCACTACCAATCCTAATCACACTATACCAATCGCTCTGCGACAGATTGTTGCACTTTCACGGGATCAATCTGTATCATTTCGGCGCGCTTCGTCGGATTGCTGCATTATCGCGGGATCAATCTGCAACAATTCGGCACAATTCGGCGCGCTGCGACCAATTGCTGCACTTTCACGGGTTCAATCTGTAACAATTCAGCGCAATTCGGCGCGCTGCAATGGATTGGTGCATTTTTGCGGGATCAATCTGCAACAATTCGGCACAATTCGGCGCGCTGCGACAGATTGCACCACTTTCGCGGAACCAATCTGTAACAATTCGGCGCGCTGCAACGGATTGCTGCACTTTCACCGGGACAAATCTGTAACAATTCAGCGCAATTTGGCGTGCTGCGACGGAATCCTGCACTTTCGCAGGATCGATCTGTAACAAATTGGCGCAATTCGGCTTGGTGTGACCGATTGCTGCACATTAACGGGATCAATTTATAACAACTCAGCGTAATTCGGCGCGCTGCGACGGATTGCTGCACTTTCATGGGATCAATCTGTAACAATTCGGCGCAATTCGGCGCGCTGCGACGGATTGGTGCACTTTCACGGGTTCTATCTAAAACAATTCGGCACAATTAGTCGCGCATGGACGGATTGATGCGCTTCGGCTGGACCAATCTGTAACAATTCAGCGCAATTCGGCGTGGAACGAACGATTGCTGCACATTCACGGGATCAATCTGTAACAACTCAGCGCAATTCGGCGCGATGCGACAGATTGCTGCACTTTCACGGGATCAATCTGTATCAATTCGGCGCAATTCTGAGCGCTGCGATGGATTGCTGCATTATCGCGGGATCAATCTGCAACAATCTGCAACAATTCGGCACAATTCGGCGCGCTGCGACCAATTGCTGCACTTTCACGGGTTCAATCTGTAATAATACCAATCCCACTACCAATCCCACTACCAATCCCGCTAGCAATCCCACTACCAATCTCACTACCAATCCCACTACCACTACTACTACCACTACCAATCCCAATACCAATCCCACTACCAATCCCACTACCACTACCACTACCAATCCCACTACCAATCCCACTACCAATCCCACTACCAATCCCACTACCAATCCCACTACCAATCCCACTACCAATCCCACTACCAATCACACTACCAATCCCACTACCAATCCCACTACCAATCCCACTACCAATCCCACTACCAATCCCACTACCAATCCCACTACCACTACCACTACCATTTACAATCCCACTACCAATCGCACTACCTCTACCACTACCACTACCAATCCCACTACCAATCCCACTACCAATCCCACTACCAATCCCACTACCAATCCCACTACCAATCCCACTACCAATCCCACTACCAATCCCACTACCAATCCCACTACCACTACCACTACCACTACCACTACCAATCCCACTACCATTCCCACTACCACTACCACTACCAATCCCACTACCACTACCAAATTCCCCTACCAATCCCACTACCACTAGAATTTCCACTGTAAATCCCACTACCAATCCCACTACCACTACCACTACTTCTACTAATCCCACTACCAATCCCACTACCAATCCCACTACCAATCCCACTACCAATCCCACTACCAATCCCACTAGCACTACCACTACCAATCCCACTACCAATCCCACTACCAATCCCACTACCAATCCCACTACCAATCCCACTACCAATCCCACTACCAATCCCACTACCAATCCCACTACCAATCCCACTACCAATCCCACTACCGATCCCACTACCAATCCCACTACCTCTACCACTACCAATCCCACTACCAATCCCACTACCACTACCGCTACCAATCCCACTACCACTACCACTACCAATTCCCCTACCAATCCCACTATCACTAGAATTAGCACTATAAATCCCACTACCAATCCCACTACCACTACCACTACTTCTACTAATCCCACTACCAATCCCACTACCACTACCGCTACCACTACCAATCCCACAACCAATCCCACTGCCAATCCCACTACCAATCCCACTACCAATCCCACTACCAATCCCACTACCAATCCCACTACCACAACCAATCCCAATACCAATCCCACTACCAATCCCACTACCAATCCCACTACCAATCCCACTACCAATCCCACTACCAATCCCACTACCTATCCCACTACCAATCCCACTACCAATCCCACTACCAATCCCACTACCACTACCACTACCAATCCCACTACCAATCCCACTACCACTACCGCTACCAATCCCACTACCACTACCACTACCAATTCCCCTACCAATCCCACTATCACTAGAATTACCACTATAAATCCCACTACCAATCCCACTACCACTACCACTACTTCTACTAATCCCACTACCAATCCCACTACCACTACCACTACCACTACCAATCCCACAACCAATCCCACTACCAATCCCATTACCAATCCCACTACCAATCCCACTACCAATCCCACTTTCAATCCCACTACCAATCCCACTACCACTACCACTACCACTACCAATCCCACTACCAATCCCACTACCAATCCCACTACCACTACCACTACCAATCTCACTACCATTCCCACTACCACTACCACTACCAATCCCACTACCAATCCCACTACCACTACCACTACCAATCCCACTACCACTACCACTACCAATTCCCCTACCAATCCCACTACCACTAGAATTTCCACTATAAATCCCACTACCAATCCCACTACCACTACCACTACTTCTACCAATCCCACTACCAATCCCACAACCAATCCCACTACCAATCCCACTACCAATCCCACTCCCAATCCCACTACCAATCCCACCACCAATCCCACTACCAATCCCACTACCAATCCCAATCCCACTACCAATCCCACTACCACTACCACGACCACTACAAATCCCACTACCAATCCCACTACCAATCCCACTACCAATCCCACTACCAATCCCACTACCAATCCCACTACCAAACCCACTACCAATCCCACTACCAAGCCCACTACCAATCCCACTACCACTACCACTACCAATCCTACTACCAATCCCACTACAAATCCCACTACCAATCCCACTACCAATCCCACTACCAATCCCACTACCAATCCCACTACCAATCCCACTACCAATCCCACTACAAATCCCACTACCAATCCCACTACCACTACCACTACCACTACCAATCCCACTACCATTACCACTACCAATCCCACTACCAATCCCACTACCAATCCCACTACCAATCCAACTACCACTACCACTACCAATCCCACTACCAATCCCACTACCACTACCGCTACCAATCCCACTACCACTACCACAACCAATTCCCCTACCAATCCCACTATCACTAGAATTACCACTATAAATCCCACTACCAATCCCACTACCACTACCACGACCACTACCAATCCCACTACCAATCCCACTACCAATCCCACTACCAATCCCACTACCAATCCCACTACCAATCCCACTACCAAACCCACTACCAATCCCACTACCAAGCCCACTACCAATCCCACTACCACTACCACTACCAATCCCACTACCAATCCCACTACAAATCCCACTACCAATCCCACTACCAATCCCACTACCAATCCCACTACCAATCCCACTACCAATCCCACTACCAATCCCACTACAAATCCCACTACCAATCCCACTACCACTACCACTACCACTACCAATCCCACTACCACTACCACTACCAATCCCACTACCAATCCCACTACCAATCCCACTACCAATCCAACTACCACTACCACTACCAATCCCACTACCAATCCCACTACCACTACTGCTACCAATCCCACTACCACTACCACAACCAATTCCCCTACCAATCCCACTATCACTAGAATTACCACTATAAATCCCACTACCAATCCCACTACCACTACCAATACTTCTACTAATCCCACTACCAATCCCACTACCACTACCACTACCACTACCAATCCCACAACCAATCCCACTACCAATCCCACTACCAATCCCACTACCAATCCCACTACCAATCCCACTACCAATCCCACTATCACTACCACTACCAATTACAATCCCACTACCAATCCCACTACCTCTACCACTACCACTACCAATCCCACTACCAATCCCACTACCAATCCCACTACCAATCCCACTACCAATCCCACTACCAATCCCACTACCAATCCCACTACCAATCCCACTACCAATCCCACTACCAATCCCACTACCAATCCCTCTACCAATTCCACTACCAATCCCACTACCAATCCCACTACCAATCCCACTACCAATCCCACTACCAATCCCACTACCAAAGCCATTACAAATCCCACTACCAATCCCAAAACCAATCCCACTACCAATCCCACTACCATTCCCACTACCAATCCACTATCAATCCCACTACCAATCCCACTACCACTACCGCTACCACTACCAATCCCACTACCACTACCACTACCAATCCCACTACCAATCCCACTACCAATCCCACTACCAATCCCACTACCAATCCCACTACCAATCCCACTACCAATCCCATTACCAATCCCACTACCTATCCCAATCCCACTACCAATCCCACTACCACTACCACTACCACTACCACTACCACTACCAATCCCACTACCAATCCCACTACCAATCCCACTACCAATCCCACTACCAACCTCACTACCAATCCCATTACCAATCCCACTACCAATCCCACAACCAATCCCACTACCAATCCCACTACCAATCTCAATACCAATCCCACTACCAATCCCACTACCAATCCCACTACCACTACCACTACCACTACCAAACCCACTACCAATCCCACTACCAATCCCACTACCAATCCCACTACCAATCCCACTACCAATCCCACTACCAATCCCACTACCAATCCCACTACCAATCCCACTACCAATCCCACTACCAATCCCACTACCAATCCCACTCCCAATCCCACTACCAATCCCACTACCAATCCCACTACCAATCCCACTACCAATCCCACTACCAATCCCACGACCAATCCCACTACCACTACCACTACCACTACCAATCCCACAACCAATCCCACTACCAATCCCACTACCAATCCCACTACCAATCCCACTACCAATCCCACTACCACTACCACTACCAATCCCACTACCAATCCCACTACCAATCCTACTACCAATCCCACTACCAATCCCACTACCAATCCCACTACCAATCCCACTACCAATCCCACTACCAATCCCCCTACCAATCCCACTACCAATCCCACTACCAATCCCACTACCAATCCCACTACCAATCCCACTACCAATCCCACTACCAATCCCACTACCACTACTACTACCACTACCACTACCAATCCCACAACCACTACCACTACCAATCCCACTACCAATCCCACTACCAATCCCACTTCCCATCCCACTACCAATCCCACTACCAATCCCACTACCACTACCACTACCACTACCAATCCCACTACCAATCCCACTACCAATACCACTACCAATCTCACTACCAATCCCACTACCAATCCCACTATCAATCCCACTACCAATCCCACTACCAATCCCACTACCAATCCCACTACCAATCCCACTACCAATCCCACTACCAATCCCACTACCAATCCCACTACCAATCCCACTACCAATCCCACTACCAATCCCACTACCAATCCCACTACCAATCCCACTACCAATCCCACTACCAATCCCACTACCAATCCCACTACCAATCCCACTACCAATCCCACTACCACTACCACTACCAATCCCACTACCAATCCCACTACCAATCCCACTACCAATCCCACTACAAATCCCACTACCAATCGCACTACCAATCCCACTACCAATCCCACTACCAATCCCACTACCAATCCCACTACCAATCCCACTACCAATCCCACTACCAATCCCACTACCACTACCACTACCACTACCAATCCCACTACCACTACCACTACCAATCCCACTACCAATCCCACTACAAATCCCACTACCAATCGCACTACCAATCCCACTACCAATCCCACTACCAATCCCACTACCAATCCCACTACCAATCCCACTACCAATCCCACTACCAATCCCACTACCACTACCACTACCACTACCAATCCCACTACCAATCCCACAACCAATCCCACTACCAATCCCACTACCAATCCCACTACCAATCCCACTACCAATCCTAATCACACTATACCAATCGCTCTGCGACAGATTGTTGCACTTTCACGGGATCAATCTGTATCATTTCGGCGCGCTTCGTCGGATTGCTGCATTATCGCGGGATCAATCTGCAACAATTCGGCACAATTCGGCGCGCTGCGACCAATTGCTGCACTTTCACGGGTTCAATCTGTAACAATTCAGCGCAATTCGGCGCGCTGCAATGGATTGGTGCATTTTTGCGGGATCAATCTGCAACAATTCGGCACAATTCGGCGCGCTGCGACAGATTGCACCACTTTCGCGGAACCAATCTGTAACAATTCGGCGCGCTGCAACGGATTGCTGCACTTTCACCGGGACAAATCTGTAACAATTCAGCGCAATTTGGCGTGCTGCGACGGAATCCTGCACTTTCGCAGGATCGATCTGTAACAAATTGGCGCAATTCGGCTTGGTGTGACCGATTGCTGCACATTAACGGGATCAATTTATAACAACTCAGCGTAATTCGGCGCGCTGCGACGGATTGCTGCACTTTCATGGGATCAATCTGTAACAATTCGGCGCAATTCGGCGCGCTGCGACGGATTGGTGCACTTTCACGGGTTCTATCTAAAACAATTCGGCACAATTAGTCGCGCATGGACGGATTGATGCGCTTCGGCTGGACCAATCTGTAACAATTCAGCGCAATTCGGCGTGGAACGAACGATTGCTGCACATTCACGGGATCAATCTGTAACAACTCAGCGCAATTCGGCGCGATGCGACAGATTGCTGCACTTTCACGGGATCAATCTGTATCAATTCGGCGCAATTCTGAGCGCTGCGATGGATTGCTGCATTATCGCGGGATCAATCTGCAACAATCTGCAACAATTCGGCACAATTCGGCGCGCTGCGACCAATTGCTGCACTTTCACGGGTTCAATCTGTAATAATACCAATCCCACTACCAATCCCACTACCAATCCCGCTAGCAATCCCACTACCAATCTCACTACCAATCCCACTACCACTACTACTACCACTACCAATCCCAATACCAATCCCACTACCAATCCCACTACCACTACCACTACCAATCCCACTACCAATCCCACTACCAATCCCACTACCAATCCCACTACCAATCCCACTACCAATCCCACTACCAATCCCACTACCAATCACACTACCAATCCCACTACCAATCCCACTACCAATCCCACTACCAATCCCACTACCAATCCCACTACCAATCCCACTACCACTACCACTACCATTTACAATCCCACTACCAATCGCACTACCTCTACCACTACCACTACCAATCCCACTACCAATCCCACTACCAATCCCACTACCAATCCCACTACCAATCCCACTACCAATCCCACTACCAATCCCACTACCAATCCCACTACCAATCCCACTACCACTACCACTACCACTACCACTACCAATCCCACTACCATTCCCACTACCACTACCACTACCAATCCCACTACCACTACCAAATTCCCCTACCAATCCCACTACCACTAGAATTTCCACTGTAAATCCCACTACCAATCCCACTACCACTACCACTACTTCTACTAATCCCACTACCAATCCCACTACCAATCCCACTACCAATCCCACTACCAATCCCACTACCAATCCCACTACCAATCCCACTACCAATCCCACTACCACTACCGCTACCAATCCCACTACCACTACCACTACCAATTCCCCTACCAATCCCACTATCACTAGAATTACCACTATAAATCCCACTACCAATCCCACTACCACTACCACTACTTCTACTAATCCCACTACCAATCCCACTACCACTACCGCTACCACTACCAATCCCACAACCAATCCCACTGCCAATCCCACTACCAATCCCACTACCAATCCCACTACCAATCCCACTACCAATCCCACTACCACAACCAATCCCAATACCAATCCCACTACCAATCCCACTACCAATCCCACTACCAATCCCACTACCAATCCCACTACCAATCCCACTACCTATCCCACTACCAATCCCACTACCAATCCCACTACCAATCCCACTACCACTACCACTACCAATCCCACTACCAATCCCACTACCACTACCGCTACCAATCCCACTACCACTACCACTACCAATTCCCCTACCAATCCCACTATCACTAGAATTACCACTATAAATCCCACTACCAATCCCACTACCACTACCACTACTTCTACTAATCCCACTACCAATCCCACTACCACTACCACTACCACTACCAATCCCACAACCAATCCCACTACCAATCCCATTACCAATCCCACTACCAATCCCACTACCAATCCCACTTTCAATCCCACTACCAATCCCACTACCACTACCACTACCACTACCAATCCCACTACCAATCCCACTACCAATCCCACTACCACTACCACTACCAATCTCACTACCATTCCCACTACCACTACCACTACCAATCCCACTACCAATCCCACTACCACTACCACTACCAATCCCACTACCACTACCACTACCAATTCCCCTACCAATCCCACTACCACTAGAATTTCCACTATAAATCCCACTACCAATCCCACTACCACTACCACTACTTCTACCAATCCCACTACCAATCCCACAACTAATCCCACTACCAATCCCACTACCAATCCCACTCCCAATCCCACTACCAATCCCACCACCAATCCCACTACCAATCCCACTACCAATCCCAATCCCACTACCAATCCCACTACCACTACCACGACCACTACAAACCCCACTACCAATCCCACTACCAATCCCACTACCAATCCCACTACCAATCCCACTACCAATCCCACTACCAAACCCACTACCAATCCCACTACCAAGCCCACTACCAATCCCACTACCACTACCACTACCAATCCTACTACCAATCCCACTACAAATCCCACTACCAATCCCACTACCAATCCCACTACCAATCCCACTACCAATCCCACTACCAATCCCACTACCAATCCCACTACAAATCCCACTACCAATCCCACTACCACTACCACTACCACTACCAATCCCACTACCATTACCACTACCAATCCCACTACCAATCCCACTACCAATCCCACTACCAATCCAACTACCACTACCACTACCAATCCCACTACCAATCCCACTACCACTACCGCTACCAATCCCACTACCACTACCACAACCAATTCCCCTACCAATCCCACTATCACTAGAATTACCACTATAAATCCCACTACCAATCCCACTACCACTACCACGACCACTACCAATCCCACTACCAATCCCACTACCAATCCCACTACCAATCCCACTACCAATCCCACTACCAATCCCACTACCAAACCCACTACCAATCCCACTACCAAGCCCACTACCAATCCCACTACCACTACCACTACCAATCCCACTACCAATCCCACCACAAATCCCACTACCAATCCCACTACCAATCCCACTACCAATCCCACTACCAATCCCACTACCAATCCCACTACCAATCCCACTACAAATCCCACTACCAATCCCACTACCACTACCACTACCACTACCAATCCCACTACCACTACCACTACCAATCCCACTACCAATCCCACTACCAATCCCACTACCAATCCAACTACCACTACCACTACCAATCCCACTACCAATCCCACTACCACTACCGCTACCAATCCCACTACCACTACCACAACCAATTCCCCTACCAATCCCACTATCACTAGAATTACCACTATAAATCCCACTACCAATCCCACTACCACTACCACTACTTCTACTAATCCCACTACCAATCCCACTACCACTACCACTACCACTACCAATCCCACAACCAATCCCACTACCAATCCCACTACCAATCCCACTACCAATCCCACTACCAATCCCACTTTCAATCCCACTACCAATCCCACTACCACTACCACTACCACTACCAATCCCACTACCAATCCCACTACCAATCCAACTACCAATCCCACTACCAATCCCACTACTAATCCCACTACCTATCCCACTACCAATCCCACTACCAATCCCACTACCAAGCCCACTACCAATCCCACTACCAATCCCACTACCAATCCCACTACCACTACCACTACCACTACCACTACCAATCCCACTACCAATCCCACTACCACTACCACTACCACTACCAATCCCACTACCAATCCCACTACCAATCCCACTACCAATCCCACTACCAATCCCACTACCAATCCCACTACCTATCCCACTACCAATCCCACTACCAATCCCACTACCAATCCCACTACCAATCCCACTACCAATCCCAGTACCAATCCCACTATCACTACCATTACCACTACCACTACCAATCCCACTACCACTACCAATCCCACTACCAATCCCACTACCAATCCCACTACCAATCGCACTACCAATCCCAACACCAATCCCACTACCAATCCCAATCCCACTACCAATCCCACTACCACTACCACTACCACTACCAATCCCACTACCAATCCCACTATCAATCCCACTACCAATCCCACTACAAATCCCACTACCAATCCCACTACCAATCCCACTACCAATCCCACTACCAATCCCACTACCACTACCACTACCAATCCCACTACCAATCCCACTACCAATCCCACTACCAATCCCACTACCAATCCCACTACCAATCCCACTACCAATCCCACTACCACTACCACTACCAATCTCACTACCATTCCCACTACCACTACCACTACCAATCCCACTACCAATCCCACTACCACTACCACTACCAATCCCACTACCACTACCACTACCAATTCCTCTACCAATCCCACTACCACTAGAATTTCCACTATAAATCCCACTACCAATCCCACTACCACTACCACTACTTCTACCAATCCCACTACCAATCCCACAACCAATCCCATTACCAATCCCACTACCAATCCCACTACCAATCCCACTACCAATCCCACTACCAATCCCACTACCAATCCCTCTCCCAATCCCACTACCAATCCCACTACCAATCCCACTACCAATTCCAATCCCACTACCAATCCCGCTACCACTACCACGACCACTACAAATCCCACTACCAATCCCACTACCAATCCCACTACCAATCCCACTACCAATCCCAGTACCAATCCCTCTACCAAACCCACTACCAATCCCACTACCAAGCCCACTACCAATCCCACTACCACTACCACTACCAATCCCACTACCAATCCCACTACAAATCCCACTACCAATCCCACTACCAATCCCACTACCAATCCCACTACCAATCCCACTACCAATCCCACTACCAATCCCACTACCAATCCCACTACCACTACCACTACCACTACCAATCCCACTACCACTACCACTACCAATCCCACTACCAATCCCACAACCAATCCCACTACCAATCCCACTACCAATCCCACTGCCAATCCCACTACCAATCCTAATCACACTATACCAATCCCTCTGCGAAATATTGTTGCACTTTCACGGGATCAATCTGTATCAATTCGGCGCGCTTCGTCGGATTGCTGCATTATCGCGGGATCAATCTGCAACAATTCGGCACAATTCGGCGCGCTGCGACCAATTGCTGCACTTTCACGGGTTCAATCTGTAACAATTCAGCGCAATTCGGCGCGCTGCGACAGATTGCACCACTTTCGCGGAACCAATCTGTAACAATTCGGCGCGCTTCAACGGATTGCTGCACTTTCACCGGGACAAATCTGTAACAATTCAGCGCATTTCGGCGTGCTGCGACGGAATCCTGCACTTTCGCAGGATCAATCTGCAACAATTCGGCACAATTCGGCGCGCTGCGACAGATTGCACCACTTTCGCGGAACCAATCTGTAACAATTCGGCGCGCTTCAACGGATTGCTGCACTTTCACCGGGACAAATCTGTAACAATTCAGCGCATTTCGGCGTGCTGCGACGGAATCCTGCACTTTCGCAGGATCAATCTGTAACAAATCGGCGCAATTCGGCGTGGTGTGACCGATTGCTGCACATTCACGGGAGCAATCTATAACAACTCAGCGTAATTCGGCGCGCTGCGACGAATTGCTGCACTTTCATGGGATCAATCTGTAACAATTCGGCGCAATTCGGCGCGCTGCGACGGATTGGTGCACTTTCACGGGTTCTATCTGTAACAATTCGGCACATTTAGTCGAGCATGGACGGATTGGTGCGCTTCGGCTGGACCAATCTGTAACAATTCGGCGCAATTCGGCGTGGAACGAACGATTGCTGCACATTCACGGGATCAATCTGTAACAACTCAGCGCAATTCGGCGTGATGCGACAGATTGCTGCACTTTCACGGGATCAATCTGTATCAATTCGGCGCAATTCGGAGCGCTGCGATGGATTGCTGCATTATCGCGGGATCAATCTGCAACAATCTGCAACAATTCGGCACAATTCGGCGCGCTGCGACCAATTGCTGCACTTTCACGGGTTCAATATGTAACAATACCAATCCCACTACCAATCCCACTACCAATCCCGCTAGCAATCCCACTACCAATCTCACTACCAATCCCACTACCACTACCACTACCACTACCAATCCCACTACCAATCCCACTACCAATCCCACTACCAATCCCACTACCAATCCCACTTTCAATCCCACTACCAATCCCACTACCACTACCACTACCAATCCCACTACCAATCCCACTACCAATCCCACTACCAATCCCACTACCAATCCCACTACCAATCCCACTACCTATCCCACTACCAATCCCACTACCAATCCCACTACCAATCCCACTACCAATCCCACTACCAATCCCACTACCAATCCCACTACCACTACCACTACCACTACCACTACCAATCCCACTACCTATCCCACTACCAATCCCACTACCAATCCCACTACCAATCCCACTACCAATCCCACTACCAATCCCACTACCAATCCCACTACCAATCCCACTACCAATCCCACTACCACTACCACTACCACTACCAATCCCACTACCACTACCACTACCAATCCCACTACCAATCCCACTACCAATCCCACTACCAATCCCACTACCAAACCCACTACCAATCCCACTACCAATCCCACTACCAATCCCACTACCAATCCCACTACCAATCCCACTACCAATCCCACTACCAATCCCACTACCAATCCCACTACCACTACTACTACCACTACCACTACCAATCCCAATCCCACTACCAATCGCACTACCACTACCACTACCACTACAAATCCCACTACCAATCCCACTACCAATCCCACTACCAAACCCACTACCAATCCCACTACCAATCCCACTACCAATCCCACTACCAATCCAACTACCAATCCCACTACCAATCCCACTACCTACCCCACTACCACTACCACTACCAATCCCACTACCAATCCCACTACCAATCCCACTACCAATCCCACTACCAAACCCACTACCAATCCCACTACCAATCCCACTACCAATCCCACTACCAATCCCACTACCAATCCCACTACCAATCCCACTACCACTACTACTACCACTACCACTACCAATCCCATTACCACTACCACAACCAATCCCACTACCAATCCCACTACCAATTCCACTACCAATCCCACTACCAATCCCACTACCAATCCCACTACCAATCCCACTACCAATCCCAATCCCACTACCAATCCCACTACCACTACCACTACCACTACCAATCCCACTACCAATCCCACTATCAATCCCACTACCAATCCCACTACCAATCCCACTACCAATCCCACTACCAATCCCACTACCAATCCCACTACCAATCCCACTACCACTACCACTACCAATCCCACTACCAATCCCACTACCAATCCCACTACCAATCCCTCTACCAATCCCACTACCAATCCCACTACCACTACCACTACCAATCTCACTACCATTCCCACTACCACTACCACTACCAATCCCACTACCAATCCCACTACCACTACCACTACCAATCCCACTACCACTACCACTACCAATTCACCTACCAATCCCATTACCACTACAATTTCCACTATAAATCCCACTACCAATCCCACTACCACTACCACTACTTCTACCAATCCCACTACCAATCCCACAACCAATCCCACTACCAATCCCACTACCAATCCCACTCCATATCCCACTACCAATCCCACTACCAATCCCACTACCAATCCCACTACCAATCCCAATCCCACTCCCAATCCCACTACCACTACCACGACCACTACAAATCCCACTACCAATCCCACTACCAATCCCACTACCAATCCCACTACCAATCCCACTACCAATCCCACTACCAAACCCACTACCAATCCCACTACCAAGCCCACTACCAATCCCACTACCACTACCACTACCAATCCCACTACCAATCCCACTACAAATCCCACTACCAATCCCACTACCAATCCCACAACCAATCCCACTACCAATCCCACTACCAATCCCACTACCAATCCCACTACCAATCCCACTACCAATCCCACTACCACTACCACTACCACTACCAATCCCACTACCACTACCACTACCAATCCCACTACTAATCCCACTACCAATCCCACTACCAATCCCACTACCACTACCACTACCAATCCCACTACCAATCCCACTACCACTACCGCTACCAATCCCACTACCACTACCATTACCAATTCCCCTACCAATCCCACTATCACTAGAATTACCACTATAAATCCCACTACCAATCCCACTACCACTACCACTACTTCTACTAATCCCACTACCAATTCCACTACCACTACCACTACCACTACCAATCCCACATCCAATCCCACTACCAATCCCACTACCAATCCCACTACCAATCCCACTAGCAATCCCACTTTCAATCCCACTACCAATCCCACTACCACTACCACTACCACTACCAATCCCACTACCAATCCCACTACCAATCCCACTACCACTACCACTACCAATCTCACTACCATTCCCACTACCAATACCACTACCAATCCCACTACCAATCCCACTACCACTACCACTACCAATCCCACTACCACTACCACTACCAATTCCCCTACCAATCCCACTACCACTAGAATTTCCACTATAAATCCCACTACCAATCCCACTACCACTACCACTACTTCTACCAATCCCACTACCAATCCCACAACCAATCCAACTACCAATCCCACTACCAATCCCACTACCAATCCCACTACCAATCCCACTACCAATCCCACTACCAATCCCACTACCAATCCCACTACCAATCCCAATCCCACTACCAATCCCACTACCACTACCACGACCACTACAAATCCCACTACCAATCCCACTACCAATCCCACTACCAATCCCACTACCAATCCCACTACCAATCCCACTACCAAACCCACTACCAATCGCACTACCAAGCCCACTACCAATCCCACTACCACTACCACTACCAATCCCACTACCAATCCCACTACCAATCCCACTACCAATCCCACTACCACTACCACTACCACTACCAATCCCACTACCACTACCACTACCAATCCCACTACCAATCCCACAACCAATCCCACTACCAATCCCACTACCAATCCCACTACCAATCCCACTACCAATCCTAATCACACTATACCAATCCCTCTGCGACAGATTGTTGCACTTTCACGGGATCAATCTGTATCAATTCGGCGCGCTTCGTCGGATTGCTGCATTATCGCGGGATCAATCTGCAACAATTCGGCACAATTCGGCGCGCTGCGACCAATTGCTGCACTTTCACGGGTTCAATCTGTAACAAATCAGCGCAATTCGGCGCGCTGCAATGGATTGGTGCATTTTTGCGGGATCAATCTGCAACAATTCGGCACAATTCGGCGCGCTGCGACAGATTGCACCACTTTCGCGGAACCAATCTGTAACAATTCGGCGCGCTGCAACGGATTGCTGCACTTTCACCGGGACAAATCTGTAACAATTCAGCGCAATTCGGCGTGCTGCGACGGAATCCTGCACTTTCGCAGGATCGATCTGTAACAAATCGGCGCAATTCGGCGTGGTGTGACCGATTGCTGCACATTCACGGGATCAATTTATAACAACTCAGCGTAATTTGGCGCGCTGCGACGGATTGCTGCACTTTCATGGGATCAATCTGTAACAATTCGGCGCAATTCGGCGCGCTGCGACGGATTGGTGCACTTTCACGGGTTCTATCTAAAACAATTCGGCACAATTAGTCGCGCATGGACGGATTGGTGCGCTTCGGCTGGACCAATCTGTAACAATTCGGCGCAATTCGGCGTGGAACGAACGATTGCTGCACATTCACGGGATCAATCTGTAACAACTCAGCGCAATTCGGCGCGATGCGACAGATTGCTGCACTTTCACGGGATCAATCTGTATCAATTCGGCGCAATTCGGAGCGCTACGATGGATTGCTGCATTATCGCGGGATCAATCTGCAACAATTCGGCACAATTCGGCGCGCTGCGACCAATTGCTGCACTTTCACGGGTTCAATCTGTAATAATACCAATCCCACTACCAATCCCACTACCAATCTCGCTAGCAATCCCACTACCAATCTCACTACCAATCCCACTACCACTACCACTACCACTACCAATCCCACTACCAATCCCACTACCAATCCCACTACCACTACCACTACCAATCCCACTACCAATCCCACTACCAATCCCACTACCAATCCCACTACCAATCCCACTACCAATCCCACTACCAATCCCACTACTAATCACACTACCAATCCCACTACCAATCCCACTACCAATCCCACTACCAATCCCACTACCAATCCCACTACCAATCCCACTACCAATCCCACTACCAATCCCACTACCAATCCCAATCCCACTACCAATCCCACTACCACTACCACGACCACTACAAATCCCACTACCAATCCCACTACCAATCCCACTACCAATCCCACTACCAATCCCACTACCAATCCCACTACCAAACCCACTACCAATCCCACTACCAAGCCCACTACCAATCCCACTACCACTACCACTACCAATCCCACTACCAATCCCACTACAAATCCCACTACCAATCCCACTACCAATCCCACTACCAATCCCACTACCAATCCCACAACCAATCCCACTACCAATCCCACTACCAATCCCACTACCAATCCCACTACCACTACCACTACCACTACCAATCCCACTACCACTACCACTACCAATCCCACTACCAATCCCACAACCAATCCCACTACCAATCCCACTACCAATCCCACTGCCAATCCCACTACCAATCCTAATCACACTATACCAATCCCTCTGCGACAGATTGTTGCACTTTCACGGGATCAATCTGTATCAATTCGGCGCGCTTTGTCGGATTGCTGCATTATCGCGGGATCAATCTGCAACAATTTGGCACAATTCGGCGCGCTGCGAACAATTGCTGCACTTTCACGGGTTCAATCTGTAACAATTCAGCGCAATTCGGCGCGCTGCAATGGATTGGTGCATTTTTGCGGGATCAATCTGCAACAATTCGGCACAATTCGGCGCGCTGCGACAGATTGCACCACTTTCGCGGAACCAATCTGTAACAATTCGGCGCGCTGCAACGGATTGCTGCACTTTCACCGGGACAAATCTGTAACAATTCAGCGCATTTCGGCGTGCTGCGACGGAATCCTGCACTTTCGCAGGATCAATCTGTAACAAATCGGCGCAATTCGGCGTGGTGTGACCGATTGCCGCACATTCACGGGATCAATCTATAACAACTCAGCGTAATTCGGCGCGCTGCGACGGATTGCTGCACTTTCATGGGATCAATCTGTAACAATTCGGCGCAATTCGGCGCGCTGCGACGGATTGGTGCACTTTCACGGGTTCTATCTGTAACAATTCGGCACATTTAGTCGCGCATGGACGGATTGGTGCGCTTCGGCTGGACCAATCTGTAACAATTCGGCGCAATTCGGCGTGGAACGAACGATTGCTGCACATTCACGGGATCAATCTGTAACAACTCAGCGCAATTAGGCGCGATGCGACAGATTGCTGCACTTTCACGGGATCAATCTGTATCAATTCGGCGCAATTCGGAGCGCTGCGATGGATTGCTGCATTATCGCGGGATCAATCTGCAACAATCTACAACAATTCGGCACAATTCGGCGCGCTGCGACCAATTGCTGCACTTTCACGGGTTCAATCTGTAATAATACCAATCCCACTACCAATCCCACTACCAATCCCGCTAGCAATCCCACTACCAATCTCACTACCAATCCCACTACCACTACCACTACCACTACCAATCCCACTACCAATCCCACTACCAATCCCACTACCAATCCCACTACCAATCCCACTTTCAATCCCACTACCAATCCCACTACCACTACCACTACCAATCCCACTACCAATCCCACTACCAATCCCACTACCAATCCCACTACCAATCCCACTACCAATCCCACTACCTATCCCACTACCAATCCCACTACCAATCCCACTACCAATCCCACTACCAATCCCACTACCAATCCCACTACCAATCCCACTACCACTACCACTACCAATCTCACTACCATTCCCACTACCACTACCACTACCAATCCCACTACCAATCCCACTACCACTACCACTACCAATCCCACTACCACTACCACTACCAATTCCCCTACCAATGCCACTACCACTAGAATTTCCACTATAAATCCCACTACCAATCCCACTACCACCACCACTACTTCTACCAATCCCACTACCAATCCCACAACCAATCCCACTACCAATCCCACTACCAATCCCACTACCAATCCCACTACCAATCCCACTACCAATCCCACTACCAATCCCACTACCAATCCCACTACCAATCCCACTACCAATCCCACTACCACTACCACTACCACTACCAATCCCACTACCACTACCACTACCAATCCCACTACCAATCCCACTACCAATCCCACTACCAATCCCACTACCACTACCACTACCAATCCCACTACCAATCCCACTACCACTACCGCTACCAATCCCACTACTACTACCACTACTAATTCCCCTACCAATCCCACTATCTCTAGAATTACCACTATAAATCCCACTACCAATCCCACTACCACTACCACTACTTCTACTAATCCCATTACCAATCCCACTACCAATCCCACTACCACTACCACTACCACTACCAATCCCACTACCAATCCCACTAAAAATCCCACTATCAATCCCACTACCAATCCCACTACCAATCCCACTACCTATCCCACTACCAATTCCACTACCAATCCCACTACCAATCCCACTACCAATCCCACTACCAATCCCACTACCAATCCCACTATCACTACCACTACTACTACCACTACCAATCCCACTACCACTACCAATCCCACTACCAATCCCACTACCAATCCCACTACCAATCCCACTACCAATCCCACTACCAATCCCACTACCAATCCCAATCCCACTACCAATCCCACTACCACTACCACTACCACTACCAATCCCACTACCAATCCCACTATCAATCCCACTACCAATCCCACTACAAATCCCACTACCAATCCCACTACCAATCCCAGTACCAATCCCACTACCAATCCCACTACCACTACCACTACCAATCCCACTACCAATCCCACTACCAATCCCACTACCAATCCCACTACCAATCCCACTACCAATCCCACTACCAATCCCACTACCACTACCACTACCAATCCAACTACCATTCCCACTACCACTACCACTACCAATCCCACTACCAATCCCACTACCACTACCACTACCAATCCCACTACCACTACCACTACCAATTCCTCTACCAATCCCACTACCACTAGAATTTCCACCATAAATCCCACTACCAATCCCACTACCACTACCACTACTTCTAACAATCCCACTACCAATCCCACAACCAATCCCACTACCAATCCCACTACCAATCCCACTACCAATCCCACTACCAATCCCACTACCAATCCCACTACCAATCCCACTACCAATCCCACTACCAATCCCACTACCAATCCCACTACCAATCCCACTACCAATCCCAATCCCACTACCAATCCCACTACCACTACCACGACCACTACAAATCCCACTACCAATCCCACTACCAATCCCACTACCAAACCCACTACCAATCCCACTACTAAGCCCACTACCAATCCCACTACCACTACCACTACCAATCCCACAACCAATCCCACTACAAATCCCACTACCAATCCCACTACCAATCCCACTACCAATCCCACTACCAATCCCACTACCAATCCCACTACCAATCCCACTACCAATCCCACTACCAATCCCACTACCACTACCACTACCAATCCCACTACAACTACCACTACCAATCCCACTACCAATCCCACAACCAATCCCACTACCAATCCCACTACCAATCCCACTGCCAATCCCACTACCAATCCTAATCACACTATACCAATCCCTCTGCGACAGATTGTTGCACTTTCACAGGATCAATCTGTATCAATTCGGCGCGCTTCGTAGGATTGCTGCATTATCGCGGGATCAATCTGCAACAATTCGGCACAATTCGGCGCGCTGCGACCAATTGCTGCACTTTCACGGGTTCAATCTGTAACAATTCAGCGCAATTCGGCGCGCTGCAACGGATTGCTGCACTTTCACCGGGACAAATCTGTAACAATTCAGCGCAATTCGGCGTGCTGCGACGGAATCCTGCACTTTCGCAGGATCAATCTGTAACAAATCGGCGCAATTCGGCGTGGTGTGACCGATTGCTGCACATTCACGGGATCAATCTATAACAACTCAGCGTAATTCGGCGCGCTGCGACGGATTGCTGCACTTTCATGGGATCAATCTGTAACAATTCGGCGCAATTCGGCGCGCTGCGACGGATTGGTGCACTTTCACGGGTTCTATCTGTAACAATTCGGCACATTTAGTCGCGCATGGACGGATTGGTGCGCTTCGGCTGGACCAATCTGTAACAATTCGGCGCAATTCGGCGTGGAACGAACGATTGCTGCACATTCACGGGATCAATCTGTAACAACTCAGCGCAATTCGGCGCGATGCGACAGATTGCTGCACTTTCACGGGATCAATCTGTATCAATTCGGCGCAATTCGGAGCGCTGCGATGGATTGCTGCATTATCGCGGGATCAATCTGCAACAATTCGGCACAATTCGGCGCGCTGCGACCAATTGCTGCACTTTCACGGGTTCAATCTGTAATAATACCAATCCCACTACCAATCCCACTACCAATCCCGCTAGCAATCCCACTACCAATCTCACTACCAATCCCACTACCACTACCACTACCACTACCAATCCCACTACCAATCCCACTACCAATCCCACTACCACTACCACTACCAATCCCACTACCAATCCCACTACCAATCCCACTACCAATCCCACTACCAATCCCACTACCAATCCCAATACCAATCCCACTACCAATCACACTACCAATCCCACTAACAATCCCACTACCAATACCACTACCAATCCCACTACCAATCCCACTACCAATCCCACTACCACTACCACTACCATTTACAATCCCACTACCAATCGCACTACCTCTACCACTACCACTACCAATCCCACTACCAATCCCACTACCAATCCCACTACCAATCCCACTACCAATCCCACTACCAATCCCACTATCAATCCCACTACCAATCCCACTACCAATCCCACTACCAATCCCACTACCAATCCCACTACCAATCCCACTACCAATCTCACTACCAATCCCACTACCAATCCCACTACCAATCCCACTACCAATCCCACTACCAATCCCACTACCAATCCCACTACCAATCCCACTACCAATCCCACTACCAATCCCACTACCACTACCACTACCACTACCAATCCCACTACCACTACCACTACCAATCCCACTACCAATCCCACTACCAATCCCACTACCAATCCCACTACCAATCCCACTACCAATCCCACTACCAATCCCACTACCAATCCCAATCCCACTACAAATCCCACTACCAATCCCACTACCAATCCCACTACCAATCCCAATCCCACTACCAATCCCACTACCACTACCACTACCACTACAAATCCCACTATCAATCCCACCCCCAATCCCACTACCAATCCCACTACCACTCCCACTACCAATCCCACTACCAATCCCACTACCAATCCAACTACCAATCGCACTACCAATCCCACTACCAATCCCACTACCACTACCACTACCAATCCCACTACCAATCCCACTACCAATCCCAATCCCACTACCAATCCCACTACCAATCCCACTACCAATCCCACTACCAATCCCAATCCCACTACCAATCCCACTACCACTACCACTACCACTACAAATCCCACTATCAATCCCACTACCAATCCCACTACCAATCCCACTACCAATCCCACTACCAATCCCACTACCAATCCCACTACCAATCCCACTACCAATCCCACTACCAATCCCACTACCAATCCCACTACCAATCCCACTACCAATCCAACTACCAATCGCACTACCAATCCCACTACCAATCCCACTACCACTACCACTACCATTTACAATCCCACTACCAATCGCACTACCTCTACCACTACCACTACCAATCCCACTACCAATCCCACTACCAATCCCACTACCAATCCCACTACCAATCCCACTACCAATCCCACTATCAATCCCACTACCAATCCCACTACCAATCCCACTACCAATCCCACTACCAATCCCACTACCAATCCCACTACCAATCTCACTACCAATCCCACTACCAATCCCACTACCAATCCCACTACCAATCCCACTACCAATCCCACTACCAATCCCACTACCAATCCCACTACCAATCCCACTACCAATCCCACTACCACTACCACTACCACTACCAATCCCACTACCACTACCACTACCAATCCCACTACCAATCCCACTACCAATCCCACTACCAATCCCACTACCAATCCCACTACCAATCCCACTACCAATCCCACTACCAATCCCAATCCCACTACCAATCCCACTACCAATCCCACTACCAATCCCACTACCAATCCCAATCCCACTACCAATCCCACTACCACTACCACTACCACTACAAATCCCACTATCAATCCCACTACCAATCCCACTACCAATCCCACTACCAATCCCACTACCAAGCCCACTACCAATCCCACTACCAATCCAACTACCAATCGCACTACCAATCCCAATACCAATCCCACTACCACTACCACTACCAATCCCACTACCAATCCCACTACCAATCCCACTACCAATCCCACTACCAAACCCACTACCAATCCCACTACCAATCCCACTACCAATCCCACTACCAATCCCACTACCAATCCCACTACCAATCCCAATACCATTCCCACTACCAATCCCACTACCACTACTACTACCACTACTACTACCAATCCCAATCCCACTACCAATCCCACTACCACTACCACTACCACTACAAATCCCACTACCAATCCCACTACCAAACCCACTACCAATCCCACTACCAATCCCACTACCAATCCCACTACCAATCCAGCTACCAATCCCTCTACCAATCCCACTACCACTACCACTACCACTACCACTACCAATCCCATTACTTATCCCACTACCAATCCCTCTACCAATCCCACTACCAATCCCACTACCAATTCCCCTACCAATCCCACTACCACTAGAATTTCCACTACAAATCCCACTACCAATCCCAATACCACTACCACTACTTCTACCAATGCCACTACCAATTCCACTACCAATTCCACTACCAATCCCACTACCAATCCCACTACCAATCCCACAACCACTACCACTACCAAACCCACTACCAATCCCAGTACCAATCCCACTACCAATCCCACTACCAATCCCACTACCAATCCCACTACCACTACCACTACCACTACCACTACCAATCCCACTACCAATCCCACTACCACTACCACTACCACTACCAATCCCACTACCAATCCCACTACCAATCCCACTACCAATCCCACTACCAATCCCACTACCACTACCACTACCATTTACAATCCCACTACCAATCGCACTACCTCTACCACTACCACTACCAATCCCACTACCAATCCCACTACCAATCCCACTACCAATCCCACTACCAATCCCACTACCAATCCCACTATCAATCCCACTACCAATCCCACTACCAATCCCACTACCAATCCCACTACCAATCCCACTACCAATCCCACTACCAATCCCACTACCAATCCCACTACCAATCCCACTACCAATCCCACTACCAATCCCACTACCACTACCACTACCACTACCAATCCCACTACCACTACCACTACCAATCCCACTACCAATCCCACTACCAATCCCACTACCAATCCCACTACCAATCCCACTACCAATCCCACTACCAATCCCACTACCAATCCCACTACCAATCCCAATCCCACTACCAATCCCACTACCAATCCCACTACCAATCCCACTACCAATCCCACTACCAATCCCAATCCCACTACCAATCCCACTACCAATCCCACTACCAATCCCAATCCCACTATCAATCCCACTACCAATCCCACTACCAATCCCACTACCAATCCCACTACCAATCCCACTACCAATCCAACTACCAATCGCACTACCAATCCCACTACCAATCCCACTACCACTACCACTACCAATCCCACTACCATTCCCACTACCAATCCCACTACCAATCCCACTACCAATCCAACTACCAATCGCACTACCAATCCCACTACCAATCCCACTACCACTACCACTACCAATCCCACTACCAATCCAACTACCAATCGCACTACCAATCCCACTACCACTACCACTACCAATCCCACTACCAATCCAACTACCAATCGCACTACCAATCCCACTACCAATCCCACTACCACTACCACTACCAATCCCACTACCAATCCCACTACCAATCCCACTACCAATCCCACTACCAATCCCAATACCAATCCCACAACCAATCCCTCTACCACTACTACTACCACTACTACTACCAATCCCAATCCCACTACCAATCCCACTACCACTACCACTACCACTACAAATCCCACTACCAATCCCACTACCAAACCCACTACCAATCCCACTACCAATCCCACTACCAATCCCACTACCAATCCAACTAACAATCCCTCTACCAATCCCACTACCACTACCACTACCACTACCACTACCAATCCCATTACTTATCCCACTACCAATCCCTCTACCAATCCCACTACCAATCCCACTACCAATTCCCCTACCAATCCCACTACCACTAGAATTTCCACTACAAATCCCACTACCAATCCCACTACCACTACCACTACTTCTACCAAAGCCACTACCAATCCCACTACCAATTCCATTACCAATCCCACTACCAATCCCACTACCAATCCCACAACCACTACCACTACCAAACCCACTACCAATCCCAGTACCAATCCCACTACCAATCCCACTACCAATCCCACTACCAATCCCACTACCACTACCACTACCACTACCACTACCAATCCCACTACCAATCCCACTACCACTACCACTACCACTACCAATCCCACTACCAATCCCACTACCAATCCCACTACCAATCCCACTACCAATCCCACTACCAATCCCACTACCTATCCCACTACCAATCCCACTACCAATCCCACTACCAATCCCACTACCAATCCCACTACCAATCTCACTACCAATCCCACTATCACTACCACTACCACTACCACTACCAATCCCACTATCACTACCACTACCACTACCACTACCAATCCCACTACCACTACCAATCCCACTACCAATCCCACTACCAATCCCACTACCAATCCCACTACCAATCCCACTACCAATCCCACTACCAATCCCACTACCAATCCCACTACCAATCCCACTACCAATCCCAATCCCACTACCAATCCCACTACCACTACCACTACCACTACCAATCCCACTACCAATCCCACTATCAATCCCACTACCAATCCCACTACAAATCCCACTACCAATCCCACTACCAATCCCACTACCAATCCCACTACCAATCCCACTACCACTACCACTACCAATCCCACTACCAATCCCATTACCAATCCCACTACCAATCCCACTACCAATCCCACTACCAATCCCACTACCAATCCCACTACCACTACCACTACCAATCTCACTACCATTCCCACTACCACTACCACTACCAATCCCACTACCAATCCCACTACCACTACCACTACCAATCCCACTACCACTACCACTACCAATTCCTCTACCAATCCCACTACCACTAGAATTTCCACTATAAATCCCACTACCAATCCCACTACTACTACCACTACTTCTACCAATCCCACTACCAATCCCACAACCAATCCTACTACCAATCCCACTACCAATCCCACTACCAATCCCACTACCAATCCCACTACCAATCCCACTACCAATCCCACTACCAATCCCACTACCAATCCCACTACCAATCCCACTACCAATCCCACTACCAATCCCACTACCAATCCCAATCCCACTACCAATCCCACTACCACTACCACGACCACTACAAATCCCACTACCAATCCCACTACCAATCCCACTATCAATCCCACTACCAATCCCACTATCAAGCCCACTACCAATCCCACTACCAATCCCACTACCAATCCCACTACCAATCCCACTACCAATCCCACTACCAATCTCACTACCAATCCCACTACCAATCCCACTACCAATCCCACTACCAATCCCACTACCAATCCCACTACCAATCCCACTACCAATCCCACTACCAATCCCACTACCAATCCCACTACCACTACCACTACCACTACCAATCCCACTACCACTACCACTACCAATCCCACTACCAATCCCACTACCAATCCCACTACCAATCCCACTACCAATCCCACTACCAATCCCACTACCAATCCCACTACCAATCCCAATCCCACTACAAATCCCACTACCAATCCCACTACCAATCCCACTACCAATCCCAATCCCACTACCAATCCCACTACCACTACCACTACCACTACAAATCCCACTATCAATCCCACTACCAATCCCACTACCAATCCCACTACCAATCCCACTACCAAACCCACTACCAATCCCACTACCAATCCAACTACCAATCGCACTACCAATCCCACTACCAATCCCACTACCACTACCACTACCAATCCCACTACCAATCCCACTACCAATCCCAATCCCACTACCAATCCCACTACCAATCCCACTACCAATCCCACTACCAATCCCAATCCCACTACCAATCCCACTACCACTACCACTACCACTACAAATCCCACTATCAATCCCACTACCAATCCCACTACCAATCCCACTACCAATCCCACTACCAATCCCACTACCAATCCCACTACCAATCCCACTACCAATCCCACTACCAATCCCACTACCAATCCCACTACCAATCCAACTACCAATCGCACTACCAATCCCACTACCAATCCCACTACCACTACCACTACCATTTACAATCCCACTACCAATCGCACTACCTCTACCACTACCACTACCAATCCCACTACCAATCCCACTACCAATCCCACTACCAATCCCACTACCAATCCCACTACCAATCCCACTATCAATCCCACTACCAATCCCACTACCAATCCCACTACCAATCCCACTACCAATCCCACTACCAATCCCACTACCAATCTCACTACCAATCCCACTACCAATCCCACTACCAATCCCACTACCAATCCCACTACCAATCCCACTACCAATCCCACTACCAATCCCACTACCAATCCCACTACCAATCCCACTACCACTACCACTACCACTACCAATCCCACTACCACTACCACTACCAATCCCACTACCAATCCCACTACCAATCCCACTACCAATCCCACTACCAATCCCACTACCAATCCCACTACCAATCCCACTACCAATCCCAATCCCACTACCAATCCCACTACCAATCCCACTACCAATCCCACTACCAATCCCAATCCCACTACCAATCCCACTACCACTACCACTACCACTACAAATCCCACTATCAATCCCACTACCAATCCCACTACCAATCCCACTACCAATCCCACTACCAATCCCACTACCAATCCCACTACCAATCCAACTACCAATCGCACTACCAATCCCACTACCAATCCCACTACCACTACCACTACCAATCCCACTACCAATCCCACTACCAATCCCACTACCAATCCCACTACCAAACCCACTACCAATCCCACTACCAATCCCACTACCAATCCCACTACCAATCCCACTACCAATCCCACTACCAATCCCAATACCAATCCCACTACCAATCCCACTACCACTACTACTACCACTACTACTACCAATCCCAATCCCACTACCAATCCCACTACCACTACCACTACCACTACAAATCCCACTACCAATCCCACTACCAAACCCACTACCAATCCCACTACCAATCCCACTACCAATCCCACTACCAATCCAGCTACCAATCCCTCTACCAATCCCACTACCACTACCACTACCACTACCACTACCAATCCCATTACTTATCCCACTACCAATCCCTCTACCAATCCCACTACCAATCCCACTACCAATTCCCCTACCAATCCCACTACCACTAGAATTTCCACTACAAATCCCACTACCAATCCCACTACCACTACCACTACTTCTACCAATGCCACTACCAATTCCACTACCAATTCCACTACCAATCCCACTACCAATCCCACTACCAATCCCACAACCACTACCACTACCAAACCCACTACCAATCCCAGTACCAATCCCACTACCAATCCGACTACCAATCCCACTACCAATCCCACTACCACTACCACTACCACTACCACTACCAATCCCACTACCAATCCCACTACCACTACCACTACCACTACCAATCCCACTACCAATCCCACTACCAATGCCACTACCAATCCCACTACCAATCCCACTACCACTACCACTACCATTTACAATCCCACTACCAATCGCACTACCTCTACCACTACCACTACCAATCCCACTACCAATCCCACTACCAATCCCACTACCAATCCCACTACCAATCCCACTACCAATCCCACTATCAATCCCACTACCAATCCCACTACCAATCCCACTACCAATCCCACTACCAATCCCACTACCAATCCCACTACCAATCCCACTACCAATCCCACTACCAATCCCACTACCAATCACACTACCAATCCCACTACCAATCCCACTACCAATACCACTACCAACCGCACTACCAATCCCACTACCAATCCCACTACCACTACCACTACCATTTACAATCCCACTACCAATCGCACTACCTCTACCACTACCACTACCAATCCCACTACCAATCCCACTACCAATCCCACTACCAATCCCACTACCAATACCACTACCAACCGCACTACCAATCCCACTACCAATCCCACTACCACTACCACTACCATTTACAATCCCACTACCAATCGCACTACCTCTACCACTACCACTACCAATCCCACTACCAATCCCACTACCAATCCCACTACCAATCCCACTACCAATCCCACTACCAATCCCACTATCAATCCCACTACCAATCCCACTACCAATCCCACTACCAATCCCACTACCAATCCCACTACCAATCCCACTACCAATCTCACTACCAATCCCACTACCAATCCCACTACCAATCCCACTACCAATCCCACTACCAATCCCACTACCAATCCCACTACCAATCCCACTACCAATCCCACTACCAATCCCACTACCACTACCACTACCACTACCAATCCCACTACCACTACCACTACCAATCCCACTACCAATCCCACTACCAATCCCACTACCAATCCCACTACCAATCCCACTACCAATCCCATTACCAATCCCACTACCAATCCCAATCCCACTACCAATCCCACTACCAATCCCACTACCAATCCCACTACCAATCCCACTACCAATCCCAATCCCACTACCAATCCCACTACCACTACCACTACCACTACAAATCCCACTATCAATCCCACTACCAATCCCACTACCAATCCCACTACCAATCCCACTACCAATCCCACTACCAATCCCACTACCAATCCAACTACCAATCGCACTACCAATCCCACTACCAATCCCACTACCACTACCACTACCAATCCCACTACCAATCCCACTACCAATCCCACTACCAATCCCACTACCAAACCCACTACCAATCCCACTACCAATCCCACTACCAATCCCACTACCAATCCTACTACCAATCCCACTACCAATCCCAATACCAATCCCACTACCAATCCCACTACCACTACTACTACCACTACTACTACCAATCCCAATCCCGCTACCAATCCCACTACCACTACCACTACCACTACCAATCCCACTACCACTACCACTACCAATCCCACTACCAATCCCACAACCAATCCCACTACCAATCCCACTACCAATCCCACTGCCAATACCACTACCAATCCTAATCACACTATACCAATCCCTCTGCGACAGATTGTTGCACTTTCACAGGATCAATCTGTATCAATTCGGCGCGCTTCGTCGGATTGCTGCATTATCGCGGGATCAATCTGCAACAATTCGGCACAATTCGGCGCGCTGCGACCAATGGCTGAACTTTCACGGGTTCAATCTGTAACAATTCAGCGCAATTCGGCGCGCTGCAACGGATTGCTGCACTTTCACCGGGACAAATCTGTAACAATTCAGCGCAATTCGGCGTGCTGCGACGGATTGCTGCACTTTCATGGGATCAATCTGTAACAATTCGGCGCAATTCGGCGCGCTGCGACGGATTGGTGCACTTTCACGGGTTCTATCTGTAACAATTCGGCACATTTAGTCGCGCATGGACGGATTGGTGCGCTTCGGCTGGACCAATCTGTAACAATTCGGCGCAATTCGGCGTGGAACGAACGATTGCTGCACATTCACGGGATCAATCTGTAACAACTCAGCGCAATTCGGCGCGATGCGACAGATTGCTGCACTTTCACGGGATCAATCTGTATCAATTCGGCGCAATTCGGAGCGCTGCGATGGATTGCTGCATTATCGCGGGATCAATCTGCAACAATCTGCAACAATTCGGCACAATTCGGCGCGCTGCGACCAATTGCTGCACTTTCACGGGTTCAATCTGTAATAATACCAATCCCACTACCAATCCCACTACCAATCCCGCTAGCAATCCCACTACCAATCTCACTACCAATCCCACTACCACTACCACTACCACTACCAATCCCACTACCAATCCCACTACCAATCCCACTACCACTACCACTACCAATCCCACTACCAATCCCACTACCAATCCCACTACCAATCCCACTACCAATCCCACTACCAATCCCACTACCAATCCCACTACCAATCCCACTACCAATCACACTACCAATCCCACTACCAATCCCACTACCAATACCACTACCAATCCCACTACCAATCCCACTACCAATCCCACTACCACTACCACTACCATTTACAATCCCACTACCAATCGCACTACCTCTACCACTACCACTACCAATCCCACTACCAATCCCACTACCAATCCCACTACCAATCCCACTACCAATCCCACTACCAATCCCACTATCAATCCCACTACCAATCCCACTACCAATCCCACTACCAATCCCACTACCAATCCCACTACCAATCCCACTACCAATCTCACTACCAATCCCACTACCAATCCCACTACCAATCCCACTACCAATCCCACTACCAATCCCACTACCAATCCCACTACCAATCCCACTACCAATCTCACTACCAATCCCACTACCAATCCCACTACCAATCCCACTACCAATCCCACTACCAATCCCACTACCAATCCCACTACCAATCCCACTACCAATCCCACTACCAATCCCACTACCACTACCACTACCACTACCAATCCCACTACCACTACCACTACCAATCCCACTACCAATCCCACTACCAATCCCACTACCACTACCACTACCAATCCCACTACCAATCCCACTACCAATCCCACTACCAATCCCACTACCAATCCCACTACCAATCCCACTACCAATCCCACTACCAATCACACTACCAATCCCACTACCAATCCCACTACCAATACCACTACCAACCGCACTACCAATCCCACTACCAATCCCACTACCACTACCACTACCATTTACAATCCCACTACCAATCGCACTACCTCTACCACTACCACTACCAATCCCACTACCAATCCCACTACCAATCCCACTACCAATCCCACTACCAATCCCACTACCAATCCCACTATCAATCCCACTACCAATCCCACTACCAATCCCACTACCAATCCCACTACCAATCCCACTACCAATCCCACTACCAATCTCACTACCAATCCCACTACCAATCCCACTACCAATCCCACTACCAATCCCACTACCAATCCCACTACCAATCCCACTACCAATCCCACTACCAATCCCACTACCAATCCCACTACCACTACCACTACCACTACCAATCCCACTACCACTACCACTACCAATCCCACTACCAATCCCACTACCAATCCCACTACCAATCCCACTACCAATCCCACTACCAATCCCATTACCAATCCCACTACCAATCCCAATCCCACTACCAATCCCACTACCAATCCCACTACCAATCCCACTACCAATCCCACTACCAATCCCAATCCCACTACCAATCCCACTACCACTACCACTACCACTACAAATCCCACTTTGAATCCCACTACCAATCCCACTACCAATCCCACTACCAATCCCACTACCAATCCCACTACCAATCCCACTACCAATCCAACTACCAATCGCACTACCAATCCCACTACCAATCCCACTACCACTACCACTACCAATCCCACTACCAATCCCACTACCAATCCCACTACCAATCCCACTACCAAACCCACTACCAATCCCACTACCAATCCCACTACCAATCCCACTACCAATCCTACTACCAATCCCACTACCAATCCCAATACCAATCCCACTACCAATCCCACTACCACTACTACTACCACTACTACTACCAATCCCAATCCCGCTACCAATCCCACTACCACTACCACTACCACTACCAATCCCACTACCACTACCACTACCAATCCCACTACCAATCCCACAACCAATCCCACTACCAATCCCACTACCAATCCCACTGCCAATACCACTACCAATCCTAATCACACTATACCAATCCCTCTGCGACAGATTGTTGCACTTTCACAGGATCAATCTGTATCAATTCGGCGCGCTTCGTCGGATTGCTGCATTATCGCGGGATCAATCTGCAACAATTCGGCACAATTCGGAGCGCTGCGACCAATGGCTGAACTTTCACGGGTTCAATCTGTAACAATTCAGCGCAATTCGGCGCGCTGCAACGGATTGCTGCACTTTCACCGGGACAAATCTGTAACAATTCAGCGCAATTCGGCGTGCTGCGACGGATTGCTGCACTTTCATGGGATCAATCTGTAACAATTCGGCGCAATTCGGCGCGCTGCGACGGATTGGTGCACTTTCACGGGTTCTATCTGTAACAATTCGGCACATTTAGTCGCGCATGGACGGATTGGTGCGCTTCGGCTGGACCAATCTGTAACAATTCGGCGCAATTCGGCGTGGAACGAACGATTGCTGCACATTCACGGGATCAATCTGTAACAACTCAGCGCAATTCGGCGCGATGCGACAGATTGCTGCACTTTCACGGGATCAATCTGTATCAATTCGGCGCAATTCGGAGCGCTGCGATGGATTGCTGCATTATCGCGGGATCAATCTGCAACAATCTGCAACAATTCGGCACAATTCGGCGCGCTGCGACCAATTGCTGCACTTTCACGGGTTCAATCTGTAATAATACCAATCCCACTACCAATCCCACTACCAATCCCGCTAGCAATCCCACTACCAATCTCACTACCAATCCCACTACCACTACCACTACCACTACCAATCCCACTACCAATCCCACTACCAATCCCACTACCACTACCACTACCAATCCCACTACCAATCCCACTACCAATCCCACTACCAATCCCACTACCAATCCCACTACCAATCCCACTACCAATCCCACTACCAATCCCACTACCAATCACACTACCAATCCCACTACCAATCCCACTACCAATACCACTACCAATCCCACTACCAATCCCACTACCAATCCCACTACCACTACCACTACCATTTACAATCCCACTACCAATCGCACTACCTCTACCACTACCACTACCAATCCCACTACCAATCCCACTACCAATCCCACTACCAATCCCACTACCAATCCCACTACCAATCCCACTATCAATCCCACTACCAATCCCACTACCAATCCAACTACCAATCCCACTACCAATCCCACTACCAATCCCACTACCAATCTCACTACCAATCCCACTACCAATCCCACTACCAATCCCACTACCAATCCCACTACCAATCCCACTACCAATCCCACTACCAATCCCACTACCAATCCCACTACCAATCCCACTACCACTACCACTACCACTACCAATCCCACTACCACTACCACTACCAATCCCACTACCAATCCCACTACCAATCCCACTACCAATCCCACTACCAATCCCACTACCAATCCCATTACCAATCCCACTACCAATCCCAATCCCACTACCAATCCCACTACCAATCCCACTACCAATCCCACTACCAATCCCAATCCCACTACCAATCCCACTACCACTACCACTACCACTACAAATCCCACTATCAATCCCACTACCAATCCCACTACCAATCCCACTACCAATCCCACTACCAATCCCACTACCAATCCCACTACCAATCCAACTACCAATCGCACTACCAATCCCACTACCAATCCCACTACCACTACCACTACCAATCCCACTACCAATCCCACTACCAATCCCACTACCAATCCCACTACCAAACCCACTACCAATCCCACTACCAATCCCACTACCAATCCCACTACCAATCCTACTACCAATCCCACTACCAATCCCAATACCAATCCCACTACCAATCCCACTACCACTACTACTACCAATCCCAATCCCGCTACCAATCCCACTACCACTACCACTACCACTACAAATCCCACTACCAATCCCACTACCAAACCCACTACCAATCCCACTACCAATCCCACTACCAATCCCAATCCCACTACCAATCCCACTACCACTACCACTACCACTACCAATCCCACTACCAATCCCACTATCAATCCCACTACCAATCCCACTACCAATCCCACTACCAATCCCACTACCAATCCCACTACCAATCCCACTACCACTACTACTACCACTACCACTACCAATCCCACTACCACTACCACAACCAATCCCACTACCAATCCCACTACCAATTCCACTACCAATCCCACTACCAATCCCACTACCAATCCCACTACCAATCCCAATCCCACTACCAATCCCACTACCACTACCACTACCACTACCAATCCCACTACCAATCCCACTATCAATCCCACTACCAATCCCACTACCAATCCCACTACCAATCCCACTACCAATCCCACTACCAATCCCACTACCAATCCCACTACCACTACCACTACCAATCCCACTACCAATCCCACTACCAATCCCACTATCACTACCACTACCAATCTCACTACCATTCCCACTTCCACTACCACTACCAATTCCCCTACCAATCCCACTACCACTAGAATTTCCACTATAAATCCCACTACCAATCCCACTACCACTACCACTACTTCTACCAATCCCACTACCAATCCCACAACCAATCCCACTACCAATCCCACTATCAATCCCACTACCACTACCACTACCACTACCAATCCCACAACCAATCCCACTACCAATCCCACTACCAATCCCACTACCAATCCCACTACCAATCCCACTTTCAATCCCACTACCAATCCCACTACCACTACCACTACCACTACCAATCCCATTACCACCACTACCAATCCCACTACCAATCCCACTACCAATCCCACTACCAATCCTACTACCTATCCCACTACCAATCCCACTACCAATCCCACTACCAATCCCACTACCAAACCCACTACCAATCCCACTACCAATCCCACTACCAATCCTACTACCTATCCCACTACCAATCCCACTACCAATCCCACTACCAATCCCACTACCAAACCCACTACCAATCCCACTACCAATCCCACTACCAATCCCACTACCACTACCACTACCACTACCAATCCCATTACCACCACTACCAATCCCACTACCAATCCCACTACCAATCCCACTACCAATCCCACTACCTATCCCACTACCAATCCCATTACCAATCCCACTACAAATCCCACTACCAAACCCACTACCAATCCCACTACCAATCCCACTACCAATCCCACTACCAATCCCACTACCAATCCCACTACCAATCCCACTACCAATCCCACTACCAATCCCACTACCACTACTACTACCACTACCACTACCAATCCCAATCCCACTACCAATCCCACTACCACTACCACTACCACTACAAATCCCACTACCAATCCCACTACCAAACCCACTACCAATCCCACTACCAATCCCACTACCAATCCCACTACCAATCCAACTACCAATCCCACTACCAATCCCACTACCAATCCCACTACCACTACCACTACCAATCCTACTACCAATCCCACTACCAATCCCACTACCAATCCCACTACCAAACCCACTACCAATCCCACTACCACTCGCACTACCAATCCCACTATCAATCCCACTACCAATCCCACTACCAATCCCACTACCATGCCCACTACCAATCCCAATACCACTACTACTACCACTACCACTACCAATCCCACTACCACTACCACAACCAATCCCACTACCAATCCCACTACCAATTCCACTACCAATCCCACTACCAATCCCACTACCAATCCCACTACCAATCCCAATCCCACTACCAATCCCACTACCACTACCACTACCATTACCAATCCCACTACCAATCCCACTATCAATCCCACTACCAATCCCACTACCAATCCCACTACCAATCCCACTACCAATCCCACTACCAATCCCACTACCAATCCCACTACCACTACCACTACCAATCCCACTACCAATCCCACTACCAATCCCCTTACCAATCCCACTACCAATCCCACCACCAATCCCACTACCACTACCACTACCAATCTCACTACCATTCCCACTACCACTACCACTACCAATCCCACTACCAATCCCACTAACACTACCACTACCAATCCCACTACCACTACCACTACCAATTCCCCTACCAATCCCACTACCACTAGAATTTCAACTAGAAATCCCACTACCAATCCCACTACCACTACCACTACTTCTACCAATCCCACTACCAATCCCACAACCAATCCCACTACCAATCCCACTACCAATCCCACTCCCAATCCCACTACCAATCCCACTACCAATCCCACTACCAATCCCACTACCAATCCCAATCCCACTACCAATCCCACTACCACTACCACGACCACTACAAATCCCACTACCAATCCCACTACCAATCCCACTACCAATCCCACTACCGATCCCACTACCAATCCCACTACCAAACCCACTACCAATCCCACTACCAAGCCCACTACCAATCCCACTACCACTACCACTACCAATCCCACTACCAATCCCACTACTAATCCCACTACCAATCCCACTACCAATCCCACTACCAATCCCACTACCAATCCCACTACCAATCCCACTACCAATCCCACTACCAATCCCACTACCACTACCACTACCACTACCAATCCCACTACCACTACCACTACCTATCCCACTACCAATCCCACTACCAATCCCACTACCACTACCACTACCAATCCCACTACCAATCCCACTACCACTACTGCTACCAATCCCACTACCACTACCACTACCAATTCCCCTACCAATCCCACTATCACTAGAATTACCACTGTAAATCCCACTACCAATCCCACTACCACTACCACTACTTCTACTAATCCCACTACCAATCCCACTACCACTACCAATACCACTACCAATCCCACAACCAATCCCACTACCAATCCCACTACCAATCCCACTACCAATCCCACTACCAATCCCACTTTCAATCCCACTACCAATCCCACTACCACTACCACTACCACTACCAATCCCACTACCAATCCCACTACCAATCCCACTACCAATCCCTCTACCAATCCCACTACCAATCCCACTACCTATCCCACTACCAATCCCACTACCAATCCCACTACCAATCCCACTACCAATCCCACTATCAATCCCACTACCAATCCCACTACCACTACCACTACCACTACCACTACCAATCCCACTACCACTACAACTACCAATCCCACTACCAATCCCACTACCAATCCCACTACCAATCCCACTACCATTCCCACTACCAATCCCACAACCAATCCCACTACCTATCCCACTCCCAATCCCACTACCACTACCACTACCAATCCAACTACCAATCCCACTACCAATCCCACTACCAATCCCACTACCACTACCACTACTTCTACTAATCCCACTACCAATCCCACTACCACTACCACTACCACTACCAATCCCACAACCAATCCCACTACCAATCCCACTACCAATCCCACTACCAATCCCACTACCAATCCCACTTTCAATCCCACTACCAATCCCACTACCACTACCACTACCACTACCAATCCCACTACCAATCCCACTACCAATCCCACTACCAATCCCTCTACCAATCCCACTACCAATCCCACTACCTATCCCACTACCAATCCCACTACCAATCCCACTACCAATCCCACTACCAATCCCACTACCAATCCCACTACCAATCCCACTACCACTACCACTACCACTACCACTACCAATCCCACTACCACTACAACTACCAATCCCACTACCAATCCCACTACCAATCCCACTACCAATTCCACTACCATTCCCACTACCAATCCCACAACCAATCCCACTACCTATCCCACTCCCAATCCCACTACCACTACCACTACCAATCCAACTACCAATCCCACTACCAATCCCACTACCAATCCCACTACCACTACCACTACCAATCCCACTACCATTCCCACTACCACTACCACTACCAATCCCACTACCATTCCCACTACCACTACCACTACCAATCCCACTACCACTACCAAATTCCCCTACCAATCCCACTACCACTAGAATTTCCACTGTAAATCCCACTACCAATCCCACTACCACTACCACTACTTCTACTAATCCCACTACCAATCCCACTACCAATCCCACTACCAATCCCACTACCAATCCCACTACCAATCCCACTAGCACTACCACTACCAATCCCACTACCAATCCCACTACCAATCCCACTACCAATCCCACTACCAATCCCACTACCAATCCCACTACCAATCCCACTACCAATCCCACTACCTCTACCACTACCAATCCCACTACCAATCCCACTACCACTACCGCTACCAATCCCACTACCACTACCACTACCAATTCCCCTACCAATCCCACTATCACTAGAATTACCACTATAAATCCCACTACCAATCCCACTACCACTACCACTACTTCTACTAATCCCACTACCAATCCCACTACCACTACCACTACCACTACCAATCCCACAACCAATCCCACTGCCAATCCCACTACCAATCCCACTACCAATCCCACTACCAATCCCACTACCAATCCCACTACCACTACCACTACCACAACCAATCCCAATACCAATCCCACTACCAATCCCACTACCAATCCCACTACCAATCCCACTACCAATCCCACTACCAATCCCACTACCTATCCCACTACCAATCCCACTACCAATCCCACTACCTATAACACTACCACTACCACTACCACTACCACTACCAATCCCACTACCACTACCACTACCAATTCCCCTACCAATCCCACTACCACTAGAATTACCACTATAAATCCCACTACCAATCCCACTACCACTACCACTACTTCTACTAATCCCACTACCAATCCCACTACCAATCCCACTACCAATCCCACTACCAATCCCACTACCAATCCCACTACCAATCCCACTGCCAATCCCACTACCAATCCCACTACCAATCCCACTACCAGTACCACTACCAATCCCACTACCAATCCCACTACCAATCCCACTACCAATCCCTCTACCAATCCCATTACCAATCCCACTACCAATCCCAATACCAATCCCACTACCAATCCCACTACCAATCCCACTACCACTACCACTACAATTCCCACTACCAATCCCACTACCAATCAAACTACCAATCCCACTAGCAATCCCATTACCAATTCCACTAACAATCCCACTACCACTACCACTACCAATCCCACTACCAATCCCGCTACCAATCCCACTACCAATCCCACTACCAATCCCGCTACCAATCCCACTACCAATCCAACTACCAATCCCACTACCAATCCCACTACCAATCCCACTACCAATCCCACTACCAATCCCACTACCAATCCCACTACCAATCCCACTACCAATCCCACTACCAATCCACTACCAATCCCACTACCTATCCCACTACCAATCCCACTACCAATCCCACTACCAATCCCACTACCAATCCCACTACCAATCCTACTACCAATCCCACTACCAATCCCACTACCAATCCCACTACCAATCCCACTACCAATCCCACTACCAATCCCACTACCACTAACACTACCAATCCCACTACCAATCCCACTACCAATCCCACTACCAATCCCATTACCAATCCCACTACCAATCCCACTACCAATCCCACTACCACTACCACTACCACTACCACTACCAATCCCACTACCACTACCAATACTAATCCCACTACCAATCCCACTACCAATCCCACTACCAATCCCACTACCACTACCACTACCAATTCCACTACCAATCCCACTACCAATCCCACTAGCAATCCCACAACCAATCCCACTACCAATCCCATTACCACTACCACAACCAATCCCACTATCAATCCCACTACCATTCCCACTAGCAATCCCACTACCAATCCCACTACCAATCCCACTACCACTACCACTACCACTACCAATCCCACTACCACTACCACTACCCATCCCACTACCAATCCCACTACCAATCCCACTACCAATCCCACTACCACTACCACTACCAATCCCACTACCACTACCACTACCAATTCCCCTACCAATCCCACTACCACTAGAATTACCACTATAAATCCCACTACCAATCCCACTACCACTTCCACTACTTCTTCTAATCCCACTACTAATCCCACTACCAATCCCACTACCAATCCCACTACCAATCCCACTACCAATCCCACTACCAATCCCACTACCAATCCCTCTACCAATCCCACTACCAATCCCACTACCAGTACCACTACCAATCCCACTACCAATCCCACTACCAATCCCACTACCAATCCCACTACCAATCCCATTACCAATCCCATGACCAATCCCAATACCAATCCCACTACCAATCCCACTACCAATCCCACTACCACTACCACTACCAATCCCACTACCAATCCCACTACCACTACCACTACCACTACCAATCCCACTACCACTACCACTACCAATCCCACTACCAATCCCACTACCAATCCCACTACCAATCCCACTACCAATCCCACTACCAATCTACCAATCCCACTACCACCTCCACTACCACTACAAATCCCACTACCAATCCCACTACCAATCCCACTACCAATCCCACTACCAATCCCACTACCAATCCCACTACCAATCCCACTACCAATCCCACTACCAATCCCACTACCAATCCCACTACCACTATCACTACCAATCCCACTACCAATCCCACTACCAATCCCACTACCAATCCCACCACCAATCCCACTACCAATCCCACTACCAATCCCACTACCAATCCCACTACCAATCCCACTACCACTACCACTACCAATCCCACTACCAATCCCACTAACAATCCACTACCAATCCCACTACCAATCCCACTACCACCACCACTACCATTCCCACTACCAATCCCACTACCATTCACGCAACCACTACAATTACCACTGTTAATCCCACTACCAATCCCACTACCACTCCCTCTACCAATCCCAGTACCACTACCACTACTACTACCAATCCCACTACCACTACCACTACTAATACCCCTACCAATCAGACTACCACTACAATTACCACTACCAATCCCACTACCAATCCACTACCAATCCCACTACCACTACCACTACCACTACTAATCCCACTACCTCTACCACTACCCCTACCAATCCCACTACCAATCCCACTACCACTACCACTACCAATCCCACTACCACTACCAATCCCACTTCCACTACACTACCAATCCCACTACCAATCCCACTACCACTTCGGTTACCACTACCAATCCCACTACCAATCCCACTACCAATCCTACTACCAATCCCACTACCAATCCCACTACCAATCCCACTACCAATCCCACTACCAATCCCACTACCAATCCCACTACCACTAACACTACCAATCCCACTACCAATCCCACTACCAATCCCACTACCAATCCCATTACCAATCCCACTACCAATCCCACTACCAATCCCACTACCACTACCACTACCACTACCACTACCAATCCCACTACCACTACCAATACTAATCCCACTATCAATCCCACTACCAATCCCACTACCAATCCCACTACCACTACCACTACCAATTCCACTACCAATCCCACTACCAATCCCACTAGCAATCCCACAACCAATCCCACTACCAATCCCATTACCACTACCACAACCAATCCCACTATCAATCCCACTACCATTCCCACTAGCAATCCCACTACCAATCCCACTACCAATCCCACTACCACTACCACTACCACTACCAATCCCACTACCACTACCACTACCCATCCCACTACCAATCCCACTACCAATCCCACTACCAATCCCACTACCAATCCCACTACCACTACCACTACCAATCCCACTACCACTACCACTACCAATTCCCCTACCAATCCCACTACCACTAGAATTACCACTATAAATCCCACTACCAATCCCACTACCACTACCACTACTTCTACTAATCCCACTACTAATCCCACTACCAATCCCACTACCAATCCCACTACCAATCCCACTACCAATCCCACTACCAATCCCACTACCAATCCCTCTACCAATCCCACTACCAATCCCACTACCAGTACCACTACCAATCCCACTACCAATCCAACTACCAATCCCACTACCAATCCCACTACCAATCCCATTACCAATCCCATGACCAATCCCAATGCCAATCCCACTACCAATCCCACTACCAATCCCACTACCACTACCACTACCAATCCCACTACCAATCCCACTACCACTACCACTACCACTACCAATCCCACTACCACTACCACTACCAATCCCACTACCAATCCCACTACCAATCCCACTACCAATCCCACTACCAATCCCACTACCAATCTACCAATCCCACTACCACTACCACTACCACTACAAATCCCACTACCAATCCCACTACCAATCCCACTACCAATCCCACTACCAATCCCACTACCAATCCCACTACCAATCCCATTACCAATCCCACTACCAATCCCACTACCAATCCCACTACCACTAGCACTTCCAATCCCATTACCAATCATACTACCAATCCCACTACCAATCCCACTACCAATCCCACTACCAATCCCACTACCACTATCACTACCAATCCCACTACCAATCCCACTACCAATCCCACTACCAATCCCACCACCAATCCCACTACCAATCCCACTACCAATCCCACTACCAATCCCACTACCAATCCCACTACCACTACCACTACCAATCCCACTACCAATCCCACTAACAATCCACTACCAATCCCACTACCAATCCCACTACCACCACCACTACCATTCCCACTACCAATCCCACTACCATTCACGCAACCACTACAATTACCACTGTTAATCCCACTACCAATCCCACTACCACTCCCTCTACCAATCCCAGTACCACTACCACTACTACTACCAATCCCACTACCACTACCACTACTAATACCCCTACCAATCAGACTACCACTACAATTACCACTACCAATCCCACTACCAATCCACTACCAATCCCACTACCACTACCACTACCACTACTAATCCCACTACCTCTACCACTACCCCTACCAATCCCACTACCAATCCCACTACCACTACCACTACCAATCCCACTACCACTACCAATCCCACTTCCACTACACTACCAATCCCACTACCAATCCCACTACCACTTCGGTTACCACTACCAATCCCGCTACCAATCCCTTATGGCGGGATCAATCCCTATCAATTCGGCGCATTTAGACGCGCATGGACGGTTTGGTGCCCTTCGGATGGACCAATCTGTAACAATTCGGCGCAATTCGGCGTGGTACGACCGATTGCTGCACATTCACGGGATCAATCTGTAACAACTCAGCGCAATTCGGCGCGATGCGACAGATTGTTGCACTTTCACGGGATCAATCTGTATCAATTCGGCGCAATTCGGTGCGCATGGACGGATTGGTGCGCTTCGCCGGGATCAATCTGCAACAATTCGGTGCGCTGCGACGGATTGCTGCATTATCGCGGGATCAATCTGCAACAATTCGGCACAATTCGGCGCGCTGCGACCAATTGCTGCACTTTCACGGGTTCAATCTGTAACAATTCAGAGCAATTCGGCGCGCTGCAACGGATTGGTGCACTTTTGCGGGATCAATCTGCAACAATTCGGCACAATTCGGCGCGCTGCGACAGATTGCACCACTTTCGCGGAACCAATCTGTAACAATTCGGCGAGCTGCGACGGATTGCTGCACTTTCACGGGATCATTCTGTAACTATTCGGCGCGCTGCGACGGATTGGTGCACTTTCGAGGGGGCAATATGCAACAATTCGGCACAATTCAACGCGCTTGTACCGATTGCTGCACTTTCACGGGTACAATCTGTAATAATACCAATCCCACTACCAATCCCACTACCAATCCCAATACCAATCCCACTACCAATCCCACTACCAATCCCACTACCAATCCCACTACCAATCCCACTACCAATCCCACTACCAATCCCACTACCAATCCCACTACCAATCCCACTACCAATCCCACTACCAATCCCACTACCAATCCCACTACCAATCCCACTACCAATCCCACTACCACTGCCACTACCAATCGCACTATCAATCCCACTACCAATCCCACTACCAATCCCACTACCAATCCCACTACCAATCCCACTACCAATCCCACTACCAATCCCACTACCACTGTCACTACCAATCCCACTACCAATCCCACTACCAATTTAACTACCAATCCCACTACCAATCCCACTACCAATCCCACTACCAATCCCACTACCAATCCCACTACCAATCCCTCTACCACTACCACTACCATTACCAATCCCACTACCAATCCCACTACCTCTACCAATCGCACTTCCAATCCCACTACCAATCCCACTACCACTACCACTACCATTACCAATCCCACTACCAATCCCACTACATCTACCAATCCCACTACCAATCCCACTACGAATCGCACTACCAATCCCACTACCAATCGCACTACCAATCCCACTACCAATCCCTCTACCAATCCCACTACCAATCCCACTACCAATCCCACTACCAATCCCACTACCAATCCCACTACCAATCCCACTACCAATCCCACTACCACTACCACTACCTCTACCAATCCCATTACCAATCCCACTACCAATCCCACTACAAATCCCACTACCAATCCCACTACCAATCCCACTACCAATCCCACTACCAATCCCACTACCAATCCCACTACCAATCCCACTACTAATCCCACTACCAATCCCACTACCAATCCCACTACCAATCCCACTACCAATCCCACTACCAATCCTACTACCACTACCACTACCACTACCACTACCAATCCCACTACCACTACCACTACCAATCCCACTACCAATCCCACTACCAATCCCACTACAAATCCCACTACCAATCCCACTATCAATCCCACTACCAATCCTACTACCAATCCCACTACCAATCCCACTACCAATCCCACTACCAATTATACTACCAATCCCACTACCAATTCCACTACCAATCCCACTACCAATCCCACTACCAATCCCACTACCAATCCCACTACAAATCCCACTACCAATCCCACTACCAATCCCACTACCAATCCCACTACCAATCCCACTACCACAACCACTACCACTACCAATCCCACTACCAATCCCACTACCAATCCCACTACCAATCCCACTACCAATCCCACTACCAATCCCACTACCAATCCCACTACCAATCCCACTACCAATCCCACTACCAATCCCAATCCCACTACCAATCCCACTACCACTTCCACTACCATTACCAATCCCACTACCAATCCCACTACCACTACCACTACCAATCCCACATCCAATCCCACTACCAATTCCGTTACCAATCCCACTACCAATCCCATTACCAATCCCATTACCAAGTCAATTATGTTGGTTTTTATGACTCCTGCAGGAGTCAATTATTTCAATGCATGACTCCTGCAGGATTCAAGTATGTCATTATGTATGACTCCTGCAGGAGTCAAGTATCTCCATGTATGACTCCTGCAGGAGTCAAGTATGTTGTTATGTATGACTCCTGCAGGTGTCAAGTATCTCAATCTATGACTCCTGTAGGAGTAAAGTATATTGGTATACATGACTCCTGCAGGAGTCATGTATCTCATTGCATGACTCCTGAAGGAGTCAAGTATGTCATTATGTATGACTCCTGCAGGAGTCAAGTATCTCTATGTATGACTCCTGCATGAGTCAAGTATGGTGGTATGTATGACTCCTGCAGGAGTCATGTATCTCAATGTATGACTCCTGTAGGAGTCAAGTATGTTGGTATGCATGACTCCTGCAGGAGTCAAGTATCTCAATGCATGACTCCTGCAGGAGTCAAGTATGTCATTATGTTCGTCTCCTGCAGGAGTTAAGTATGTCATTATGTATGACTCCTGCAGGAGTCAAGTATCTCCATGTATGACTCCTGCAGGTGTCAAGTATGTTGGTATGTATGACTCCTGCAGGAGTCAGGTATCTCAATGTATGACTCCTATAGGAGTGAAGTATGTTGGTATATATGACTCCTACAGGAGTCAAGTATCTCAATGCATGACTCCTGCAGGAGTCAAGTATGTCATTATGTATGTCTCATGTAGGCGTCAAGAATCTCCATGTATGACTCCTGCAGGAGTCAAGTATGTTGGTATGTATGACTCCTGCAGGAGTCAAGTATCTCAATGTATGACTCCTGTAGGAGTCAAGTATGTTGGCATGTATGACTCCTGCAGGAGTCAAGTATCTCAATGCATGACTCCTGTAGGAGTCAAGTATGTATGACTCCTGCAGAAGTCAAGTATCTCAATGCATGACTCCTGCAGGAGTCAAGTATGTCATTATGTATGACACCAGCAGGAGTCAAGTATCTCCATGAATGACTCCTGCAGGAGTCAAGTATGTTGGTATGTATCACTCCTGCAAGAGTCAAGTATCTCAATGTATGACTCCTGTAGGAGTCAAGTATGTTGGTATGCATGACTCCTGCAGGAGTCAAGTATCTCAATGCATGACTCCTGCAGGAGTCAAGTATGTCATTATGTACGTCTCCTGCAGGAGTCCGGTATGTCATTATGTATGACTCCTGCAGGTGTCAAGTATCTCAATGCATGACTCCTGCAGGAGTCAAGTATGTCATTATGTATGTCTCCTGTAGGCGTCAAGAATCTCCATGTATGACTCCTGCAGGAGTCAAGTATGTTGGTATGTATGACTCCTGCAGGAGTCAAGTATCTCAATGTATGACTCCTGTAGGAGTCAAGTATGTTGGCATGTATGACTCCTGCAGGAGTCAAGTATCTCAATGCATGACTCCTGCAGGAGTCAAGTATGTCATTATGTATGACTCCAGCAGGAGTCAAGTATCTCCATGTATGACTCCTGCATGAGTCAAGTATGTTGGTATGTATCACTCCTGCAGGAGTCAAGTATCTCAATGTATGACTCCTGTAGGAGTCAAGTATGTTGGTATATATGACTCCTGCAGGAGTCAAGTATCTCAATGCATGACTCCTGCAGGAGTAAAGTATGTCATTATGTATGTCTCCTGTAGGCGTCAAGAATCTCCATGTATGACTCCTGCAGGAGTCAAGTATGTTGGTATGTATGACTCCTGCAGGAGTCAAGTATCTCAATGTATGACTCCTGTAGGAGTCAAGTATGTTGGTATGTATGACTCCTGCAGGAGTCAAGTATCTCCATGTATGACTCCTGCAGGAGTCAAGTATGGTGGTATGTATGACTCCTGCAGGAGTCATGTATCTCAATGTATGACTCCTGTAGGAGTCAAATATGTTGGTATGCATGACTCCTGCAGGAGTCAAGTATCTCAATGCATGACTCCTGCAGGAGTCAAGTATGTCATTATGTTCGTCTCCTGCAGGAGTCAAGTATGTCATTATGTATGACTCCTTCAGGAGTCAAGTATCTCCATGTATGACTCCTGCAGGTGTCAAGTATGTTGGTATGTATGACTCCTGCAGGTGTCAAGTATGTTGGTATGTATGACTCCTGCAGGAGTCAAGTATCTCAATGTATGACTCCTATAGGAGTGAAGTATGTTGGTATATATGACTCCTGCAGGAGTCAAGTATCTCAATGCATGACTCCTGCAGGAGTCAAGTATGTGATTATGTATGTCTCTTGTAGGCGTCAAGAATCTCCATGTATGACTCCTGCAGGAGTCAAGTATGTTGGTATGTATTTCTCCTGCAGGAGTCAAGTATCTCAATATATGACTCCTGTAGGAGTCAAGTATGTTGGCATGTATGACTCCTGCAGGAGTCATGTATCTCAATGCATGACTCCTGTAGGAGTCAAGTATGTATGACTCCTGCAGAAGTCAAGTATCTCAATGCATGACTCCTGCAGGAGTCAAGTATGTCATTATGTATGACTCCAGCAGGAGTCAAGTATCTCCATGTATGACTCCTGCAGGAGTCAAGTATGTTGGTATGTATCACTCCTGCAAGAGTCAAGTATCTCAATGTATGACTCCTGTAGGAGTCAAGTATGTTGGTATGCATGACTCCTGCAGGAGTCAAGTATCTCAATGCATGACTCCTGCAGGAGTCAAGTATGTCATTATGTACGTCTCCTGCAGGAGTCAAGTATGTCATTATGTATGACTCCTGCAGGAGTCAAGTATCTCCATGTATGACTCCTGCAGGTGTCAAGTATCTCAATGCATGACTCCTGCAGGAGTCAAGTATGTCATTATGTATGTCTCCTGTAGGCGTCAAGAATCTCCATGTATGACTCCTGCAGGAGTCAAGTATGTTGGTATGTATGACTCCTGCAGGAGTCAAGTATCTCAATGTATGACTCCTGTAGGAGTCAAGTATGTTGGCATGTATGACTCCTGCGGGAGTCAAGTATCTCAATGCATGACTCCTGCAGGAGTCAAGTATGTCATTATGTATGACTCCAGCAGGAGTCAAGTATCTCCATGTATGACTCCTGCAGGAGTCAAGTATGTTGGTATGTATCACTCCTGCAGGAGTCAAGTATCTCAATGTATGACTCCTGTAGGAGTCAAGTATGTTGGTATATATGACTCCTGCAGGAGTCAAGTATCTCAATGCATGTCTCCTGCGGGAGTCAAGTATGTCATTATGTATGACTCCTGCAGGCGTCAAGAATCTCCATGTATGACTCCTGCAGGAGTCAAGTGTGTTGGTATGTATGACTCCTGCAGGAGTCAAGTATCTCAATGTATGACTCCTGTAGGAGTCAATATGTTGGCATGTACGACTCCTGCAGGAGTCAAGTATCTCAATGACTCCTGTAGGACTCAAGTATTTATGACTCCTGCATGATTCAAGTATCTCAATGCATGACTCCTGCAGGAGTCAAGTATGTCATTATGTATGACTCCAGCAGGAGTCAAGTATCACCATGTATGACTCCTGCAGGAGTCAAGTATGATGGTATGTATGACTCCTGCAGGAGTCAAGTATCTCAATGTATGACTCCTGTAGGTTTATACAGAAGGCATTATTTAGAGATAGAAAACAGGTTACTCGTTCGTTCCATGAAGTAGGATCGCAACTCCATTAGTTTGTTTTATTAACACCTTGGTGGAAAGATAGCCAATTTTCACCCATACAAATGTATGGGAGGGAACCACTAATCTATTTGCATGGTACAGCCAAACCAATGAGCTGATTATACAGGAGGCATTATTTAGAGAAAGAAAACAGGTTACTTGTTCGTTCCATGAAGTAGGATCGCAACTCCACTAGTTTGTTTTAATAACACCTTGGTGGGAAGTTAGCCAATTTTCACCCATAGAAATGTATGGGAGGGAACCACTAATCTATTTGCACGGTACAGCCAAACCAATGAGCTGATTATAGATAACGCAGTATTTATAGGAAGAAAACAGGTTACTCATTCGTTCCATGAAGTAGGATCGCAACTCAACTAGTTTGTTTTATTAACACCTTGGTGGGAAGATAGCCAATTTTCACCCATAGAAATGTATGGGAGGGAACCACTAATCTATTTGCATGGTACAGCCAAACCAATGAGCTGAATATAGAGCAGGCAGTATTTATAGAAAGAAAACAGGTTACTCGTTCGTTCCATGAAGTAGGATCGCAACTCCATTAGTTTGTTTTATTAACACCTTGGTGGGAAGATAGCCAATTTTCACCAATAGAAATGTATGGGAGGGAACCACTAATCTATTTGCATGGAACAGCCAAACCAATGAGCTGATTATACAGGAGGCAGTATTTATAGAAAGAATACAGGTTACTCGTTCGTTCCATGAAGTAGGATCGCAACTCAACTAGTTTGTTTTATTTACACTTTGGTGGGAAGTTAACCAGTTTTCACCCATAGAAATGTATGGGAGGGAACCACTAATCTATTTGCATGGTACAGCCAAACCAATGAGCTGATTATACAGAAGGCATTATTCATAGAAAGAAAACAGGTTACTCGTTCGTTCCATGAAGTAGGATCGCAACTCCATTAGTTTGTTTTATTTACACCATGCTGGGAAGTCACCCATAGAAATATATGGGAGGGAACCACTAATCTATTTGCATGGTACAGCCAAACCAATCAGCTGATAATACAGGAGGCATTATTTAGAGAAAGAAAACAGGTTACTCGTTCGTTCCATGAAGTAGGATCGCAACTCCATTAGTTTGTTTTATTAACACCTTGGTGGAAAGATAGCCAATTTTCACCCATACAAATGTATGGGAGGGAACCACAAATCTATTTGCATGGTACAGCCAAACCAATGAGCTGATTATACAGGAGGCATTTTTTAGAGAAAGAAAACAGGTTACTCGTTCGTTCCATGAAGTAGGATCGCAACTCCATTAGTTTGTTTTATTAACACCTTGGTGGGAAGTTAGCCAATTTTCACCCATAGAAATGTATGGGAGGGAACCACTAATCTATTTGCATTAAACAGGAAAACCGATCAGCTGATTATACAGAAGGCAATATTGAGAGAAAGAAAACAGGTTACTCGTTCGTTCCATGAAGTAGGATCGCAACTCCCTTAGTTTGTTTTATTAACACCCTGGTGGGAAGATAGCCAATTTTCACCCATTGAAATGTATGGGAGGGAACCACTAATCTATTTGCATGGTACAGCCAAACCAATGTGCTGATTATAGATGTGGCAGTATTTATAAAAAGAAAACAGGTTACTCGTTCGTTCCATGAAGTAGGATCGCAACTCAACTAGTTTGTATTATTAACACCTTGGTGGGAAGTTAGCCAATTTTCACCCATAGAAATGTATGGGAGGGAACCACTAATCTATTTGCATGGTACAGCCAAACCAATCAGCTGATTATACAGGTAGCATTATTTAGAGAAAGAAAACAGGTTACTCGTTCGTTCCATGAAGTAGGATCGCAACTCAATTAGTTTGTTTTATTAACACCCTGCTGGGAAGATAGCCAATTTTCACCCATAGAAATGTATGGGAGGGAACCACTAATCTATTTGCATGGTACAACCAAACCAATGAGCTGATTATAGATGTGGCAGTATTTATAGAAAGAAAACAGGTTACTCGTTCGTTCCATGAAGTAGGATCGCAACTCAACTAGTTTGTTTTATTAACACCTTGGTGGGAAGTTAGCCAATTTTCACCCATAGAAATGTATGGGAGGGAACCACTAATCTATTTGCATGGTACAGCAAAACCAATCAGCTGATTATACAGAAGGCATTATTTAGAGAAAGAAAACAGGTTACTCGTTCGTTACATGAAGTAGGATCGCAACTCCATTAGTTTGTTTTATTAACACCTTGGTGGGAAGATAGCCAATTTTCACCCATAGGAATGTATGGGAGGGAACCACTAATCTATTTGCATGGTACAGCCAAACCAATGAGTTGATTATACAGAAGGCATTATTTAGAGAAATAAAACGGGTTACTCATTCGTTCCATGAAGTAGGATCGCAACTCCATTAGATTGTTTTATTAACACCTTGGTGGAAAGATAACCATTTTTTACCCATAGAAATGTATGGGAGGGAACCACTAATCTATTTGCATTGTACAGCCAAACCAATGAGCTGATTATAGAGGAGGCAGTATTGATAGAAAGAAAACAGGTTACTCGTTCGTTCCATGAAGTAGGATCGCAACTCAACTAGTTTGTTTTATTAACACCTTGGTGGGAAGATAGCCAATTTTCACCCATAGAAATGTATGGGAGGGAACCACTAATCTATTTGCATGGTACAGCCAAACCAATGAGCTGATTATACAGGAGGCATTATTTAGAGAAAGAAAACAGGTTACTCGTTCGTTCCATGAAGTAGGATTGCAACTCCATTAGATTGTTTTTTTAACACCTTGGTGGGAAGATAGCCATTTTTCACCCATAGAAATGTATGGGAGGGAACCACTAATCTATTTGCATGGTACAGCCAAACCAATGAGCTGATTATAAAGGAGGCAGTATTTCTAGAAAGAAAACAGGTTACTCGTTCGTTCCATGCAATAGGTTCGCAACTCAACTAGTTTGTTTTATTAACACCTTGGTGGGAAGTTAGCCAATTTTCACCCATACAAATGTATGGGAGGGAACCACTAATCTATTTGCATGGTACAGCCAAACCAATGAGCTGATTATACAGGAGGCATTATTTAGAGAAAGAAAACAGGTTACTCGTTCGTTCCATGAAGTAGGATCGCAACTCCATTAGTTTGTTTTATTAACACCTTGGAGGTAAGATAGCCAATTTTCACCCATAGAAATGTATGGGAGGGAACCACTAATCTGTTTGCATGGTACAGCCAAACCAATGAGCTGATTATAGATGTGGCAGTATTTATAGAAAGAAAACAGGTTACTCGTTCGTTCCATGAAGTAGGATCGCAACTCAACTAGTTTGTTTTATTAACTCCTTGGTGGGAAGTTAGTCAATTTTCACCCATAGGAATGTATGGGAGGGAACCACTAATCTATTTGCATGGTACAGCTAAACCAATGAGTTGATTATACACAAGGCATTATTTAGAGAAAGAAAACGGGTTACTCATTCGTTCCATGAAGTAGGATCGCAACTCCATTAGATTGTTTTATTAACACCTTGGTGGGAAGATAGCCATTTTTTACCCATAGAAATGTATGGGAGGGAACCACTAATCTATTTGCATGGTACAGCCAAACCAATGAGCTGATTATAGAGGAGGCAGTATTGATAAAAAGAAAACAGGTTACTCGTTCGTTCCATGAAGTAGGATCGCAACTCAACTAGTTTGTTTTAGTATCACCTTGGTGGGAAGTTAGCCAATTTTCACCCATAGAAATGTATGGGAGGGAACCACTAATCTATTTGCATTAAACAGGAAAACCGATCAGCTGATTATACAGAAGGCAATATTGAGAGAAAGAAAACAGGTTACTCGTTCGTTTCATGAAGTAGGATCGCAACTCAACTAGTTTGTTTTATTAACACCTTGGTGGGAAGTTAGCCAATTTTCACCCATAGAAATGTATGGGAGGGAACCACTAATCTATTTGCATGGTACAGCCAAACCAATGAGCTGATTATACAGGAGGCATTATTTAGAGAAAGAAAACAGGTTACTCGTTCGTTCCATGAAGTAGGATCGCAACTCCATTAGTTTGTTTTATTAACACCTTGGTGGAAAGATAGCCAATTCTCACCCATAGAAATGTATGGGAGGGAACCACTAATCTATTTGCATGGTACAGCCAAACCAATGAGCTGATTATACTGGAGGCATTATTTAGAGAAAGAAAACAGGTTACTCGTTCGTTCCATGAATTAGGATTGCAACTCCATTAGATTGTTTTATTAACACCTTGGTGGGAAGTTAGCCAATTTTCACCCATAGAAATGTATGGGAGGGAACCACTAATCTATTAGCATGGTACAGCCAAACCAATGAGCTGATTATACAGGAGGCATTTTTTATAGAAAGAAAACAGGTTACTCGTTCGTTCCATGAAGTAGGATCGAACTCAACTAATTTGTTTTATTAACACCTTGGTGGGAAGTTAGCCAATTTTCACCCATAGAAATGTATGGGAGGGAACCACTAATCTATTTGCATGGTACAGCTAAACCAATCAGCTGATTATACAGAAGGCATTATTTAGAGAAAGAAAACAGGTTACTCGTTCGTTGCATGAAGTAGGATCGCAATTCCATTAGTTTGTTTTAATATCACCTTGGTGGGAAGTTAGCCAATTTTCACCCATAGAAATTTATGGGAGGGAACCACCAATCTATTTGCATGGTACAGCCAAACCAATGAGCTGATTATACTGGAGGCATTATTTAGAGAAAGAAAACAGGTAACTCGATCGTTCCATGAAGTAGGATCGCAACTCCATTAGATTGTTTTATTAACACCTTGGTGGGAAGTTAGCCAATTTTCACCCATAGAAATGTATGGGAGGGAACCACTAATCTATTAGCATGGTACAGCCAAACCAATGAGCTGATTATACAGGAGGCATTATTTATAGAACGAAAACATGTTACTCGTTCGTTCCATGAAGTAGGATCGCAACTCAACTAGTTTGTTTTATTAACACCTTGGTGGGAAGTTAGCCAATTTTCACCCATAGAAATGTATGGGAGGGAACCACTAATCTATTTGCATGGTACAGCAAAACCAATCAGCTGATTATACAGAAGGCATTATTTAGTGAAAGAAAACAGGTTACTCGTTCGTTCCATGAAGTAGGATCGCAACTCCATTAGAGTGTTTTATTAACACCTTGGTGGAAAGTTAGCCAATTTTCACCCATAGAAATGTATGGGAGGGAACCACTTATCTATTAGCATGGTACAGCCAAACCAATGAGCTGATTATACAGGAGGCATTATTTACAGAAAGAAAACAGGTTACTCGTTCGTTCCATGAAGTAGGATCGCAACTCCATTAGTTTGTTTTATTAACACCTTGGTGGGAGGATAGCCAATTTTCACCTATAGAAATGTATGGGGGGGAACCACTAATCTATTTGCATGGTACAGCCAAACCAATCAGCTGATTATACAGGAGGCATAATTTAGAGAAAGTAAACAGGTTACTCGTTCGTTCCATGAAGTAGGATCGCAACTGAATTAGTTTGTTTTATTAACACCCTGGTGGGAAAATAGCCAATTTTCACCCATAGAAATGTATGGGAGGGAACCACTAATGTATTTGCATGGTACAGCCAAACCAATGAGCTGATTATACTGGAGGCATTATTTAGAGAAAGAAAACAGGTTACTCGTTCGTTCCATGAAGTAGGATCGCAACTCCATTAGATTGTTTTATTAACACCTTGGTGGGAAGTTAGCCAATTTTCACCCATAGAAATGTATGGGAGGGAACCACTAATCTATTAGCATGGTACAGCCAAACCAATGAGCTGATTATACAGGAGGCATTATTTATAGAAAGAAAACAGGTTACTCGGTCGTTCCATGAAGTAGGATCGAACTCAACTAGTTTGTTTTATTAACACCTTGGTGGGAAGTTAGCCAATTTTCACCCATAGAAATGTATGGGAGGGAACCACTAATCAATTTGCATGGTACAGCTAAACCAATCAGCTGATTATACAGAAGGCATTATTTAGAGAAAGAAAACATGTTACTCGTTCGTTGCATGAAGTGGGAGTGCAATTCCATTAGTTTGTTTTAATATCACCTTAGTGGGAAGTTAGCCAATTTTCACCCATAGAAATGTATGGGAGGGAACCACTAATCTATTTGCATTAAACAGCCAAACCGATCAGCTGATTATACAGAAGGCAATATTGAGAGAAAGAAAACAGGTTACTCGTTCGTTCCATGAAGTAGGATCGCAACTCCATTAGTTTGTTTTATTAACACCCTGGTGGGAAGATAGCCAATTTTCACCCATTGAAATGTATGGGAGGGAACCACTAATCTATTTGCATGGTACAGCCAAACCAATGTGCTGATTATAGATGTGGCAGTATTTAGAGAAAGAAAACAGGTTACTCGTTCGTTCCATGAAGTAGGATCGCAACTCAACTAGTTTGTTTTATTAACACCTTGGAGGGAAGTTAGCCAATTTTCACCCATAGAAATGTATGGGAGGGAACCACTAATCTATTTGCATGGTACAGCCAAACCAATCAGCTGATTATACAGGTAGCATTATTTAGAGAAAGAAAACAGGTTACTCGTTCGTTCCATGAAGTAGGATCGCAACTCAATTAGTTTGTTTTATTAACACCCTGGTGGGAAAATAGCCAATTTTCACCCATAGAAATGTATGGGAGGGAACCACTAATCTATTTGCATGGTACAGCCAAACCAATGAGCTGATTATACAGGAGGCATTATTTAGAGAAAGAAAACAGGTTCCTCGTTCGTTCCATGAAGTAGGATCGCAACTCCATTAGTTTGTTTTATTAACACCTTGGTGGAAAGATAGCCAATTTTCACCCATAGAAATGTATGGGAGGGAACCACTAATCTATTTGCATGGTACAGCCAAACCAATGAGCTGATTATACTGGAGGCATTATTTAGAGAAAGAAAACAGGTTACTCGTTCGTTCCATGAATTAGGATCGCAACTCCATTAGATTGTTTTATTAACACCTTGGTGGGAAGTTAGCCAATTTTCACCCATAGAAATGTATGGGAGGGAACCACTAATCTATTAGCATGGTACAGCCAAACCAATGAGCTGATTATACAGGAGGCATTTTTTATAGAAAGAAAACAGGTTACTCGTTCGTTCCATGAAGTAGGATCGAACTCAACTAATTTGTTTTATTAACACCTTGGTGGGAAGTTAGCCAATTTTCACCCATAGAAATGTATCGGAGGGAACCACTAATCTATTTGCATGGTACAGCTAAACCAATCAGCTGATTATACAGAAGGCATTATTTAGAGAAAGAAAACAGGTTACTCGTTCGTTGCATGAAGTAGGATCGCAATTCCATTAGTTTGTTTTAATATCACCTTGGTGGGAAGTTAGCCAATTTTCACCCATAGAAATTTATGGGAGGGAACCACCAATCTATTTGCATGGTACAGCCAAACCAATGAGCTGATTATACTGGAGGCATTATTTAGAGAAAGAAAACAGGTTACTCGTTCGTTCCATGAAGTAGGATCGCAACTCCATTAGATTGTTTTATTAACACCTTGGTGGGAAGTTAGCCAATTTTCACCCATAGAAATGTATGGGAGGGAACCACTAATCTATTAGCATGGTACAGCCAAACCAATGAGCTGATTATGCAGGAGGCATTATTTATAGAAAGAAAACAGGTTACTCGTTCGTTCCAAGAAGTAGGATCGCAACTCAACTAGTTTGTTTTATTAACACCTTGGTGGGAAGTTAGCCAATTTTCACCCATAGAAATGTATGGGAGGGAACCACTAATCTATTTGCATGGTACAGCAAAACCAATCAGCTGATTATACAGAAGGCATTATTTAGAGAAAGAAAACAGGTTACTCGTTCGTTCCATGAAGTAGGATCGCAACTCCATTAGAATGTTTTATTAACACCTTGGTGGAAAGTTAGCCAATTTTCACCCATAGAAATGTATGGGAGGGAACCACTTATCTATTAGCATGGTACAGCCAAACCAATGAGCTGATTATACAGGAGGCATTATTTACAGAAAGAAAACAGGTTACTCGTTCGTTCCATGAAGTAGGATCGCAACTCCATTAGTTTGTTTTATTAACACCTTGGTGGGAGTATAGCCAATTTTCACCCATAGAAATGTATGGGGGGGAACCACTAATCTATTTGCATGGTACAGCCAAACCAATCAGCTGATTATACAGGAGGCATAATTTAGAGAAAGTAAATCGGTTACTCGTTCGTTCCATGAAGTAGGATCGCAACTGAATTAGTTTGTTTTATTAACACCCTGGTGGGAAAATAGCCAATTTTCACCCATAGAAATGTATGGGAGGGAACCACTAATGTATTTGCATGGTACAGCCAAACCAATGAGCTGATTATACTGGAGGCATTATTTAGAGAAAGAAAACAGGTTACTCGTTCGTTCCATGAAGTAGGATCGCAACTCCATTAGATTGTTTTATTAACACCTTGGTGGGAAGTTAGCCAATTTTCACCCATAGAAATGTATGGGAGGGAACCACTAATCTATTAGCATGGTACAGCCAAACCAATGAGCTGATTATACAGGAGGCATTATTTATAGAAAGAAAACAGGTTACTCGTTCGTTCCATGAAGTAGGATCGAACTCAACTAGTTTGTTTTATTAACACCTTGGTGGGAAGTTAGCCAATTTTCACCCATAGAAATGTATGGGAGGGAACCACTAATCAATTTGCATGGTACAGCTAAACCAATCAGCTGATTATACAGAAGGCATTATTTAGAGAAAGAAAACATGTTACTCGTTCGTTGCATGAAGTGGGATCGCAATTCCATTAGTTTGTTTTAATATCACCTTAGTGGGAAGTTAACCAATTTTCACCCATAGAAATGTATGGGAGGGAACCACTAATCTATTTGCATTAAACAGCCAAACCGATCAGCTGATTATACAGAAGGCAATATTGAGAGAAAGAAAACAGGTTACTCGTTCGTTCCATGAAGTAGGATCGCAACACCATTAGTTTGTTTTATTAACACCCTGGTGGGAAGATAGCCAATTTTCACCCATTGAAATGTATGGGAGGGAACCACTAATCTATTTGCATGGTACAGCCAAACCAATGTGCTGATTATAGATGTGGCAGTATTTAGAGAAAGAAAACAGGTTACTCGTTCGTTCCATGAAGTAGGATCGCAACTCAACTAGTTTGTTTTATTAACACCTTGGAGGGAAGTTAGCCAATTTTCACCCATAGAAATGTATGGGAGGGAACCACTAATCTATTTGCATGGTACAGCCAAACCAATCAGCTGATTATACTGGTAGCATTATTTAGAGAAAGAAAACAGGTTACTCGTTCGTTCCATGAAGTAGGATCGCAACTCAATTAGTTTGTTTTATTAACACCCTGGTGGGAAGATAGCCAATTTTCACCCATAGAAATGTATGGGAGGGAACCACTAATCTATTTGCATGGTACAGCCAAACCAATGAGCTGATTATACAGGAGGCATTATTTAGAGAAAGAAAACAGGTTCCTCGTTCGTTCAATGAAGTAGGGTCGCAACTCCATTAGTTTGTTTTATTAACACCTTGGTGGGAAGATAGCCAATTTTCACCCATTGAAATGTATGGGAGGGAACCACTAATCTATTTGCATGGTACAGCCAAACCAATGAGCTGATTATACAGGAGGCATTATTTGAAGAAAGAAAACAGGTTACTCGTTCTTTCCATGAAGGAGGATCGCATGAAGTAGGATTAGTGGTTCCCTCCCATACATTTCTAATGGTGAAAATTGGTTAACTTCCCACCAAAGTGTAAATAAAACAAACTAGTTGAGTTGCGATCCTACGTCATGGAACGAACGAGTAACCTGTTTTCTTTCTATTAAAACTGCCTCCTGTATAATCAGCTCATTGGTTTGGCTGTACCATGCAAACAGATTAGTGGTTCCCTCCCATACATTTCTATGGGTGAAAATTGGCTATCTTCCCACCAAGGTGTTAATAAAACAAACTAATGGAGTTGCGATCCTACTTCATGGAACGAACGAGTAACCTGTTTTCTTTCTCGAAATAATGCCTCCTGTATAATCAGCTGATTGGTTTAGCTGTACCATGCAAATAGATTAGTGGTTCCCTCCCATACATTTCTATGGGTGAAAATTGGCTATCTTCCCACCAAGGTGTTAATAAAACAAACTAGTTGAGTTGCGATCCTACTTCATGGAACGAACGAGTAACCTGTTTTCTTTCTCTAAATAATGTCTCCCGTATAATCAGCTCATTGGTTTGGCTGTTCCATGCAAATAGATTAGTGGTTCCCTCCCATACATTTCTATGGGTGAAAATTGGCTATCTTCCCACCAGGGTGTTAATAAAAAAAACTAATGGAGTTGCGATCGTACTTCATGGAACGAACGAGTAACCTATTTTCTTTCTCTAAATAATGCCTTCTGTATAATCAGCTGATTGGTTTGGCTCTACCATGCAAATAGATTAGTGGTTCCCTCCCATACATTTCTATGGGAGAAAATTGGCTATCTTCCCACCAGGGTGTTAATAAAAAAAACTAATGGAGTTGCGATCGTACTTCATGGAACGAACGAGTAACCTGTTTTCTTTCTCTAAATAATGCCTCCTGTATAATCAGCTAATTGGTTTAGCTGTACCATGCAAATAGATTAGTGGTTCCCTCCCATACATTTCTATGGGTGAAAATTGGCTATCTTCCCACCAAGGTGTTAATAAAACAAACTAGTTGAGTTGCGATCCTACTTCATGGAACGAACGAGTAACCTGTTTTCTTTCTCTAAATAATGCCTCCCGTATAATCAGCTGATTGGTTTGGCTGTTCCATGCAAATAGATTAGTGGTTCCCTCCCATACATTTCTATGGGTGAAAATTGGCTATCTTCCCACCAAGGTGTTAATAAAACAAACTAATGGAGTTGCGATCCTACTTCATGGAACGAACGAGTAACCTGTTTTCTTTCTCTAAATAATTCCTCCTGTATAAACAGCTCATTGGTTTGGCTGTGCCATGCAAATAGATTAGTGGTTCCCTCCCATACATTTCTATGGGTGAAAATTGGCTATCTTCCCACCAAGGTGTTAATAAAACAAACTAATGGAGTTGCGATCCTACTTCATGGAACGAACGAGTAACCTGTTTTCTTTCTCTAAATAATTCCTCCTGTATAATCAGCTCATTGGTTAGGCTGTTCCATGCAAATAGATTAGTGGTTCCCTCCCATACATTTCTATGGGTGAAAATTGGCTATCTTCCCACCAAGGTGTTAATAAAACAATCTAATGGAGTTGCAATCCTACTGCATGGAACGAACGAGTAACCTGTTTTCTTTCTCTAAATAATGCCTCCTGTATAATCAGCTCATTGGTTTGGCTGTACCATGCAAATAGATTAGTGGTTCCCTCCCATACATTTCTATGGGTGAAAATTGGTTATCTTCCCACCAAGGTGTTAATAAAACAAACTAATGGAGTTGCGATCCTACTTCATGGAACGAACGAGTAACCTGTTTTCTTTCTCTAAATAATGCCTCCTGTATAATCAGCTTATTGGTTTGGCTGTTCCATGCAAATAGATAAGTGGTTCCCTCCCATACATTTCTATGGGTGAAAATTGGCTATCTTCCCACCAGGGTGTTAATAAAAAAAACTAATGGAGTTGCGATCGTACTTCATGGAACGAACGAGTAACCTATTTTCTTTCTCTAAATAATGCCTTCTGTATAATCAGCTGATTGGTTTGGCTCTACCAAGCAAATAGATTAGTGGTTCCCTCCCATACATTTCTAGGGGTGAAAATTGGCTAACTTCCCACCAAGGTGATATTAAAACCATCTAATGGAGTTGCGTTCCTACTTCATGGAACGAACGAGTAACCTGTTGTCATTCTCTAAATAATGCTATCTGTATAATCAGCTGATTGGTTTGGCTGTTCCATGCAAATAGATTAGTGGTTCCCTCCCATACATTTCTATGGGTGAAAATTGGCTAACTTCCCACCAAGGTGTTAATAAAACAAACTAGTTGAGTTGCGATCCTACTTCATGGAACGAACGAGTAACCTGTTTTCTTTCTCTAAATAATGCCTTCTGTATAATCAGCTCATTGGTTTGGCTGTACCATGCAAATAGATTAGTGGTTCCCTCCCATACATTTCTATGGGTGAAAATTGGATATATTCCCACCGAGGTGTTAATAAAACAAACTAATGGAGTTGCGATCCTACTTCATGGAACGAACGAGTAACCTGTTTTCTTTCTCTAAATAATGCCTCCTGTGTAATCAGCTGATTGGTTTAGCTGGACCATGCAAATAGATTAGTGGTTCCCTCCCATACATTTCTATGGGTGAAAATTGGCTATCTTCCCACCAAGGTGTTAATAAAACAAACTAGTTGAGTTGCGATCCTACTTCATGGAACGAACGAGTAACCTGTTTTCTTTCTCTAAATAATGCCTCCCGTATAATCAGCTCATTGGTTTGGCTGTTCCATGCAAATAGATTAGTGGTTCCCTCCCATACATTTCTAGGGGTGAAAATTGGCTAACTTCCCACCAAGGTGATATTAAAACCATCTAATGGAGTTGCGTTCCTACTTCATGGAACGAACGAGTAACCTGTTTTCATTCTCTAAATAATGCTATCTGTATAATCAGCTGATTGGTTTGGCTGTTCCATGCAAATAGATTAGTGGTTCCCTCCCATACATTTCTATGGGTGAAAATTGGCTAACTTCCCACCAAGGTGTTAATAAAACAAACTAGTTGAGTTGCGATCCTACTGTATGGAACGAACGAGTAACCTGTTTTCTTTCTCTAAATAATGCCTTCTGTATAATTAGCTCATTGGTTTGGCTGTACCATGCAAATAGATTAGTGGTTCCCTCCCATACATTTCTATGGGTGAAAATTGGATATCTTCCCACCGAGGTGTTAATAAAACAAACTAATGGAGTTGCGATCCTACTTCATGGAACGAACGAGTAACCTGTTTTCTTTCTCTAAATAATGCCTCCTGTGTAATCAGCTGATTGGTTTAGCTGTACCATGCAAATAGATTAGTGGTTCCCTCCCATACATTTCTATGGGTGAAAATTGGCTATCTTCCCACCAAGGTGATAATAAAACAAACTAGTTGAGTTGCGATCCTACTTCATGGAACGAACGAGTAACCTGTTTTCTTTCTCTAAATAATGCCTCCCGTATAATCAGCTCATTGGTTTGGCTGTTCCATGCAAATAGTTTAGTGGTTCCCTCCCATACATTTCTATGGGTGAAAATTGGCTATCTTCCCACCAAGGTGTTAATAAAACAAACTAATGGAATTGCGATCCTACTTCATGGAACGAACGAGTAACCTGTTTTCTTTCTCTAAATAATGCCTCTTGTATAATCAGCTGATTGGTTTGGCTGTACCATGCAAATAGATTAGTGGTTCCCTCCCATACATTTCTATGGGTGAAAATTGGCTATCTTCCCACCGAGGTGTTAATAAAACAAACTAGTTGAGTTGCGATCCTACTTCATGGAACGAACGAGTAACCTGTTTTCTTTCTCTAAATAATTCCTCCTTTATAATCAGCTCATTGGTTTGGCTGTTCCATGCAAATAGATTAGTGGTTCCCTCCCATACATTTCTATGGGTGAAAATTGGCTATCTTCCCACCAGGGTGTTAATAAAACAATCTAATGGAGTTGCAATCCTACTTCATGGAACGAACGAGTAACCTGTTTTCTTTCTCTAAATAATGCCTCCTGTATAATCAGCTCATTGGTTTGGCTGTACCATGCAAATAGATTAGTGGTTCCCTCCCATACATTTCTATGGGTGAAAATTGGTTATCTTACCACCAAGGTGTTAATAAAACAAACTGATGGAGTTGCGATCCTACTTCATGGAACGAAAGAGTAACCTGTTTTCTTTCTCTAAATAATGCCTCCTGTATAATCAGCTCATTGGTTTGGCTGTTCCATGCAAATAGATTAGTTGTTCCCTCCCATACATTTCTATGGGTGAAAATTGGCTATCTTCCCACCAAGGTGTTAATAAAACAATCTAATGGAGTTGCGATCCTACTTCATGGAACGAACGAGTAACCTGTTTTCATTCTCTAAATAATGCCTCCTGTATAATCAGCTCATTGGTTTGGCTGTACCATGCAAATAGATTAGTGGTTCCCTCCCATACATTTGTATGGGTGAAAATTGGTTATCTTACCACCAAGGTGTTAATAAAACAAACTGATGGAGTTGCGATCCTACTTCATGGAACGAAAGAGTAACCTGTTTTCTTTCTCTAAATAATGCCTCCTGTATAATCAGCTCATTGGTTTGGCTGTTCCATGCAAATAGATTAGTTGTTCCCTCCCATACATTTCTATGGGTGAAAATTGGCTATCTTCCCACCAAGGTGTTAATAAAACAATCTAATGGAGTTGCGATCCTACTTCATGGAACGAACGAGTAACCTGTTTTCATTCTCTAAATAATGCCTCCTGTATAATCAGCTCATTGGTTTGGCTGTACCATGCAAATAGATTAGTGGTTCCCTCCCATACATTTCTTTCGGTGAAAATTGGCTATCTTCCCACCAGGGTGGTAATAAAAAAAACTAATGGAGTTGCGATCGTACTTCATGGAACGAACGAGTAACCTATTTTCTTTCTCTAAATAATGCCTTCTGTATAATCAGCTGATTTGTTTGGCTCTACCATGCAAATAGATTAGTGGTTCTCTCCCATACATTTCTATGGGTGAAAATTGGCTAACTTCCCACCAAGGTGTTAATAAAACAAACTAGTTGAGTTGCGCTCCTACTTCATGGAAGGAACGAGTAACCTGTTTTCTTTCTATAAATACTGCCTCCTGTATAATCAGCTCATTGGTTTGGCTGTACCATGCAAATAGATTAGTGGTTACCTCCCATACATTTCTATGGGTGAAAATTGGCTATCTTCCCACCAAGGTGTTAATAAAACAAACTAATGGATTTGCGATCCTACTTCATGGAACGAACGAGTAACCTGTTTTCTTTCTCTAAATAATGCCTCCTGTATAATCAGCTGATTGGTTTGGCTGTACCATGCAAATAGATTAGTGGTTCCCTCCCATACATTTCTATGGGTGAAAATTGGTTATCTTACCACCAAGGTGTTAATAAAACAAACTAATGGAGTTGCGATCCTACTTCATGGAACGAAAGAGTAACCTGTTTTCTTTTTCTAAATAATGCCTCCTGTATAATCAGCTCATTGGTTTGGCTGTTCCATGCAAATAGATTAGTGGTTCCCTCCCATACATTTCTATGGGAGAAAATTGGCTATCTTCCCACCAAGGTGTTAATAAAACAAACTAATGGAGTTGCGATCCTACTTCATGGAACGAACGAGTAACCTGTTTTCTTTCTCTAAATAATTCCTACTGTATAATCAGCTCATTGGTTTGGCTGTTCCATGCAAATAGATTAGTGGTTCCCTCCCATACATTTCTATGGGTGAAAATTGGCTATCTTCCCACCAAGGTGTTAATAAAACAATCTAATGGAGTTGCAATCCTACTGTATGGAACGAACGAGTAACCTGTTTTCTTTCTCTAAATAATGCCTCCTGTATAATCAGCTCATTGGTTTGGCTGTACCATGCAAATAGATTAGTGGTTCCCTCCCATACATTTCTATGGGTGAAAATTGGTTATCTTACCACCAAGGTGTTAATAAAACAAACTGATTGAGTTGCGATCCTACTTCATGGAACGAAAGAGTAACCTGTTTTCTTTCTCTAAATAATGCCTCCTGTATAATCAGCTCATTGGTTTGGCTGTTCCATGCAAATAGATTAGTTGTTCCCTCCCATACATTTCTATGGGTGAAAATTGGCTATCTTCCCACCAAGGTGTTAATAAAACAATCTAATGGAGTTGCGATCCTACTTCATGGAACGAACGAGTAACCTGTTTTCTTTCTCTAAATAATGCCTCCTGTATAATCAGCTCATTGGTTTGGCTGTACCATGCAAATAGATTAGTGGTTCCCTCCCATACATTTCTATGGGTGAAAATTGGCTATCTTCCCACCAGGGTGTTAATAAAAAAAACTAATGGAGTTGCGATCGTACTTCATGGAACGAACGAGTAACCTATTTTCCTTCTCTAAATAATGCCTTCTGTATAATCAGCTGATTGGTTTGGCTCTACCATGCAAATAGATTAGTGGTTCTCTCCCATACATTTCTATGGGTGAAAATTGGCTAACTTCCCACCAAGGTGTTAATAAAACAAACTAGTTGAGTTGCGCTCCTACTTCATGGAAGGAACGAGTAACCTGTTTTCTTTCTATAAATACTGCCTCCTGTATAATCAGCTCATTGGTTTGGCTGTACCATGCAAATAGATTAGTGGTTACCTCCCATACATTTCTATGGGTGAAAATTGGCTATCTTCCCACCAAGGTGTTAATAAAACAAACTAATGGAGTTGCGATCCTACTTCATGGAACGAACGAGTAACCTGTTTTCTTTCTCTAAATAATTCCTACTGTATAATCAGCTCATTGGTTTGGCTGTTCCATGCAAATAGATTAGTGGTTCCCTCCCATACATTTCTATGGGTGAAAATTGGCTATCTTCCCACCAAGGTGTTAATAAAACAATCTAATGGAGTTGCAATCCTACTGCATGGAACGAACGAGTAACCTGTTTTCTTTCTCTAAATAATGCCTCCTGTATATTCAGCTGATTGGTTTGGCTCTACCATGCAAATAGATTAGTCGTTCCCTCCCATACATTTCTATGGGTGAAAATTGGCTATCTTCCCACCAAGGTGTTAATAAAATAAACTAATGGAGTTGCGATCGTACGTCATGGAACAAACGAGTAACCTATTTTCTTTCTCTAAATAATGCCTTCTGTATAATCAGCTGATTGGTTTGGCTCTACCATGCAAATAGATTAGTGGTTCCCTCCCATACATTTCTATGGGTGAAAATTGGCTAACTTCCCACCAAGGTTATATTAAAACCATCTAATGGAGTTGCGTTCCTACTTCATGGAACGAACAAGTAACCTGTTTTCTTTCTCTAAATAATGCCTTCTGTATAATCAGCTGATTGGTTTGGCTGTACCATGCAAATAGATTAGTGGTTCCCTCCCATATATTTCTATGGGTGAAAATTGGCTAACTTCCCACCAAGGTGTTAATAAAACAAACTAGTTGAGTTGCGATCCTACTTCATGGAACGAACGAGTAACCTGTTTTCTTTCTCTAAATAATGCCTCCTGTATAATCAGCTCATTGGTTTGGCTGTACCATGCAAATAGATTAGTGGTTCCCTCCCATACATTTCTATGGGTGAAAATTGGCTATCTTCCCACCAGGGTGTTAATAAAAAAAACTAATGGAGTTGCGATCGTACTTCATGGAACGAACGAGTAACCTATTTTCTTTCTCTAAATAATGCCTTCTGTATGATCAGCTGATTGGTTTGGCTCTACCATGCAAATAGATTAGTGGTTCTCTCCCATACATTTCTATGGGTGAAAATTGGCTAACTTCCCACCAAGGTGTTAATAAAACAAACTAGTTGAGTTGCGCTCCTACTTCATGGAAGGAACGAGTAACCTGTTGTCTTTCTATAAATACTGCCTCCTGTATAATCAGCTCATTGGTTTGGCTGTACCATGCAAATAGATTAGTGGTTACCTCCCATACATTTCTATGGGTGAAAATTGGCTATCTTCCCACCAAGGTGTTAATAAAACAAACTAATGGATTTGCGATCGTACTTCATGGAACGAACGAGTAACCTGTTTTCTTTCTCTAAATAATGCCTCCTGTATAATCAGCTCATTGGTTTGGCTGTACCATGCAAATAGATTAGTGGTTCCCTCACATACATTTCTATGGGTGAAAATTGGTTATCTTACCACCAAGGTGTTAATAAAACAAACTAATGGAGTTGCGATCCTACTTCATGGAACGAAAGAGTAACCTGTTTTCTTTTTCTAAATAATGCCTCCTGTATAATCAGCTCATTGGTTTGGCTGTTCCATGCAAATAGATTAGTGGTTCCCTCCCATACATTTCTATGGGAGAAAATTGGCTATCTTCCCACCAAGGTGTTAATAAAACAAACTAATGGAGTTGCGATCCTACTTCATGGAACGAACGAGTAACCTGTTTTCTTTCTCTAAATAATTCCTACTGTATAATCAGCTCATTGGTTTGGCTGTTCCATGCAAATAGATTAGTGGTTCCCTCCCATACATTTCTATGGGTGAAAATTGGCTATCTTCCCACCAAGGTGTTAATAAAACAATCTAATGGAGTTGCAATCCTACTGTATGGAACGAACGAGTAACCTGTTTTCTTTCTCTAAATAATGCCTCCTGTATAATCAGCTCATTGGTTTGGCTGTACCATGCAAATAGATTAGTGGTTCCCTCCCATACATTTCTATGGGTGAAAATTGGTTATCTTACCACCAAGGTGTTAATAAAACAAACTGATGGAGTTGCGATCCTACTTCATGGAACGAAAGAGTAACCTGTTTTCTTTCTCTAAATAATGCCTCCTGTATAATCAGCTCATTGGTTTGGCTGTTCCATGCAAATAGATTAGTTGTTCCCTCCCATACATTTCTATGGGTGAAAATTGGCTATCTTCCCACCAAGGTGTTAATAAAACAATCTAATGGAGTTGCGATCCTACTTCATGGAACGAACGAGTAACCTATTTTCCTTCTCTAAATAATGCCTTCTGTATAATCAGCTGATTGGTTTGGCTCTACCATGCAAATAGATTAGTGGTTCTCTCCCATACATTTCTATGGGTGAAAATTGGCTAACTTCCCACCAAGGTGTTAATAAAACAAACTAGTTGAGTTGCGCTCCTACTTCATGGAAGGAACGAGTAACCTGTTTTCTTTCTATAAATACTGCCTCCTGTATAAACAGCTCATTGGTTTGGCTGTACCATGCAAATAGATTTGTGGTTACCTCCCATACATTTCTATGGGTGAAAATTGGCTATCTTCCCACCAAGGTGTTAATAAAACAAACTAATGGAGTTGCGATCCTACTTCATGGAACGAACGAGTAACCTGTTTTCTTTCTCTAAATAATTCCTACTGTATAATCAGCTCATTGGTTTGGCTGTTCCATGCAAATAGATTAGTGGTTCCCTCCCATACATTTCTATGGGTGAAAATTGGCTATCTTCCCACCAAGGTGTTAATAAAACAATCTAATGGAGTTGCAATCCTACTGCATGGAACGAACGAGTAACCTGTTTTCTTTCTCTAAATAATGCCTCCTGTATAATCAGCTGATTGGTTTGGCTCTACCATGCAAATAGATTAGTCGTTCCCTCCCATACATTTCTATGGGTGAAAATTGGCTATCTTCCCACCAAGGTGTTAATAAAACAAACTAGTTGAGTTGCGATCCTACTTCATGGAACGAACGAGTAACCTGTTTTCTTTCTCTAAATAATGCCTCCTGTATAATCAGCTGATTGGTTTAGCTGTACCATGCAAATAGATTAGTGGTTCTCTCCCATACATTTCTAAGGGTGAAAATTGGCTAACTTCCCACCAAGGTGTTAATAAAACAAACTAGTTGAGTTGCGCTCCTACTTCATGGAAGGAACGAGTAACCTGTTTTCTTTCTATAAATACTGCCTCCTGTATAATCAGCTCATTGGTTTGGCTGTACCATGCAAATAGATTAGTGGTTACCTCCCATACATTTCTATGGGTGAAAATTGGCTATCTTCCCACCAAGGTGTTAATAAAACAAACTAATGGAGTTGCGATCCTACTTCATGGAACGAACGAGTAACCTGTTTTCTTTCTCTAAATAATGCCTCCTGTATAATCAGCTGATTGGTTTGGCTGTACCATGCAAATAGATTAGTGGTTCCCTCCCATACATTTCTATGGGTGAAAATTGGCTATCTTCCCACCAAGGTGTTAATAAAACAAACTAGTTGAGTTGCGATCCTACTTCATGGAACGAACGAGTAACCTGTTTTCTTTCTCTAAATAATGTCTCCCGTATAATCAGCTCATTGGTTTGGCTGTTCCATGCAAATAGATTAGTGGTTCCCTCCCATACATTTCTATTGGTGAAAATTGGCTATCTTCCCACCAAGGTGTTAATAAAACAAACTAATGGAGTTGCGATCCTACTTCATGGAACGAACGAGTAACCTGTTTTCTTTCTCTAAATAATTCCTCCTGTATAATCAGCTCATTGGTTTGGCTGTTCCAAGCAAATAGATTAGTGGTTCCCTCCCATACATTTCTATGGGTGAAAATTGGCTATCTTCCCACCAAGGTGTTAATAAAACAATCTAATGGAGTTGCAATCCTACTTCATGGAACGAACGAGTAACCTGTTTTCTTTCTCTAAATAATGCCTCCTGTATAATCAGCTCATTGGTTTGGCTGTACCATGCAAATAGATTAGTGGTTCCCTCCCATACATTTCTATGGGTGAAAATTGGTTATCTTACCACCAAGGTGTTAATAAAACAAACTAATGGAGTTGCGATCCTACTTCATGGAACGAACGAGTAACCTGTTTTCTTTCTCTAAATAATGCCTCCTGTATAATCAGCTCATTGGTTTGGCTCTACCATGCAAATAGATTAGTCGTTCCCTCCCATACATTTCTATGGGTGAAAATTGGCTATCTTCCCACCAAGGTGTTAATAAAACAAACTAGTTGAGTTGCGATCCTACTTCATGGAACGAACGAGTAACCTGTTTTCTTTCTCTAAATAATGCCTCCTGTATAATCAGCTGATTGGTTTAGCTGTACCATGCAAATAGATTAGTGGTTCTCTCCCATACATTTCTAAGGGTGAAAATTGGCTAACTTCCCACCAAGGTGTTAATAAAACAAACTAGTTGAGTTGCGCTCCTACTTCATGGAAGGAACGAGTAACCTGTTTTCTTTCTATAAATACTGCCTCCTGTATAATCAGCTCATTGGTTTGGCTGTACCATGCAAATAGATTAGTGGTTACCTCCCATACATTTCTATGGGTGAAAATTGGCTATCTTCCCACCAAGGTGTTAATAAAACAAACTAATGGAGTTGCGATCCTACTTCATGGAACGAACGAGTAACCTGTTTTCTTTCTCTAAATAATGCCTCCTGTATAATCAGCTGATTGGTTTGGCTGTACCATGCAAATAGATTAGTGGTTCCCTCCCATACATTTCTATGGGTGAAAATTGGCTATCTTCCCACCAAGGTGTTAATAAAACAAACTAGTTGAGTTGCGATCCTACTTCATGGAACGAACGAGTAACCTGTTTTCTTTCTCTAAATAATGTCTCCCGTATAATCAGCTCATTGGTTTGGCTGTTCCATGCAAATAGATTAGTGGTTCCCTCCCATACATTTCTATTGGTGAAAATTGGCTATCTTCCCACCAAGGTGTTAATAAAACAAACTAATGGAGTTGCGATCCTACTTCATGGAACGAACGAGTAACCTGTTTTCTTTCTCTAAATAATTCCTCCTGTATAATCAGCTCATTGGTTTGGCTGTTCCAAGCAAATAGATTAGTGGTTCCCTCCCATACATTTCTATGGGTGAAAATTGGCTATCTTCCCACCAAGGTGTTAATAAAACAATCTAATGGAGTTGCAATCCTACTTCATGGAACGAACGAGTAACCTGTTTTCTTTCTCTAAATAATGCCTCCTGTATAATCAGCTCATTGGTTTGGCTGTACCATGCAAATAGATTAGTGGTTCCCTCCCATACATTTCTATGGGTGAAAATTGGTTATCTTACCACCAAGGTGTTAATAAAACAAACTAATGGAGTTGCGATCCTACTTCATGGAACGAACGAGTAACCTGTTTTCTTTCTCTAAATAATGCCTCCTGTATAATCAGCTCATTGGTTTGGCTGTTCCATGCAAATAGATTAGTTGTTCCCTCCCATACATTTCTATGGGTGAAAATTGGCTATCTTCCCTCCAAGGTGTTAATAAAACAATCTAATGAAGTTGCGATCCTACTTCATGGAACGAACGAGTAACCTGTTTTCTTTCTCTAAATAATGCCTCCTGTATAATCAGCTCATTGGTTTGGCTGTACCATGCAAACAGATTAGTGGTTCCCTCCCATACATTTCTATGGGTGAAAATTGGCTATCTTCCCACCAAGGTATTAATAAAACAAACTAATGTAGTTGCGATCCTACTTCATGGAACGAACGAGTAACCTGTTTTCTTTGTTTAAATACTGCCACATCTATAATCAGCTCATTGGTTTGGCTGTACCATGCAAATAGATTAGTGGTTCCCTCCCATACATTTCTATGGGTGAAAATTGGCTATCTTCCCACCAGGGTGTTAAAAAAAAAACTAATGGAGTTGCGATCGTACGTCATGGAACGAACGAGTAACCTATTTTCTTTCTCTAAATAATGCCTTCTGTATAATCAGCTGATTGGTTTGGCTCTACCATGCAAATAGATTAGTCGTTCCCTACCATACATTTCTATGGGTGAAAATTGGCTATCTTCCCACCAAGGTGTTAATAAAACAAACTAATGGAGTTGCGATCCTACTTCATGGAACGAACGAGTAACCTGTTTTCTTTCTCTAAATAATGCCTCTTGTATAATCAGCTGATTGGTTTGGCTGTACCATGGAAATAGATTAGTGGTTCCCTCCCATACATTTCTATGGGTGAAAATTGGCTATCTTCCCACCAAGGTGTTAATAAAATAAACTAATGGAGTTGCGATCGTACGTCATGGAACGAACGAGTAACCTATTTTCTTTCTCTAAATAATGCCTTCTGTATAATCAGCTGATTGGTTTGGCTCTACCATGCAAATAGATTAGTGGTTCCCTCCCATACATTTCTATGGGTGAAAATTGGCTAACTTCCCACCAAGGTGATATTAAAACCATCTAATGGAGTTGCGTTCCTACTTCATGGAACGAACAAGTAACCTGTTTTCTTTCTCTAAATAATGCCTTCTGTATAATCAGCTGATTGGTTTGGCTGTACCATGCAAATAGATTAGTGGTTCCCTCCCATACATTTCTATGGGTGAGAATTGGCTAACTTCCCACCAAGGTGTTAATAAAACAAACTAGTTGAGTTGCGATCCTACTTCATGGAACGAACGAGTAACCTGTTTTCTTTCTCTAAATAATGCCTTCTGTATAATCAGCTCATTGGTTTGGCTGTACCATGCAAATAGATTAGTGGTTCCCTCCCATACATTTCTATGGGTGAAAATTGGATATCTTCCCACCGAGGTGTTAATAAAACAAACTAATGGAGTTGCGATCCTACTTCATGGAACGAACGAGTAACCTGTTTTCTTTCTCTAAATAATGCCTCCTGTATAATCAGCTCATTGGTTTGGCTGTTCCATTCAAATAGATTAGTTGTTCCCTCCCATACATTTCTATGGGTTAAAATTGGCTATCTTCCCACCAAGGTGTTAATAAAACAATCTAATGGAGTTGCGATCCTACTTCATGGAACGAACGAGTAACCTGTTTTCTTTCTCTAAATAATGCCTCCTGTATAATCAGCTGATTGGTTTGGCTGTACCATGCAAATAGATTAGTGGTTCCCTCCCATACATTTCTATGGGTGAAAATTGGCTATCTTCCCACCAAGGTGTTAATAAAACTAACTAATGTAGTTGCGATCCTACTTCATGGAACGAACGAGTAACCTGTTTTCTTTCTCTAAATAATGCCTCCCGTATTAACAGCTCATTGGTTTGGCTGTTCCATGCAAATAGATTAGTGGTTCCCTCCCATACATTTCTATGGGTGAAAATTGGCTATCTTCCCACCAAGGTGTTAATAAAACAAACTAATGGAATCGCGTTCCTACTTCATGGAACGAACGAGTAACCTGTTTTCTTTCTCTAAATAATTCCTCCTGTATAATCAGCTCATTGGTTTGGCTGTTCCATGCAAATAGATTAGTGGTTCCCTCCCATACATTTCTATGGGTGAAAATTGGCTATCTTCCCACCAAGGTGTTAATAAAACAATCTAATGGAGTTGCAATCCTACTGCATGGAACGAACGAGTAACCTGTTTTCTTTCTCTAAATAATGCCTCCTGTATAATCAGCTCATTGGTTTGGCTGTACCATGCAAATAGATTAGTGGTTCCCTCCCATACATTTCTATGGGTGAAAATTGGCTATCTTCCCACCAAGGTGTTAGTAAAACAAACTAATGGAGTTGCGATCCTACATCATGGAACGAACGACTAACCTGTTTTCTTTCTCTATACAATGCCTCCTGTACAATCAGCTGATTGGTTTGGCTGTACCATGGAAATAGATTAGTGGTTCCCTCCCATACATTTCTATGGGTGAAAATTGGCTATCTTCCCACCAAGGTGTTAATAAAACAAACTAATGGAGTTGCGATCGTACGTCATGGAACGAACGAGTAACCTATTTTCTTTCTCTAAATAATGCGTTCTGTTTAATCAGCTGATTGGTTTGGCTCTACCATGCAAATAGATTAGTGGTTCCCTCCCATACATTTCTATGGGTGAAAATTGGCTAACTTCTCACCAAGGTGATATTAAAACCATCTAATGGAGTTGCGTTCCTACTTCATGGAACGAACGAGTAACCTGTTTTCTTTCTCTAAATAATGCCTTCTGTATAATCAGCTGATTGGTTTGGCTGTACCATGCAAATAGATTAGTGGTTCCCTCCCATACATTTCTATGGGTGAAAATTGGCTATCTTCCCACCAAGGTGTTAATAAAACAATCTAATGGAGTTGCAATCCTACTGCATGGAACGAACGAGTAACCTGTTTTCTTTCTCTAAATAATGCCTCCTGTATAATCAGCTCATTCGTTTGGCTGTACCATGCAAATAGATTAGTGGTTCCCTCCCATACATTTCTATGGGTGAAAATTGGTTATCTTCCCACCAAGGTGTTAATAAAACAAACTAATGGAGTTGCGATCCTACTTCATGGAACGAACGAGTAACCTGTTTTCTTTCTCTAAATAATTCCTCCTGTATAATCAGCTCATTGGTTTGGCTGTTCCATGCAAATAGATTAGTGGTTCCCTCCCATATATTTCTATGGGTGAAAATTGGCTATCTTCCCACCAAGGTGTTAATAAAACAATCTAATGGAGTTGCAATCCTACTGCATGGAACGAACGAGTAACCTGTTTTCTTTCTCTAAATAATGCCTCCTGTATAATCAGCTCATTGGTTTGGCTATACCATGCAAATAGATTAATGGTTCCCTCCCATACAATTCTATGGGTGAAAATGGGTTATCTTCCCACCAAGGTGTTAATAAAACAAACTAATGGAGTTGCGATCCTACTTCATAGAACGAACGAGTAACCTGTTTTCTTTCTCTAAATAATGCCTCCTGTATAATCAGCTTATTGGTTTGGCTGTTCCATGCAAATAGATTAGTGGTTCCCTCCCATACATTTCTATTGGTGAAAATTGGCTATCTTCCCACCAAGGTGTTAATAAAACAATCTAATGGAGTTGCAATCCTACTTCATGGAACGAACGAGTAACCTGTTTTCTTTCTCTAAATAATGCCTCCTGTATAATCAGCTCATTGGTTTGGCTGTACTATGCAAATAGATTAGTGGTTCCCTCCCATACATTTCTATGGGTGAAAATTGGTTATCTTCCCACCAAGGTGTTAATAAAACAAACTAATGGAGTTGCGATCCTACTTCATGGAACGAACGAGTAACCTGTTTTCTTTCTCTAAGTAATGCCTCCTGTATAATCAGCTCATTGGTTTGGCTGTTCCATGCAAATAGATTAGTTGTTCCCTCCCATACATTTCTATGGGTGAAAATTGGCTATCTTCCGACCAAGGTGTTAATAAAACAATCTAATGGAGTTGCGATCCTACTTCATGGAACGAACGAGTAACCTGTTTTCTTTCTCTAAATAATGCCTCCTGTATAATCAGCTCATTGGTTTGGCTGTACCATGCAAATAGATTAGTGGTTCCCTCCCATACATTTCTATGGGTGAAAATTGGCTAACTTCCCACCAAGGTGTTAATAAAACAAACTAGTTGAGTTGCGATCCTACTTCATGGAACGAACGAGTAACCTGTTTTCTTTCTCTAAATAATGCCTCCCGTATAATCAGCTCACTGGTTTGGCTGTTCCATGCAAATAGATTAGTGGTTCCCTCCCATACATTTCTATGGGTGAAAATTGGCTATCTTCCCACCAAGGTGTTAATAAAACAATCTAATGGAGTTGCAATACTACTGCATGGAACGAACAAGTAACCTGTTTTCTTTCTCTAAATAATGCCTCCTGTATAATCAGCTCATTGGTTTGGCTGTACCATGCAAATAGATTAGTGGTTCCCTCCAATACATTTCTATGGGTGAAAATTGGTTATCTTCCCACCAAGGTGTTAATAAAACAAACTAATGGAGTTGCGATCCTACTTCATGGAACGAACGAGTAACCTGTTTTCTTTCTCTAAATAATGCCTCCTGTATAATCAGCTTATTGGTTTGGCTGTTCCATGCAAATAGATTAGTGGTTCCCTCCCATACATTTCTATGGGTGAAAATTGGCTATCTTCCCACCAAGGTGTTAATAAAACAATCTAATGGAGTTGCAATACTACTGCATGGAACGAACGAGTAACCTGTTTTCTTTCTCTAAATAATGCCTCCTGTATAATCAGCTCATTGGTTTGGCTGTACCATGCAAATAGATTAGTGGTTCCCTCCCATACATTTCTATGGGTGAAAATTGGTTATCTTCCCACCAAGGTGTTAATAAAACAAACTAATGGAGTTGCGATCCTACTTCATGGAACGAACGAGTAACCTGTTTTCTTTCTCTAAATAATGCCTCCTGTATAATCAGCTCATTGGTTTGGCTGTACCATGCAAATAGATTAGTGGTTCCCTCCCATACATTTCTATGGGTGAAAATTGGCTAACGTCCCACCAAGGTGTTAATAAAACAAACTAGTTGAGTTTCGATCCTACTTCATGGAACGAACGAGTAACCTGTTTTCTTTCTCTTAATAATTCCTCCTGTATAATCAGCTCATTGGTTTGGCTGTTCCATGCAAATAGATTAGTGGTTCCCTCCCATACATTTCTATGGGTGAAAATTGGCTATCTTCCCACCAGGGACTTAATAAAAAAAACTAAACGAGTTGCGATCGTACGTCATGGAACGAACGAGTAACCTATTTTCTTTCTCTGAATAATGCCTTCTGCATAATCAGCTGATTGGTTTGGCTCTACCATGCAAATAGATTAGTGGTTCCCTCCCATACATTTCTATGGGTGAAAATTGGCTAACTTCCCACCAAGGTGATATTAAAACAAACTAATGGAGTTGCGTTCCTACATCATGGAACGAACGAGTAACCTGTTTTCTTTCTCTAAATAATGCCTTCTGTATAATCAGCTGATTGGTTTGGCTGTACCATGCAAATAGATTAGTGGTTCCCTCCCATACATTTCTATGGGTGAAAATTGGCTAACTTCCCACCAAGGTGTTAATAAAACAAAGTAGTTGAGTTGCGATCCTACTTCATGGAACGAACGAGTAACCTGTTTTCTTTCTATAAATGCTGCCTCCTGTATAATCAGCTCTTTGGTTTGGCTGTACCATGCAAATAGATTAGTGGTTCCCTCCCATACATTTCTATGGGTGAAAATTGGCTATCTTCCCACCAAGGTGTTAATAAAACAAACTAATTGAGTTGCGATCCTACTTCATGGAACGAACGAGTAACTTGTTTTCTTTCTCTAAATAATGCCTCCTGTATAATCAGCTGATTGGTTTGGCTGTACCATGCAAATAGATTACTGGTTCCCTCCCATACATTTCTATGGGTGAAAATTGGATATCTTTCCACCAAGGTGTTAATAAAACAAACTAATGAAGTTGCGATCCTACTTCATGGATCGAACGAGTAACCTGTTTTCTTTTTCTAAATAATGCCTTCTGTATAATCAGCTGATTGGTTTGGCTCTACCATGCAAAAAGATTAGTGGTTCCCACCCATACATTTCTATGGGTGAAAATTGGCTATCTTCCCACCAAGGTGTTAATAAAACAAACTAATGGAGTTGCGATCCTACTTCATGGAACGAACGAGTAACCTGTTTTCTTTATTTAAATACTGCCACATCTATACTCAGCTCATTGGTTTGGCTGTACCATGCAAATAGATTAGTGGTTCCCTCCCATACATTTCTATGGGTGAAAATTGGCTATCTTCCCACCAGGGTGTTAATAAAAAAAACTAATGGAGTTGCGATCGTACGTCATGGAACGAACGAGTAACCTATTTTCTTTCACTAAATAATGCCTTCTGTATAATCAGCTGATTGGTTTGGCTGTACCATGCAAATAGTTTAGTGGTTCCCTCCCATACATTTCTATGGGTGAAAATTGGCTATCTTCCCACCAAGGTGTAAATAAAACAAACTAATGTAGTTGCGATCCTACTTCATGGAACGAACGAGTAACCTGTTTTCTTTCTATAAATACTGCCTCCTGTATAATCAGCTGATTGGTTTGGCTGTACCATGCAAATAGATTAGTGGTTCCCTCCCATACATTCCTATGGGTGAAAATTGGCTATCTTCCCACCAAGGTGTTAATAAAACAAACTAATGGAGTTGCGATCCTACTTCATGGATCGAACGAGTAACCTGTTTTCTTTCTCTAAATAATGCATTCTGTATAATCAGCTGATTGGTTTGTCTGTACCATGCAAATAGATTAGTGGTTCCCTCCCATACATTCCTATGGGTGAAAATTGGCTATCTTCCCACCAAGGTGTTAATAAAACAAACTAATGTAGTTGCGATCCTACTTCATGAAACGAACGAGTATGTTTTCTTTCTATAAATACTGCCTCCTGTATAATCAGCTCATTGGTTTGGCTGTACCATGCAAATAGATTAGTGGTTCCCTCCCATACATTTCTATGGGTGAAAATTGGCTATCTTCCCACCAAGGTGTTAATAAAACAAACTAATGGAGTTGCGATCCTACTTCATGGAACGAACGAGTAACCTGTTTTCTTTCTCTAAATAATGCATTCTGTATAATCAGCTGATTGGTTTGGCTGTACCATGCAAATAGATTAGTGGTTCCCTCAAATACATTCCTATGGGTGAAAATTGGCTATCTTCCCACCAAGGTGTTAATAAAACAAACTAATGTAGTTGCGATCCTACTTCATGGAATGAACGTGTAACCTGTTTTCTTTCTATAAATACTGCCTCCTGTATAATCAGCTGATTGGTTTGGCTGTACCATGCAAATAGATTAGTGGTTCACTCCCATACATTTCTATGGGTGAAAATTGGCTATCTTCCCACCAAGGTGTTAATAAAACAAACTAATGGAGTTGCGATCCTACTTCATGGATCGAACGAGTAACCTGTTTTCTTTCTCTAAATAATGCCTCCTGTATAATCAGCTGATTGGTTAGGCTGTACCATGCAAATAGATTAGTGGTTCCCTCCCATACATTTCTATGGGTGAAAATTGGCTATCTTCCCACCAAGGTGTTAATAAAACAAACTAATGTAGTTGCGATCCTGCTTCATGGAACGAACGAGTAACCTGTTTTCTTTCTATAAATACTGCCTCCTGTATAATCAGCTGATTGGTTTGGCTGTACCATGCAAATAGATTAGTGGTTCCCTCCCATACATTTCTATGGGTGAAAATTGGCTATCTTCCCACCAAGGTGTTAATAAAACAAACTAATGGAGTTGCGATGCTACTTCATGGAACGAACGAGTAACCTGTTTTCTTTCTCTAAATAATGCCTCCTGTATAATCAGCTGATTGGTTTGGCTGTACCATGCAAATAGATTAGTGGTTCCCTCCCATACATTTCTATGGGTGAAAATTGGCTATCTTCCCACCAAGGTGTTAATAAAACAAACTAATGGAGTTGCGATGCTACTTCATGGAACGAACGAGTAACCTGTTTTCTTTCTCTAAATAATGCCTCCTGTATAATCAGCTGATTGGTTTGGCTGTACCATGCAAATAGATTAGTGGTTCCCTCCCATACATTTCTATGGGTGAAAATTGGCTATCTTCCCACCAAGGTGTTAAAAAAACAAACTAATGGAGTTGCGATCCTACTTCATGGATCGAACGAGTAACCTGTTTTCTTTCTCTAAATAATGCCTTCTGTATAATCAGCTGATTGGTTTGGCTCTACCATGCAAATAGATTAGTGGTTCCCTCCCATACATTTCTATGGGTGAAAATTGGCTATCTTCCCACCAAGGTGTTAATAAAACAAACTAATGGAGTTGCGATCCTACTTCATGGATCGAACGAGTAACCTGTTTTCTTTCTCTAAATAATGCATTCTGTATAATCAGCTGATTGGTTTGGCTGTACCATGCAAATAGATTAGTGGTTCCCTCCCATACATTCCTATGGGTGAAAATTGGCTATCTTCCCACCAAGGTGTTAATAAAACAAACTAATGTAGTTGCGATCCTACTTCATGAAACGAACGAGTATGTTTTCTTTCTATAAATACTGCCTCCTGTATAATCAGCTCATTGGTTTGGCTGTACCATGCAAATAGATTAGTGGTTCCCTCCCATACATTTCTATGGGTGAAAATTGGCTATCTTCCCACCAAGGTGTTAATAAAACAAACTAATGGAGTTGCGATCCTACTTCATGGAACGAACGAGTAACCTGTTTTCTTTCTCTAAATAATGCATTCTGTATAATCAGCTGATTGGTTTGGCTGTACCATGCAAATAGATTAGTGGTTCCCTCAAATACATTCCTATGGGTGAAAATTGGCTATCTTCCCACCAAGGTGTTAATAAAACAAACTAATGTAGTTGCGATCCTACTTCATGGAATGAACGTGTAATCTGTTTTCTTTCTATAAATACTGCCTCCTGTATAATCAGCTGATTGGTTTGGCTGTACCATGCAAATAGATTAGTGGTTCACTCCCATACATTTCTATGGGTGAAAATTGGCTATCTTCCCACCAAGGTGTTAATAAAACAAACTAATGGAGTTGCGATCCTACTTCATGGATCGAACGAGTAACCTGTTTTCTTTCTCTAAATAATGCCTCCTGTATAATCAGCTGATTGGTTAGGCTGTACCATGCAAATAGATTAGTGGTTCCCTCCCATACATTTCTATGGGTGAAAATTGGCTATCTTCCCACCAAGGTGTTAATAAAACAAACTAATGTAGTTGCGATCCTGCTTCATGGAACGAACGAGTAACCTGTTTTCTTTCTATAAATACTGCCTCCTGTATAATCAGCTGATTGGTTTGGCTGTACCATGCAAATAGATTAGTGGTTCCCTCCCATACATTTCTATGGGTGAAAATTGGCTATCTTCCCACCAAGGTGTTAATAAAACAAACTAATGGAGTTGCGATGCTACTTCATGGAACGAACGAGTAACCTGTTTTCTTTCTCTAAATAATGCCTCCTGTATAATCAGCTGATTGGTTTGGCTGTACCATGCAAATAGATTAGTGGTTCCCTCCCATACATTTCTATGGGTGAAAATTGGCTATCTTCCCACCAAGGTGTTAATAAAACAAACTAATGGAGTTGCGATGCTACTTCATGGAACGAACGAGTAACCTGTTTTCTTTCTCTAAATAATGCCTCCTGTATAATCAGCTGATTGGTTTGGCTGTACCATGCAAATAGATTAGTGGTTCCCTCCCATACATTTCTATGGGTGAAAATTGGCTATCTTCCCACCAAGGTGTTAAAAAAACAAACTAATGGAGTTGCGATCCTACTTCATGGATCGAACGAGTAACCTGTTTTCTTTCTCTAAATAATGCCTTCTGTATAATCAGCTGATTGGTTTGGCTCTACCATGCAAATAGATTAGTGGTTCCCTCCCATACATTTCTATGGGTGAAAATTGGCTAACTTCCCACCAAGGTGTTAATAAAACAAACTAGTTGAGTTGCGATCCTACTTCATGGAACGAACGAGTAACCTGTTTTCTTTCTCTAAATAATGCCTCCTGTATAATCAGCTGATTGGTTTGGCTGTACCATGCAAATAAATTAGTGGTTCCCTCCCATACATTTCTATGGGCGAAAATTGGCTATCTTCCCACCAAGGTGTTAATAAAACAAACTAATGGAGTTGCGATCGTACTTCATGGAACGAACGAGTAACCTGTTTTCTTTCTTTAAATACTGCCACATCTATAATCAGCTCATTGGTTTGGCTGTACCATGCAAATAGATTAGTGGTTCCCTCCCATACATTTCTATGGGTGAAAATTGGCTATCTTCCCACCAGGGTGTTAATAAAACAAACTAATGGAGTTGCGATCCTACTTCATGGAACGAACGAGTAACCTGTTTTCTTTCTCTATATAATGCCTTCTGAATAATCAGCTGATTGGTTTGGCTGTACCATGCAAATAGATTAGTGGTTCCTTCCCATACATTTCTATGGGTGAAAATTGGCTAATTTCCCACCAAGGTGATATTAAAACAAACAAATGGAGTTGCGTTCCTACTTCATGGAACGAACTAGTAACCTGTTTTCTTTCTCTAAATAATGCCGTCAGTGAAATCAGCTGATTTGTTTGGCTGTACCATGCAAATAGATTGGTGGTTCCCTCCCATACATTTCTATGGTTGAAAATTGGCTAACTTCCCACCAAGGTGTTAATAAAACAAACTAGTTGAGTTGCGATCCTACTTCATGGAACGAACGAGTAACCTGTTTTCTTGCTATAAATACTGCCTCCTGTATAATCAGCTCATTGGTTTGGCTGTACCATGCAAATAGATTAGTGGTTCCCTCCCATACATTTCTATGGGTTAAAATTGGCTATCTTCCCACCAAGGTGTTAATAAAACAAACTAATGGAGTTGCGATCCTACTTCATGGAACGAACGAGTAACCTGTTTTCTTTCTCTAAATAATGCCTCCAGTATAATCAGCTCATTGGTTTGGCTGTACCATGCAAATAGATTAGTGGTTCCCTCCCATACATTTCTATGGGTGAAAATTGACTATCTTCCGACCAAGGTGTTAATAAAACAAACTAATGGTGTTGCGATCCTACTTCATGGAACGAACGAGTAACCTGTTTTCTTTCTTTAAATAATGCCTCCTGTATAATCAGCTCATTGGTTTGGCTGTACCATGCAAATAGTTTTGTGGTTCCCTCCCATACATTTCTATGGGTGAAAATTTGCTAACTTCCCACCAAGGTGATATTAAAACAAACTAATGGAGTTGCGATCGTAATTCATGGAACGAACGTGTAACCTGTTTTCTTTCTCTAAATAATGCCTTCTGTATAATCAGCTGATTGGTTTGGCTGTACCATGCAATTAGATTAGTGGTTCCTTCCCATACATTTCTATGGGTGAAAATTGGCTAACTTCCCACCAAGGTGATATTAAAACAAACTAATGGAGTTGCGTTCCTACTTCATGGAACGAACGAGTAACCTGTTTTCTTTCTCTAAATAATGCCTTCTGTATAATCAGCTGATTAGTTTGGTTGTAACATGCAAATAGATTAGTGGTTCCCTCCCATACATTCCTATGGGTGAAAATTGGCTATCTTCCCACCAAGGTGTTAATAAAACAAACTAATGTAGTTGCGATCCTACTTCATGGAACGAACGAGTAACCTGTATTCTTTCTCTAAATAATGCCTCCTGTATAATCAGCTGATTGGTTTGGCTGTACCATGCAAATAGATTAGTGGTTCCCTCACATACATTTCTATGGGTGAAAATTGGCTATCTTCCCACCAAGGTGTTAATAAAACAAACTAGTTGAGTTGCGATCCTACTTCATGGAACGAACGAGTAACCTGTTTTCTTTCTCTAAATAATGCCTCCTGTATAATCAGCTCATTGGTTTGGCTGTTCCATGCAAATAGATTAGTGGTTCCCTTACATACATTTCTATGGGTGAAAATTGGCTATCTTCCCACCAAGGTGTTAATATAACAAACTAATGGAGTTGCGATCCTACTTCATTGAACAAACGAGTAACCTGTTTTCTTTCTCTAAATAATTCCTCCTGTATAATCAGCTCATTGGTTTGGCTGTACCATGCAAATAGATTAGTGGTTCCCTCCCATACATTTCTATGGGTGAAAATTGGTTATCTTCCCACCAAGGTGTTAATAAAACAAACTAATGGAGTTGCGATCCTACTTCATGGAACGAACGAGTAACCTGTTTTCTTTCTTTAAATACTGCCACATCTATAATCAGCTCATTGGTTTGGCTGTATCATGCAAATAGATTAGTGGTTCCCTCCCATACATTTCTATGGGTGAAAATTGGCTATCTTCCCACCAGGGTGTTAATAAAACAAACTAATGGAGTTGCGATCCTACTTCATGGAACGAACGAGTAACCTATTTTCTTTCTCTATATAATGCCTTCTGTATAATCAGCTGATTGGTTTGGCTGTACCATGCAAATAGATTAGTGGTTCCCTCCCATACATTTCTATGGGTGAAAATTGGCTAATTTCCCACAAAGGTGATATTAAAACAAACAAATGGAGTTGCGTTCCTACTTCATGGAACGAACGAGTAACCTGTTTTCTTTCTCTAAATAATGCCTTCAGTGAAATCAGCTGATTTGTTTGGCTGTACCATGCAAATAGATTAGTGGTTCCCTCCCATACATTTCTATGGGTGAAAATTGGCTAACTTACCACCAAGGTGTTAATAAAACAAACTAGTTGAGTTGCGATCCTACTTCATGGAACGAACGAGTAACCTGTTTTCTTGCTATAAATACTGCCTCCTGTATAATCAGCTCATTGGTTTGGCTGTACCATGCAAATAGATTAGTGGTTCCCTCCCATACATTTCAATGGGTTAAAATTGGCTATCTTCCCACCAAGGTGTTAATAAAACAAACTAATGGAGTTGCGATCCTACTTCATGGAACGAACGAGTAACCTGTTTTCTTTCTCTAAATAATGCCTCCAGTATAATCAGCTCATTGGTTTGGCTGTACCATGCAATTAGATTAGTGGTTCCCTCCCATACATTTCTATGGGTGAAAATTGACTATCTTCCGACCAAGGTGTTAATAAAACAAACAAATGGAGTTGCGATCCTACTTCATGGAACGAACGAGTAACCTGTTTTCTTTCTTTAAATAATGCCTCCTGTATAATCAGCTCATTGGTTTGGCTGTACCATGCAAATAGATTTGTGGTTCCCTCCCATACATTTCTATGGGTGAAAATTTGCTAACTTCCCACCAAGGTGATATTAAAACAAACTAATGGAGTTGCGATCGTAATTCATGGAACGAACGAGTAACCTGTTTTCTTTCTATAAATAATGCCTTCTGTATAATCAGCTGATTGGTTTGGCTGTACCATGCAATTAGATTAGTGGTTCCCTCCCATACATTTCTATGGGTGAAAATTGGCTAACTTCCCACCAAGGTGATATTTAAACAAACTAATGGAGTTGCGTTCCTACTTCATGGAACGAACGAGTAACCTGTTTTCTTTCTCTAAATAATGCCTTCTGTATAATCAGCTGATTAGTTTGGTTGTAACATGCAAATAGATTAGTGGTTCCCTCCCATACGTTCCTATGGGTGAAAATTGGCTATCTTCCCACCAAGGTGTTAATAAAACAAACTAATGTAGTTGCGATCCTACTTCATGGAACGAACGAGTAACCTGTATTCTTTCTCTAAATAATGCCTCCTGTATAATCAGCTGATTGGTTTGGCTGTACCATGCAAATAGATTAGTGGTTCCCTCCCATACATTTCTATGGGTGAAAATTGGCTATCTTCCCACCAAGGTGTTAATAAAACAAACTAATGGAGTTGCGATCCTACTTCATGGATCGAACGAGTAACCTGTTTTCTTTCTCTAAATAATTCCTCTTGTATAATCAGCTGATTGGTTTGGCTGTACCATGCAAATAGATTAGTGGTTCCCTCCCATACATTTCTATGGGTGAAAATTGGCTATCTTCCCACCAAGGTGTTAATAAAACAAACTAATGGAGTTGCGATCCTACTTCATGGATCGAACGAGTAACCTGTTTTCTTTCTCTAAATAATTCCTCTTGTATAATCAGCTCATTGGTTTGGCTGTTCCGTGCAAGTAGATTAGTGGTTCAATCCCATACATTTCTATGGGTGAAAATTGGCTATCTTTCCACCAAGGTGTTAATAAAACAATCTAATGGAGTTGCAATCCTACTTCATGGAATGAACGAGAAACCTGTTTTCTTTCTCTAAATAATGCCTCCTGTATAATCAGCTGATTGGTTTGGCTGTACCATGCAAATAGATTAGTGGTTCACTCCCATACATTTCTATGGGTGAAAATTGGCTATCTTCCCACCAAGGTGTTAATAAAACAAACTAATGGAGTTGCGATCCTACTTCATGGATCGAACGAGTAACCTGTTTTCTTTCTCTAAATAATGCCTCCTGTATAATCAGCTGATTGGTTAGGCTGTACCATGCAAATAGATTAGTGGTTCCCTCCCATACATTTCTATGGGTGAAAATTGGCTATCTTCCCACCAAGGTGTTAATAAAACAAACTAATGTAGTTGCGATCCTGCTTCATGGAACGAACGAGTAACCTGTTTTCTTTCTATAAATACTGCCTCCTGTATAATCAGCTGATTGGTTTGGCTGTACCATGCAAATAGATTAGTGGTTCCCTCCCATACATTTCTATGGGTGAAAATTGGCTATCTTCCCACCAAGGTGTTAATAAAACAAACTAATGGAGTTGCGATGCTACTTCATGGAACGAACGAGTAACCTGTTTTCTTTCTCTAAATAATGCCTCCTGTATAATCAGCTGATTGGTTTGGCTGTACCATGCAAATAGATTAGTGGTTCCCTCCCATACATTTCTATGGGTGAAAATTGGCTATCTTCCCACCAAGGTGTTAATAAAACAAACTAATGGAGTTGCGATGCTACTTCATGGAACGAACGAGTAACCTGTTTTCTTTCTCTAAATAATGCCTCCTGTATAATCAGCTGATTGGTTTGGCTGTACCATGCAAATAGATTAGTGGTTCCCTCCCATACATTTCTATGGGTGAAAATTGGCTATCTTCCCACCAAGGTGTTAAAAAAACAAACTAATGGAGTTGCGATCCTACTTCATGGATCGAACGAGTAACCTGTTTTCTTTCTCTAAATAATGCCTTCTGTATAATCAGCTGATTGGTTTGGCTCTACCATGCAAATAGATTAGTGGTTCCCTCCCATACATTTCTATGGGTGAAAATTGGCTAACTTCCCACCAAGGTGTTAATAAAACAAACTAGTTGAGTTGCGATCCTACTTCATGGAACGAACGAGTAACCTGTTTTCTTTCTCTAAATAATGCCTCCTGTATAATCAGCTGATTGGTTTGGCTGTACCATGCAAATAAATTAGTGGTTCCCTCCCATACATTTCTATGGGCGAAAATTGGCTATCTTCCCACCAAGGTGTTAATAAAACAAACTAATGGAGTTGCGATCGTACTTCATGGAACGAACGAGTAACCTGTTTTCTTTCTTTAAATACTGCCACATCTATAATCAGCTCATTGGTTTGGCTGTACCATGCAAATAGATTAGTGGTTCCCTCCCATACATTTCTATGGGTGAAAATTGGCTATCTTCCCACCAGGGTGTTAATAAAACAAACTAATGGAGTTGCGATCCTACTTCATGGAACGAACGAGTAACCTGTTTTCTTTCTCTATATAATGCCTTCTGAATAATCAGCTGATTGGTTTGGCTGTACCATGCAAATAGATTAGTGGTTCCTTCCCATACATTTCTATGGGTGAAAATTGGCTAATTTCCCACCAAGGTGATATTAAAACAAACAAATGGAGTTGCGTTCCTACTTCATGGAACGAACTAGTAACCTGTTTTCTTTCTCTAAATAATGCCTTCAGTGAAATCAGCTGATTTGTTTGGCTGTACCATGCAAATAGATTGGTGGTTCCCTCCCATACATTTCTATGGGTGAAAATTGGCTAACTTCCCACCAAGGTGTTAATAAAACAAACTAGTTGAGTTGCGATCCTACTTCATGGAACGAACGAGTAACCTGTTTTCTTGCTATAAATACTGCCTCCTGTATAATCAGCTCATTGGTTTGGCTGTACCATGCAAATAGATTAGTGGTTCCCTCCCATACATTTCTATGGGTTAAAATTGGCTATCTTCCCACCAAGGTGTTAATAAAACAAACTAATGGAGTTGCGATCCTACTTCATGGAACGAACGAGTAACCTGTTTTCTTTCTCTAAATAATGCCTCCAGTATAATCAGCTCATTGGTTTGGCTGTACCATGCAAATAGATTAGTGGTTCCCTCCCATACATTTCTATGGGTGAAAATTGACTATCTTCCGACCAAGGTGTTAATAAAACAAACTAATGGTGTTGCGATCCTACTTCATGGAACGAACGAGTAACCTGTTTTCTTTCTTTAAATAATGCCTCCTGTATAATCAGCTCATTGGTTTGGCTGTACCATGCAAATAGTTTTGTGGTTCCCTCCCATACATTTCTATGGGTGAAAATTTGCTAACTTCCCACCAAGGTGATATTAAAACAAACTAATGGAGTTGCGATCGTAATTCATGGAACGAACGAGTAACCTGTTTTCTTTCTCTAAATAATGCCTTCTGTATAATCAGCTGATTGGTTTGGCTGTACCATGCAATTAGATTAGTGGTTCCTTCCCATACATTTCTATGGGTGAAAATTGGCTAACTTCCCACCAAGGTGATATTAAAACAAACTAATGGAGTTGCGTTCCTACTTCATGGAACGAACGAGTAACCTGTTTTCTTTCTCTAAATAATGCCTTCTGTATAATCAGCTGATTAGTTTGGTTGTAACATGCAAATAGATTAGTGGTTCCCTCCCATACATTCCTATGGGTGAAAATTGGCTATCTTCCCACCAAGGTGTTAATAAAACAAACTAATGTAGTTGCGATCCTACTTCATGGAACGAACGAGTAACCTGTATTCTTTCTCTAAATAATGCCTCCTGTATAATCAGCTGATTGGTTTGGCTGTACCATGCAAATAGATTAGTGGTTCCCTCACATACATTTCTATGGGTGAAAATTGGCTATCTTCCCACCAAGGTGTTAATAAAACAAACTAGTTGAGTTGCGATCCTACTTCATGGAACGAACGAGTAACCTGTTTTCTTTCTCTAAATAATGCCTCCTGTATAATCAGCTCATTGGTTTGGCTGTTCCATGCAAATAGATTAGTGGTTCCCTTACATACATTTCTATGGGTGAAAATTGGCTATCTTCCCACCAAGGTGTTAATATAACAAACTAATGGAGTTGCGATCCTACTTCATTGAACAAACGAGTAACCTGTTTTCTTTCTCTAAATAATTCCTCCTGTATAATCAGCTCATTGGTTTGGCTGTACCATGCAAATAGATTAGTGGTTCCCTCCCATACATTTCTATGGGTGAAAATTGGTTATCTTCCCACCAAGGTGTTAATAAAACAAACTAATGGAGTTGCGATCCTACTTCATGGAACGAACGAGTAACCTGTTTTCTTTCTTTAAATACTGCCACATCTATAATCAGCTCATTGGTTTGGCTGTATCATGCAAATAGATTAGTGGTTCCCTCCCATACATTTCTATGGGTGAAAATTGGCTATCTTCCCACCAGGGTGTTAATAAAACAAACTAATGGAGTTGCGATCCTACTTCATGGAACGAACGAGTAACCTATTTTCTTTCTCTATATAATGCCTTCTGTATAATCAGCTGATTGGTTTGGCTGTACCATGCAAATAGATTAGTGGTTCCCTCCCATACATTTCTATGGGTGAAAATTGGCTAATTTCCCACCAAGGTGATATTAAAACAAACAAATGGAGTTGCGTTCCTACTTCATGGAACGAACGAGTAACCTGTTTTCTTTCTCTAAATAATGCCTTCAGTGAAATCAGCTGATTTGTTTGGCTGTACCATGCAAATAGATTAGTGGTTCCCTCCCATACATTTCTATGGGTGAAAATTGGCTAACTTACCACCAAGGTGTTAATAAAACAAACTAGTTGAGTTGCGATCCTACTTCATGGAACGAACGAGTAACCTGTTTTCTTGCTATAAATACTGCCTCCTGTATAATCAGCTCATTGGTTTGGCTGTACCATGCAAATAGATTAGTGGTTCCCTCCCATACATTTCAATGGGTTAAAATTGGCTATCTTCCCACCAAGGTGTTAATAAAACAAACTAATGGAGTTGCGATCCTACTTCATGGAACGAACGAGTAACCTGTTTTCTTTCTCTAAATAATGCCTCCAGTATAATCAGCTCATTGGTTTGGCTGTACCATGCAATTAGATTAGTGGTTCCCTCCCATACATTTCTATGGGTGAAAATTGACTATCTTCCGACCAAGGTGTTAATAAAACAAACAAATGGAGTTGCGATCCTACTTCATGGAACGAACGAGTAACCTGTTTTCTTTCTTTAAATAATGCCTCCTGTATAATCAGCTCATTGGTTTGGCTGTACCATGCAAATAGATTTGTGGTTCCCTCCCATACATTTCTATGGGTGAAAATTTGCTAACTTCCCACCAAGGTGATATTAAAACAAACTAATGGAGTTGCGATCGTAATTCATGGAACGAACGAGTAACCTGTTTTCTTTCTATAAATAATGCCTTCTGTATAATCAGCTGATTGGTTTGGCTGTACCATGCAATTAGATTAGTGGTTCCCTCCCATACATTTCTATGGGTGAAAATTGGCTAACTTCCCACCAAGGTGATATTTAAACAAACTAATGGAGTTGCGTTCCTACTTCATGGAACGAACGAGTAACCTGTTTTCTTTCTCTAAATAATGCCTTCTGTATAATCAGCTGATTAGTTTGGTTGTAACATGCAAATAGATTAGTGGTTCCCTCCCATACGTTCCTATGGGTGAAAATTGGCTATCTTCCCACCAAGGTGTTAATAAAACAAACTAATGTAGTTGCGATCCTACTTCATGGAACGAACGAGTAACCTGTATTCTTTCTCTAAATAATGCCTCCTGTATAATCAGCTGATTGGTTTGGCTGTACCATGCAAATAGATTAGTGGTTCCCTCCCATACATTTCTATGGGTGAAAATTGGCTATCTTCCCACCAAGGTGTTAATAAAACAAACTAGTTGAGTTGCGATCCTACTTCATGGAACGAACGAGTAACCTGTTTTATTTCTCTAAATAATGCCTCCTGTATAATCAGCTCATTGGTTTGGCTGTTCCATGCAAATAGATTAGTGGTTCCCTCACATACATTTCTATGGGTGAAAATTGGCTATCTTCCCACCAAGGTGTTAATAAAACAAACTAATGGAGTTGCGATCCTACTTCATGGATCGAACGAGTAACCTGTTTTCTTTCTCTAAATAATTCCTCTTGTATAATCAGCTCATTGGTTTGGCTGTTCCGTGCAAGTAGATTAGTGGTTCAATCCCATACATTTCTATGGGTGAAAATTGGCTATCTTTCCACCAAGGTGTTAATAAAACAATCTAATGGAGTTGCAATCCTACTTCATGGAACGAACGAGAAACCTGTTTTCTTTCTCTAAATAATGCCTCCTGTATAATCAGCTCATTGGTTAGCTGTACCATGCAAATAGATTAGTGGTTCCCTCCCATACATTTCTATGGGTGAAAATTGGCTAACTTCCCACCAAGGTGTTAATAAAACAAACTAGTTGAGTTGCGATCCTACTTCATGGAACGAACGAGTAACCTGTTTTCTTTCTATAAATACTGCCTCCTCTATAATCAGCTCAATGGTTTGGCTGTACCATGCAAATAGATTAGTGGTTCCCTCCCATTCATTTCTATGGGTGAAAATTGGCTATCTTCCCACCAACGTGTTAATAAAAGAAACTAATGGAGATGCGATCCTACTTCATGGAACGAACGAGTAACCTGTTTTCTTTCTCTAAATAATGCCTCCTGTATAATCAGCTGATTGGTTTGGCTGTGCCATGCAAATAGATTAGTTGTTCCCTCCCATACATTTCTATGGGTGAAAATTGGCTATCTTCCCACCAAGGTGTTAATAAAACAAACTAATGGAGTTGCGATCCTACTTCATGGAACGAACGAGTAACCTGTTTTATTTCTCTAAATAATGCCTCCTGTATAATCAGCTGATTGGTTTGGCTGTACCATGCAAATAAATTAGTGGTTCCCTCCCATACATTTCTATGGGCGAAAATTGGCTATCTTCCCACCAAGGTGTTAATAAAACAATCTAATGGAGTTGCGATCCTACTTCATGGAACGAACGAGTAACCTGTTTTCTTTCTTTAAATACTGCCACATCTATAATCAGCTCATTGGTTTGGCTGTACCATGCAAATAGATTAGTGGTTCCCTCCCATACATTTCTATGGGTGAAAATTGGCTATCTTCCCACCAGGGTGTAAATAAAACAAACTAATGGAGTTGCGATCCTACTTCATGGAACGAACGAGTAACCTGTTTTATTTCTCTAAATAATGCCTCCTGTATAATCAGCTCATTGGTTTGGCTGTTCCATGCAAATAGATTAGTGGTTCCCTCACATACATTTCTATGGGTGAAAATTGGCTATCTTCCCACCAAGGTGTTAATAAAACAAACTAATGGAGTTGCGATCCTACTTCATGGATCGAACGAGTAACCTGTTTTCTTTCTGTAAATAATTCCTCCTGTATAATCAGCTCATTGGTTTGGCTGTTCCGTGCAAGTAGATTAGTGGTTCAATCCCATACATTACTATGGGTGAAAATTGGCTATCTTTCCACCAAGGTGTTAATAAAACAATCTAATGGAGTTGCAATCCTACTTCATGGAACGAACGAGAAACCTGTTTTCTTTCTCTAAATAATGCCTCCTGTATAATCAGCTCATTGGTTTGGCTGTACCATGCAAATAGATTAGTGGTTCCCTCCCATACATTTCTATGGGTGAAAATTGGCTAACTTCCCACCAAGGTGTTAATAAAACAAACTAGTTGATTTGCAATCCTACTTCATGGAACGAACGAGTAACCTGTTTTCTTTCTTTATATACTGCCACATCTATAATCAGCTCATTGGTTTGGCTGTACCATGCAAATAGATTAGTGGTTCCCTCCCATACATTTCTATTGGTGAAAATTGGCTATCTTCCCACCAGGGTGTTAATAAAAAAAACTAATGGAGTTACGATCGTACTTCATGGAACGAACGAGTGACCTATTTTCTTTCTCTAAATAATGCCTTCTGTATAATCAGCTGATTGGTTTGGCTCTACCATGCAAATAGATTAGTGGTTCTCTCCCATACATATCTATGGGTGAAAATTGGCTAACTTCCCACCAAGGTGATATTAAAACAAACTAATGGAGTTGCGATCCTACTTCATGGAACGAACGAGTAACCTGTTTTCTTTCTCTAAATAATGCCTTCTGTATAATCAGCTGATTGGTTTGGCTGTACCATGCAAATAGATTAGTGGTTCCCTCCCATACATTTCTATGGGTGAAAATTGACTATCTTCCGACCAAGGTGTTAATAAAACAAACTAATGGTGTTGCGATCCTACTTCATGGAACGAACGAGTAACCTGTTTTCTTTCTTTAAATAATGCCTCCTGTATAATCAGCTCATTGGTTTGGCTGTACCATGCAAATAGTTTTGTGGTTCCCTCCCATACATTTCTATGGGTGAAAATTTGCTAACTTCCCACCAAGGTGATATTAAAACAAACTAATGGAGTTGCGATCGTAATTCATGGAACGAACGAGTAACCTGTTTTCTTTCTCTAAATAATGCCTTCTGTATAATCAGCTGATTGGTTTGGCTGTACCATGCAATTAGATTAGTGGTTCCTTCCCATACATTTCTATGGGTGAAAATTGGCTAACTTCCCACCAAGGTGATATTAAAACAAACTAATGGAGTTGCGTTCCTACTTCATGGAACGAACGAGTAACCTGTTTTCTTTCTCTATATAATGCCTTCTGTATAATCAGCTGATTAGTTTGGTTGTAACATGCAAATAGATTAGTGGTTCCCTCCCATACATTCCTATGGGTGAAAATTGGCTATCTTCCCACCAAGGTGTTAATAAAACAAACTAATGTAGTTGCGATCCTACTTCATGGAACGAACGAGTAACCTGTATTCTTTCTCTAAATAATGCCTCCTGTATAATCAGCTGATTGGTTTGGCTGTACCATGCAAATAGATTAGTGGTTCCCTCACATACATTTCTATGGGTGAAAATTGGCTATCTTCCCACCAAGGTGTTAATAAAACAAACTAGTTGAGTTGCGATCCTACTTCATGGAACGAACGAGTAACCTGTTTTCTTTCTCTAAATAATGCCTCCTGTATAATCAGCTCATTGGTTTGGCTGTTCCATGCAAATAGATTAGTGGTTCCCTTACATACATTTCTATGGGTGAAAATTGGCTATCTTCCCACCAAGGTGTTAATATAACAAACTAATGGAGTTGCGATCCTACTTCATTGAACAAACGAGTAACCTGTTTTCTTTCTCTAAATAATTCCTCCTGTATAATCAGCTCATTGGTTTGGCTGTACCATGCAAATAGATTAGTGGTTCCCTCCCATACATTTCTATGGGTGAAAATTGGTTATCTTCCCACCAAGGTGTTAATAAAACAAACTAATGGAGTTGCGATCCTACTTCATGGAACGAACGAGTAACCTGTTTTCTTTCTTTAAATACTGCCACATCTATAATCAGCTCATTGGTTTGGCTGTATCATGCAAATAGATTAGTGGTTCCCTCCCATACATTTCTATGGGTGAAAATTGGCTATCTTCCCACCAGGGTGTTAATAAAACAAACTAATGGAGTTGCGATCCTACTTCATGGAACGAACGAGTAACCTATTTTCTTTCTCTATATAATGCCTTCTGTATAATCAGCTGATTGGTTTGGCTGTACCATGCAAATAGATTAGTGGTTCCCTCCCATACATTTCTATGGGTGAAAATTGGCTAATTTCCCACCAAGGTGATATTAAAACAAACAAATGGAGTTGCGTTCCTACTTCATGGAACGAACGAGTAACCTGTTTTCTTTCTCTAAATAATGCCTTCAGTGAAATCAGCTGATTTGTTTGGCTGTACCATGCAAATAGATTAGTGGTTCCCTCCCATACATTTCTATGGGTGAAAATTGGCTAACTTACCACCAAGGTGTTAATAAAACAAACTAGTTGAGTTGCGATCCTACTTCATGGAACGAACGAGTAACCTGTTTTCTTGCTATAAATACTGCCTCCTGTATAATCAGCTCATTGGTTTGGCTGTACCATGCAAATAGATTAGTGGTTCCCTCCCATACATTTCAATGGGTTAAAATTGGCTATCTTCCCACCAAGGTGTTAATAAAACAAACTAATGGAGTTGCGATCCTACTTCATGGAACGAACGAGTAACCTGTTTTCTTTCTCTAAATAATGCCTCCAGTATAATCAGCTCATTGGTTTGGCTGTACCATGCAATTAGATTAGTGGTTCCCTCCCATACATTTCTATGGGTGAAAATTGACTATCTTCCGACCAAGGTGTTAATAAAACAAACAAATGGAGTTGCGATCCTACTTCATGGAACGAACGAGTAACCTGTTTTCTTTCTTTAAATACTGCCACATCTATAATCAGCTCATTGGTTTGGCTGTATCATGCAAATAGATTAGTGGTTCCCTCCCATACATTTCTATGGGTGAAAATTGGCTATCTTCCCACCAAGGTGTTAATATAACAAACTAATGGAGTTGCGATCCTACTTCATTGAACAAACGAGTAACCTGTTTTCTTTCTCTAAATAATTCCTCCTGTATAATCAGCTCATTGGTTTGGCTGTACCATGCAATTAGATTAGTGGTTCCCTCCCATACATTTCTATGGGTGAAAATTGGTTATCTTCCCACCAAGGTGTTAATAAAACAAACTAATGGAGTTGCGATCCTACTTCATGGAACGAACGAGTAACCTGTTTTCTTTCTTTAAATACTGCCACATCTATAATCAGCTCATTGGTTTGGCTGTATCATGCAAATAGATTAGTGGTTCCCTCCCATACATTTCTATGGGTGAAAATTGGCTATCTTCCCACCAGGGTGTTAATAAAACAAACTAATGGAGTTGCGATCCTACTTCATGGAACGAACGAGTAACCTATTTTCTTTCTCTATATAATGCCTTCTGTATAATCAGCTGATTGGTTTGGCTGTACCATGCAAATAGATTAGTGGTTCCCTCCCATACATTTCTATGGGTGAAAATTGGCTAATTTCCCACCAAGGTGATATTAAAACAAACAAATGGAGTTGCGTTCCTACTTCATGGAACGAACGAGTAACCTGTTTTCTTTCTCTAAATAATGCCTTCAGTGAAATCAGCTGATTTGTTTGGCTGTACCATGCAAATAGATTAGTGGTTCCCTCCCATACATTTCTATGGGTGAAAATTGGCTAACTTACCACCAAGGTGTTAATAAAACAAACTAGTTGAGTTGCGATCCTACTTCATGGAACGAACGAGTAACCTGTTTTCTTGCTATAAATACTGCCTCCTGTATAATCAGCTCATTGGTTTGGCTGTACCATGCAAATAGATTAGTGGTTCCCTCCCATACATTTCAATGGGTTAAAATTGGCTATCTTCCCACCAAGGTGTTAATAAAACAAACTAATGGAGTTGCGATCCTACTTCATGGAACGAACGAGTAACCTGTTTTCTTTCTCTAAATAATGCCTCCAGTATAATCAGCTCATTGGTTTGGCTGTACCATGCAATTAGATTAGTGGTTCCCTCCCATACATTTCTATGGGTGAAAATTGACTATCTTCCGACCAAGGTGTTAATAAAACAAACAAATGGAGTTGCGATCCTACTTCATGGAACGAACGAGTAACCTGTTTTCTTTCTTTAAATAATGCCTCCTGTATAATCAGCTCATTGGTTTGGCTGTACCATGCAAATAGATTTGTGGTTCCCTCCCATACATTTCTATGGGTGAAAATTTGCTAACTTCCCACCAAGGTGATATTAAAACAAACTAATGGAGTTGCGATCGTAATTCATGGAACGAACGAGTAACCTGTTTTCTTTCTATATATAATGCCTTCTGTATAATCAGCTGATTGGTTTGGCTGTACCATGCAATTAGATTAGTGGTTCCCTCCCATACATTTCTATGGGTGAAAATTGGCTAACTTCCCACCAAGGTGATATTTAAACAAACTAATGGAGTTGCGTTCCTACTTCATGGAACGAACGAGTAACCTGTTTTCTTTCTCTAAATAATGCCTTCTGTATAATCAGCTGATTAGTTTGGTTGTAACATGCAAATAGATTAGTGGTTCCCTCCCATACGTTCCTATGGGTGAAAATTGGCTATCTTCCCACCAAGGTGTTAATAAAACAAACTAATGTAGTTGCGATCCTACTTCATGGAACGAACGAGTAACCTGTATTCTTTCTCTAAATAATGCCTCCTGTATAATCAGCTGATTGGTTTGGCTGTACCATGCAAATAGATTAGTGGTTCCCTCCCATACATTTCTATGGGTGAAAATTGGCTATCTTCCCACCAAGGTGTTAATAAAACAAACTAGTTGAGTTGCGATCCTACTTCATGGAACGAACGAGTAACCTGTTTTATTTCTCTAAATAATGCCTCCTGTATAATCAGCTCATTGGTTTGGCTGTTCCATGCAAATAGATTAGTGGTTCCCTCACATACATTTCTATGGGTGAAAATTGGCTATCTTCCCACCAAGGTGTTAATAAAACAAACTAATGGAGTTGCGATCCTACTTCATGGATCGAATGAGTAACCTGTTTTCTTTCTCTAAATAATTCCTCTTGTATAATCAGCTCATTGGTTTGGCTGTTCCGTGCAAGTAGATTAGTGGTTCAATCCCATACATTTCTATGGGTGAAAATTGGCTATCTTTCCACCAAGGTGTTAATAAAACAATCTAATGGAGTTGCAATCCTACTTCATGGAACGAACGAGAAACCTGTTTTCTTTCTCTAAATAATGCCTCCTGTATAATCAGCTCATTGGTTTGGCTGTACCATGCAAATAGATTAGTGGTTCCCTCCCATACATTTCTATGGGTGAAAATTGGCTAACTTCCCACCAAGGTGTTAATAAAACAAACTAGTTGAGTTGCGATCCTACTTCATGGAACGAACGAGTAACCTGTTTTCTTTCTATAAATACTGCCTCCTCTATAATCAGCTCAATGGTTTGGCTGTACCATGCAAATAGATTAGTGGTTCCCTCCCATTCATTTCTATGGGTGAAAATTGGCTATCTTCCCACCAACGTGTTAATAAAAGAAACTAATGGAGATGCGATCCTACTTCATGGAACGAACGAGTAACCTGTTTTCTTTCTCTAAATAATGCCTCCTGTATAATCAGCTGATTGGTTTGGCTGTGCCATGCAAATAGATTAGTTGTTCCCTCCCATACATTTCTATGGGTGAAAATTGGCTATCTTCCCACCAAGGTGTTAATAAAACAAACTAATGGAGTTGCGATCCTACTTCATGGAACGAACGAGTAACCTGTTTTATTTCTCTAAATAATGCCTCCTGTATAATCAGCTGATTGGTTTGGCTGTACCATGCAAATAAATTAGTGGTTCCCTCCCATACATTTCTATGGGCGAAAATTGGCTATCTTCCCACCAAGGTGTTAATAAAACAATCTAATGGAGTTGCGATCCTACTTCATGGAACGAACGAGTAACCTGTTTTCTTTCTTTAAATACTGCCACATCTATAATCAGCTCATTGGTTTGGCTGTACCATGCAAATAGATTAGTGGTTCCCTCCCATACATTTCTATGGGTGAAAATTGGCTATCTTCCCACCAGGGTGTAAATAAAACAAACTAATGGAGTTGCGATCCTACTTCATGGAACGAACGAGTAACCTGTTTTATTTCTCTAAATAATGCCTCCTGTATAATCAGCTCATTGGTTTGGCTGTTCCATGCAAATAGATTAGTGGTTCCCTCACATACATTTCTATGGGTGAAAATTGGCTATCTTCCCACCAAGGTGTTAATAAAACAAACTAATGGAGTTGCGATCCTACTTCATGGATCGAACGAGTAACCTGTTTTCTTTCTGTAAATAATTCCTTCTGTATAATCAGCTCATTGGTTTGGCTGTTCCGTGCAAGTAGATTAGTGGTTCAATCCCATACATTTCTATGAATGAAAATTGGCTATCTTTCCACCAAGGTGTTAATAAAACAATCTAATGGAGTTGCAATCCTACTTCATGGAACGAACGAGAAACCTGTTTTCTTTCTCTAAATAATGCCTCCTGTATAATCAGCTCATTGGTTTGGCTGTACCATGCAAATAGATTAGTGGTTCCCTCCCATACATTTCTATGGGTGAAAATTGGCTAACTTCCCCCCAAGGTGTTAATAAAACAAACTAGTTGATTTGCAATCCTACTTCATGGAACGAACGAGTAACCTGTTTTCTTTCTTTAAATACTGCCACATCTATAATCAGCTCATTGGTTTGGCTGTACCATGCAAATAGATTAGTGGTTCCCTCCCATACATTTCTATTGGTGAAAATTGGCTATCTTCCCACCAGGGTGTTAATAAAAAAAACTAATGGAGTTACGATCGTACTTCATGGAACGAACGAGTGACCTATTTTCTTTCTCTAAATAATGCCTTCTGTATAATCAGCTGATTGGTTTGGCTCTACCATGCAAATAGATTAGTGGTTCTCTCCCATACATATCTATGGGTGAAAATTGGCTAACTTCCCACCAAGGTGATATTAAAACAAACTAATGGAGTTGCGATCCTACTTCATGGAACGAACGAGTAACCTGTTTTCTTTCTCTAAATAATGCCTTCTGTATAATCAGCTGATTGGTTTGGCTGTACCATGCAAATAGATTAGTGGTTCCCTCCCATACATTTCTATGGGTGAAAATTGGCTAACTTCCCACCAAGGTGTTAATAAAACAAACTAGTTGAGTTGCGATCCTACTTCATGGAACGAACGAGTAACCTGTTTTCTTTTTATAAATACTGCCTCCTCTATAATCAGCTCAATGGTTTGGCTGTACCATGCAAATAGATTAGTGGTTCCCTCCCATTCATTTCTATGGGTGAAAATTGGCTATCTTCCCACCAACGTGTTAATAAAACAAACTAATGGAGATGCGATCCTACTTCATGGAACGAACGAGTAACCTGTTTTCTTTCTCTAAATAATGCCTCCTGTATAATCAGCTGATTGGTTTGGCTGTGCCATGCAAATAGATTAGTTGTTCCCTCCCATACATTTCTATGGGTGAAAATTGGCTATCTTCCCACCAAGGTGTTAATAAAACAAACTAATGGAGTTGCGATCCTACTTCATGGAACGAACGAGTAACCTGTTTTCTTTCTCTAAATAATGCCTCCTGTATAATCAGCTGATTGGTTTGGCTGTACCATGCAAATAAATTAGTGGTTCCCTCCCATACATTTCTATGGGCGAAAATTGGCTATCTTCCCACCAAGGTGTTAATAAAACAATCTAATGGAGTTGCGATCCTACTTCATGGAACGAACGAGTAACCTGATTTCTTTCTTTAAATACTGCCACATCTATAATCAGCTCATTGGTTTGGCTGTACCATGCAAATAGATTAGTGGTTCCCTCCCATACATTTCTATGGGTGAAAATTGGCTATCTTCCCACCAGGGTGTAAATAAAACAAACTAATGGAGTTGCGATCCTACTTCATGGAACGAACGAGTAACCTGTTTTCTTTCTTTAAATACTGCCACATCTATAATCAGCTCATTGGTTTCGCTGTACCATGCAAATAGATTAGTGGTTCCCTCCCATACATTTCTATGGGTGAAAATTGGCCAACTTCCCACCAAGGTGATATTAAACCAAACTAATGGAGTTGCGATCCTACTTCATGGAACGAACGAGTAACCTGTTTTCTTTCTATAAATACTGCCTCCTCTATAATCAGCTCATTGGTTTGGCTGTACCATGCAAATAGATTAGTGGTTCCCTCCAATACATTTCTATGGGTGAAAATTGGCTATCTTCCCACCATAGTGTTAATAAAACAAACTAATGGAGTTGCGATCCTACTTCATGGAACGAACGAGTAACCTGTTTTCTTTCTCTAAATAATGACTCCTGTATATTCAGCTCATTGGTTTGGCTGTACCATGCAAATAGATTAGTGGTCCCTCCTATACATTTCAATGGGTGAAAATTGGCTATCTTCCCACCAAAATGTTAATAAAACAAACTAATGGAGTTGCGATCCTACTTCATGGAACGAACGAGTAACCTGTTTTCTTTCTCTAAATAATGCCTCCTGTATAATTAGCTCATTGGTTTGGCTGTACCATGCAAATAGATTAGTGGTTCCCTTCCATACATTCCTATGGGTGAAAATTGGCTAACTTCCGACCAAGGTGTTAATAAAACAAACTAATGGAGTAGTGATACTACTTCAGAGAACGAACGAGTAACCTGTTTTCTTTCTCTTAATAATGCCTCCTGCATAATTAGCTCATTGGTTTAGCTGTACCTTGCAAATAGATTAGTGCTTCCCTCCCATAAATTTCAATGGGTGAAAATTGGCTATCTTCCCATTAAGTTGTTAATAAAACAATCTAATGGAGTTGCGATCCTACTTCATGGAACGAACGAGTAACCTGTTTTCTTTCTCTAAATAATGCCTCCTGTATAATCAGCTGATTGGTTTGGCTGTACCATGCAAATAGATTAGTGGTTCCCTCCCATACATTTCTATGGTGAAAATTGGCTAACTTCCCACCAAGGTGTTAATAAAACAAACTAGTTGAGTTGCGATCCTACTTCATGGAACAATCGAGTAGCCTGTTTTCTTTCTATAAATACTGCCTCATCTATAATCAGCTCATTGGTTTGGCTGTACCATGCTAATAGATTAGTGGTTCCCTCCCATCCATTTCTATGGGTGAAAGTTGGCTATCTTCCCACCAAGGTGTTAATAAAACAAACTAGTTGAGTTGCGATCCTACTTAATGGAACGAACGAGTAACCTGTTTTCTTTCTATAAATACTGCCTCCTCTATAATCAGCTCATTGGTTTGGCTGTACCATGCAAATAGATTAGTGGTTCCCTCCCATACATATCAATGGGTGAAAATTGGCCAACTTCCCACCAAGGTGATGTTAAACCAAACTAATGGAGTTGCGATCCTACTTCATGGAACGAACGAGTAACCTGTTTTCTTTCTATTAATACTGCCTCCTCTATAATCAGCTCATTGGTTTGGCTGTACCATGCAAATAGATTAGTGGTTCCCTCCAATACATTTCTATGGGTGAAAATTGGCTATCTTCCCACCATAGTGTTTATAAAACTAAGTAATGGAGTTGCGATCCTACTTCATGGAACGAACGAGTAACCTGTTTTCTTTCTCTAAATAATGAAATAATGACTCCTGTATATTCAGCTCATTGGTTTTGCTGTACCATGCAAATAGATTAGTGGTTCCCTCCCATACATTTCAATGGGTGAAAATTGGCTATCTTCCCACCAAAATGTTAATAAAACAAACTAATGGAGTTGCGATCCTACTTCATGGAACGAACGAGTAACCTGTTTTCTTTCTCTAAATAATGCCTCCTGTATAATCAGCTCATTGGTTTGGCTGTACCATGCAAATAGATTAGTGGTTCCCTCCCATACATTTCAATGGGTGAAAATTGGCTATCTTCCCACCAAGGTGTTCATAAAACAATCTAATGGAGTTGCGATCCTACTTCATGGAACGAACGAGTAACCTTTTTTCTTTCTCTAAATAATGCTTCCTGTATAATCAGCTCATTGGTTTGGCTGTATCATGCAAATAGATTAGTGGTTCCCTCCCATACATTTCTATGGGTGAAAATTGGCTATCTTCCCGCCAAGGTATTAATAAAACAAACTAATGGAGTTGCGATCCTACTTCATGGAACGAACGAGTACCTGTTTCCTTTCTGTAAATATTGCGTTCTGTATAATCAGCTGATTGGTTTGGCTGTACCATGCAAATAGATTAGTGGTTCCCTCCCATACATTCCTATGGGTGAAAATTGGCTAACTTCCGACCAAGGTGTTAATAAAACAAACTAATGGAGTAGTGATCCTACTTCAGGGAACGAACGAGTGACCTGTTTTCTTTCTCTTAATAATGCCTCCTGTATAATCAGCTCATTGGTTTGGCTGTACCTTGCAAATAGATTAGTGGTTCCCTCCCATAAATTTCAATGGGTGAAAATTGGCTTTCTTCCCACCAAAATGTTAATAAAACAAACTAATGTAGTTGTGATCCTACTTCATGGAACGAACGACTAACCTGTTTTCTTTCTCTAAATAATGCCTCCTGTATAATCAGCAGCAATTGGGAGCAATTGGTCCAAACGAATTGCTCCGAATCGCAGCCGCAGGAGCAAATGGGAGCAATTGGTCCAATCGAATTGCTCCGAATCGCTCCCGCGGGAGCAATTGGGAGCAATTGGTCCAAACGAATTGCTCCGAATCGCTCCCGCGGGAGCAATTGGGAGCAACTGGTCCAAACGAATTGCTCCGAATCGCTCCCGCGGGAGCAATTGGGAGCAATTGGTCCAAACGAATTGCTCCCAATCGCTCCCGCGGGAGCAATTGGGAGCAATTGGTCCAAACGAATTGCTCCGAATCGCTCCCGCAGGAGCAAATGGGAGCAATTGGTCCAATCTAATTGCTTCGAATCGCTCCCGCGGGAGCAATTGGGAGCAATTGGTCGAAACGAATTGCTCCGAATCGCTCCCGCGGGAGCAATTGGGAGCAATTGGTTCAACAGAATTGCTTCGAATCGCTCCCGCGGGAGCAATTGGGAGCAATTGGTCCAAACGAATTGATCCGAATCTCTCCCGCGGGAGCAAATGGGAGCAATTGGTCCAATCGAATTGCTCCGAATCGCTCCCGCGGGAGCAATTGGTCCAAACGAATTGCTCCGAATCGCTCCCGCGGGAGCAATTGGGAGCAATTGTACCAAACGAATTGCTCCGAATCGCTCCCGCGGGAGCAATTGGGAGCAATTGGTGCATACGAATTGCTTCGAATCGCTCATGCTGGAGCAATTGGGAGTATTGGTTCAAACGAATTGCTCCGAATCGCTCCAGCGGGAGCAATTGGGAGCAATAGGTCCAAACGAATTCCTCCGAATCGCTCCCGAGAGAGCAATTGGGAGCAATTGGTCCAAACGAATTGCTCCGAATCGCTCCCGCAGGAGCAATTGGGAGCAATTAGTCCTAACGAATTGCTCCGAATCGGTCCCGCGGGATCAATAGGGAGCAATTGGTCCAAACGAATGCGGGAGCAAATGGGAATAATTGGTCCAAACGATTTGCTCCGAATCGCTCCCGCGGGAGCAATTGGGAGCAATTGGTCCAAATGAATTGCTCCGAATCGCTCCCGCGGGAGCAATTGGGAGCAATTGGTCCAAACGAATTGCTCCGAATCGCTCCCGCGGGAGCAATTGGGAGCAATTGGTCCAAACGAATTCCTTTGTAATCGCTCCCGCGGGAGCAATTGGGAGCAATTGGTCCAAACGAATTGCTCCGAATCGCTCCCGCGGGAGCAATTGGGAGCAATTGGTCCAAACGAATTGTTCCGAATCGCTACCGCGGGAGCAATTGGGAGCAATTAGTCCAAACGAATTGCTACGAATCGCTCCCGCGGGAGCAATTGGGATCAATTGGTCCAAACGAATTCCTCGGAATCGCTCCCGCGTGATCAAGTGGGAGCAATTGGTCCAAACGAATTGCTCCGAATCGCTCCCGAGGGAGCAATTGGGAGCAATTAGTCCAAATGAATTCCTCCGAATCGCTCCCGAGGGAGCAATTGGGAGCAATTGGTCCAAACGAATTGCTCCGAATCGCTCCCGCAGGAGCAATTGGTCCAAACGAATTGCTCCGAATCGCTCCCGCGGGAGCAATTGGGAGCAATTGGTCCTTACGAATTGCTCCGAATCGCTCCTGCTGGAGCAATTGGGAGCATTGGTTCAAACGAATTGCACCAAATCGCTCCTGCGGGAGCAATTGGGAGCAATTGGTCCAAACGAATTCCTCCGAATCGCTCCCGCTGGAGCAATTGGGAGCAATTGGTTGAAACGAATTACTCTGAATTGCACCAGCGGGAGCTATTGGGAGCAATTGGACCAAACGAATTCCTTCGAATCGCTCCCGAGGGAGCAATTGGGAGCAATTGGTCCAAACGAATTGCTCCGAATCGCTCCTGCGGGAGCAATTGGGAGCAATTGTCCAAACGAATTGCTCCGAATCGCTGACGCGGGAGCAATTGGGAGCAATTGGTCCAAACGAATTCCTCTGAATCGCTCCCGCGGGAGCAATTGGGAGCAATTGGTCCAAACGAATTGTTCCGAATCGCTACCGCGGAAGCAATTGGGAGCAATTGGTCCAAACGAATTCCTCCGAATCGCTGCCGCGGGAGCAATTGGGAGCAATTGGTCCAAACGAATTGCTCCGAATCGCTCCCGCGGGAGCAATTGGGAGCAATTGGTCCAAAGGAATTGCTCCGAGTCGCTCCCGCGGGAGCAATTAGGAGCAATTGGTCCAAACGAATTGCTCCGAATCGCTCCCGCTGGAGCAATTGGGAGCAATTGGTTGAAACGAATTACTCTGAATTGCACCAGCGGGAGCAATTGGGAGCAATTGGACCAAACGAATTCCTTCGAATCGCTCCCGAGGGAGCAATTGGGAGCAATTGGTCCAAACAAATTGCTCCGAATCGCTCCCGTGGGAGCAATTGGGAGCAATTGGTCCAAACGAATGCAGGAGCAAATGGGAATAATTGGTCCAAACGATTTGCTCTGAATCGCTCCCGCGGGAGCAAATGGGAACAATTGGTCCAAACGAATTGCTCCGAATCACTCCCGCGGGAGCAATTGGGAGCAATTGGTCCAAACGAATTGCTCCCAATCGCTCCCGCGGGAGCAATTGGGAGCAATTGGTCCAAACGAATTGCTCCGAATCGCTCCCGCAGGAGCAAATGGGAGCAATTGGTCCAATCGAATTGCTCCGTATCGCTCCCGCGGGAGCAATTGGGAGCAATTGGTCCAAACGAATTGCTCCGAATCGCTCCCGCGGGAGCAATTGGGAGCAATTGGTCCAAACAAATTGCTCCGAATCGCTCCCGCGGGAGCAATTGGGAGCAATTGGTCCAAACGAATTGCTCCGAATCGCTCCCGCGGGAGCAATTGGGAGCAATTGGTCCAAACGAATTGCTCCGAATCGCTCCCGCAGGAGCAAATGGGAGCAATTGGTCCAATCGAATTGCTCCGAATCGCTCCCGCGGGAGCAATTGGTCCAAACGAATTGCTCCGAATCGCTCCCGCGGGAGCTATTGGGAGCAATTGTACCAAACGAATTGCTCCGAATCGCTCCCGCGGGAGCAATTGGTCCAAACGAATTGCTCCGAATCGCTCCCGCGGGAGCAATTGGGAGCAATTGGTCCAAACGAATTCCTCCGAATCGCTCCCACGGGAGCAAATGGGAGCAATTGGTCCAATCGAATTGCTCCGAATCGCTCCCGCGGGAGCAATTGGTCCAAACGAATTGCTCCGAATCGCTCCCGCGGGAGCAATTGGTCCAAACGAATAGCTCCGAATCGCTCCCGCGGGAGCAATTAGGAGCAATTGGTCCAAAGGAATTGCTCCGAATCGCTCCCGCGGGAGCAATGGGGAGCAATTGGTCCATACGAATTGCTTCGAATCGCTCATGCTGGAGCAATTGGGAGCATTGGTTCAAACGAATTGCTCCGAATCGCTCCAGCGGGAGCAATTGGGAGCAATTGGTCCAAACGAATACGGGAGCAAATGGGAATAATTGGTCCAAACGATTTGCTCCGAATCGCAACCGCGGGAGCAATTGGGAGCAATTGGTCCAAACGAATTGCTCCGAATCGCTCCCGCGGGAGCAATTGGGAGCAATTGGTCCAAACGAATTGCTCCGAATCGCTCCCGCGGGAGCAATTGGGAGCAATTGGTCCAAACGAACTGCTCTGAATCACTCCCGCGGGAGCAATTGGGAGCAATTGGTCCAAACGAATTGCTCCGAATCGCTCCCGCAGGAGCAAATGGGAGCAATTGGTCCAATCGAATTGCTCCAAATCGCTCCCGCTGGAGCAATTGGGAGCAATTGGTCCAAACGAATTGCTCTGAATCGATCCCGCGGGAGCAATTGGGAGCAATTGGTCCAAACGAATTGCTCCGAATCGCTCCCACGGGAGCAATTGGGAGCAATTGGTCCAAACGAATTGCTCCCAATCGCTCCCGCGGGAGCAATTGGGAGCAATTGGTCCAAACGAATTGCTCCGAATCGCTCCGCAGGAGCAAATGGGAGCAATTGGTCCAATCGAATTGCTCCGAATCGCTCCCGCGGGAGCAATTGGTCCAAACGAATTGCTCCGAATCGCTCCCGCGGGAGCAATTGGGAGCAATTGTACCAAACGAATTGCTCCGAATCGCTCCCGCGGGAGCAATTGGGAGCAATTGGTGCATACGAATTGCTTCGAATCGCTCATGCTGGAGCAATTGGGAGTATTGGTTCAAACGAATTTTTCCGAATCGCTCCAGCGGGAGCAATTGGGAGCAATAGGTCCAAACGAATTCCTCCGAATCGCTCCCGAGAGAGCAATTGGGAGCAATTGGTCCAAACGAATTGCTCCGAATCGCTCCCGCAGGAGCAATTGGGAGCAATTAGTCCTAACGAATTGCTCCGAATCGGTCCCGCGGGATCAATAGGGAGCAATTGGTCCAAACGAATGCGGGAGCAAATGGGAATAATTGGTCCAAACGATTTGCTCCGAATCGCTCCCGCGGGAGCAATTGGGAGCAATTGGTCCAAACGAATTGCTCCGAATCGCTCCCGCGGGAGCAATTGGGAGCAATTGGTCCAAACGAATTCCTTCCAATCGCTCCCGCGGGAGCAATTGGGAGCAATTGGTCCAAACGAATTGCTCCGAATCGCTCCCGCGGGAGCAATAGGGAGCAATTGGTCCAAACGAATGCGGGAGCAAATGGGAATAATTGGTCCAAACGATTTGCTCCGAATCGCTCCCGCGGGAGCAATTGGGAGCAATTGGTCCAAACGAATTGCTCCGAATCGCTCCCGCGGGAGCAATTGGGAGCAATTGGTCCAAACGAATTGCTCCGAATCGCTCCCGCGGGAGCAATTGGGAGCAATTGGTCCAAACGAATTGCTCCGAATCGCTCCCGCGGGAGCAATTGGGAGCAATTGGTCCAAACGAATTCCTTTGTAATCGCTCCCGCGGGAGCAATTGGGAGCAATTGGTCCAAACGAATTGCTCCGAATCGCTCCCGCGGGAGCAATTGGGAGCAATTGGTCCAAACGAATTGTTCCGAATCGCTACCGCGGGAGCAATTGGGAGCAATTGGTCCAAACGAATTGCTACGAATCGCTCCCGCGGGAGCAATTGGGATCAATTGGTCCAAACGAATTCCTCGGAATCGCTCCCGCGTGATCAAGTGGGAGCAATTGGTCCAAACGAATTGCTCCGAATCGCTCCCGAGGGAGCAATTGAGAGCAATTAGTCCAAATGAATTCCTCCGAATCGCTCCCGAGGGAGCAATTGGGAGCAATTGGTCCAAACGAATTGCTCCGAATCGCTCCCGCAGGTGCAATTGGTCCAAACGAATTGCTCCGAATCGCTCCCGCGAGAGCAATTGGGAGCAATTGGTCCTTACGAATTGCTCCGAATCGCTCCTGCTGGAGCAATTGGGAGCATTGGTTCAAACGAATTGCACCAAATCGCTCCTGCGGGAGCAATTGGGAGCAATTGGTCCAAACGAATTCCTCCGAATCGCTCCCGCTGGAGCAATTGGGAGCAATTGGTTGAAACGAATTACTCTGAATTGCACCAGCGGGAGCTATTGGGAGCAATTGGACCAAACGAATTCCTTCGAATCGCTCCCGAGGGAGCAATTGGGAGCAATTGGTCCAAACGAATTGCTCCGAATCGCTCCCGCGGGAGCAATTGGGAGCAATTGGTCCAAACGAATACGGGAGCAAATGGGAATAATTGGTCCAAACGATTTGCTCCGAATCGCTCCCGTGGGAGCAATTGGGAGCAATTGGTCCAAAGGAATTACTCCGAATCGCTCCCGCGGGAGCAATTGGGAGCAATTGGTCCATACGAATTGCTTCGAATCGCTCATGCTGGAGCAATTGGGAGCATTGGTTCAAACGAATTGCTCCGAATCGCTCCAGCGGGAGCAATTGGGAGCAATTGTTCTAAACGAATTCCTCCGAATCGCTCCCGCGGGAGCAATTGGGAGCAATTGGTCCAAACGAATTGCTCCGAATCGCTCCTGCGGGAGCAATTGGGAGCAATTGTCCAAACGAATTGCTCCGAATCGCTGACGCGGGAGCAATTGGGAGCAATTGGTCCAAACGAATTCCTCTGAATCGCTCCCGCGGGAGCAATTGGGAGCAATTGGTCCAAACGAATTGTTCCGAATCGCTACCGCGGAAGCAATTGGGAGCAATTGGTCCAAACGAATTCCTCCGAATCGCTCCCGAGGGAGCAATTGGGAGCAATTGGTCCAAACGAATTGCTCCGAATCGCTCCCGCAGGAGCAATTGGTCCAAACGAATTGCTCCGAATCGCTCCCGCGGGAGCAATTGGGAGCAATTGGTCCTTACGAATTGCTCCGAATCGCTCCTGCTGGAGCAATTGGGAGCATTGGTTCAAACGAATTGCACCAAATCGCTCCTGCGGGAGCAATTGGGAGCAATTGGTCCAAACGAATTCCTCCGAATCGCTCCCGCTGGAGCAATTGGGAGCAATTGGTTGAAACGAATTACTCTGAATTGCACCAGCGGGAGCTATTGGGAGCAATTGGACCAAACGAATTCCTTCGAATCGCTCCCGAGGGAGCAATTGGGAGCAATTGGTCCAAACGAATTGCTCCGAATCGCTCCCGCGGGAGCAATTGGGAGCAATTGGTCCAAACGAATACGGGAGCAAATGGGAATAATTGGTCCAAACGATTTGCTCCGAATCGCTCCCGCGGGAGCAATTGGGAGCAATTGGTCCAAAGGAATTACTCCGAATCGCTCCCGCGGGAGCAATTGGGAGCAATTGGTCCATACGAATTGCTTCGAATCGCTCATGCTGGAGCAATTGGGAGCATTGGTTCAAACGAATTGCTCCGAATCGCTCCAGCGGGAGCAATTGGGAGCAATTGTTCTAAACGAATTCCTCCGAATCGCTCCCGCAGGAGCAATTGGGAGCAATTGGTCCAAACGAATTGCTCCGAATCGCTCCTGCGGGAGCAATTGGGAGCAATTGTCCAAACGAATTGCTCCGAATCGCTGACGCGGGAGCAATTGGGAGCAATTGGTCCAAACGAATTCCTCTGAATCGCTCCCGCGGGAGCAATTGGGAGCAATTGGTCCAAACGAATTGTTCCGAATCGCTACCGCGGAAGCAATTGGGAGCAATTGGTCCAAACGAATTCCTCCGAATCGCTGCCGCGGGAGCAATTGGGAGCAATTGGTCCAAACGAATTGCTCCGAATCGCTCCCGCGGGAGCAATTGGGAGCAATTGGTCCAAAGGAATTGCTCCGAGTCGCTCCCGCGGGAGCAATTAGGAGCAATTGGTCCAAACGAATTGCTCCGAATCGCTCCCGCTGGAGCAATTGGGAGCAATTGGTTGAAACGAATTACTCTGAATTTCACCAGCGGGAGCAATTGGGAGCAATTGGACCAAACGAATTCCTTCGAATCGCTCCCGAGGGAGCAATTGGGAGCAATTGGTCCAAACAAATTGCTCCGAATCGCTCCCGTGGGAGCAATTGGGAGCAATTGGTCCAAACGAATGCAGGAGCAAATGGGAATAATTGGTCCAAACGATTTGCTCTGAATCGCTCCCGCGGGAGCAAATGGGAACAATTGGTCCAAACGAATTGCTCCGAATCACTCCCGCGGGAGCAATTGGGAGCAATTGGTCCAAACGAATTGCTCCCAATCGCTCCCGCGGGAGCAATTGGGAGCAATTGGTCCAAACGAATTGCTCCGAATCGCTCCCGCAGGAGCAAATGGGAGCAATTGGTCCAATCGAATTGCTCCGTATCGCTCCCGCGGGAGCAATTGGGAGCAATTGGTCCAAACGAATTGCTCCGAATCGCTCCCGCGGGAGCAATTGGGAGCAATTGGTCCAAACGAATTGCTCCGAATCGCTCCCGCGGGAGCAATTGGGAGCAATTGGTCCAAACGAATTGCTCCGAATCGCTCCCGCAGGAGCAAATGGGAGCAATTGGTCCAATCGAATTGCTCCGAATCGCTCCCGCGGGAGCAATTGGTCCAAACGAATTGCTCCGAATCGCTCCCGCGGGAGCAATTGGGAGCAATTGTACCAAACGAATTGCTCCGAATCGCTCCCGCGGGAGCAATTGGTCCAAACGAATTGCTCCGAATCGCTCCCGCGGGAGCAATTGGGAGCAATTGGTCCAAACGAATTCCTCCGAATCGCTCCCACGGGAGCAAATGGGAGCAATTGGTCCAATCGAATTGCTCCGAATCGCTCCCGCGGGAGCAATTGGTCCAAACGAATTGCTCCGAATCGCTCCCGCGGGAGCAATTGGTCCAAACGAATAGCTCCGAATCGCTCCCGCGGGAGCAATTAGGAGCAATTGGTCCAAAGGAATTGCTCCGAATCGCTCCCGCGGGAGCAATGGGGAGCAATTGGTCCATACGAATTGCTTCGAATCGCTCATGCTGGAGCAATTGGGAGCATTGGTTCAAACGAATTGCTCCGAATCGCTCCAGCGGGAGCAATTGGGAGCAATTGGTCCAAACGAATACGGGAGCAAATGGGAATAATTGGTCCAAACGATTTGCTCCGAATCGCAACCGCGGGAGCAATTGGGAGCAATTGGTCCAAACGAATTGCTCCGAATCGCTCCCGCGGGAGCAATTGGGAGCAATTGGTCCAAACGAATTGCTCCGAATCGCTCCCGCGGGAGCAATTGGGAGCAATTGGTCCAAACAAACTGCTCTGAATCACTCCCGCGGGAGCAATTGGGAGCAATTGGTCCAAACGAATTGCTCCGAATCGCTCCCGCAGGAGCAAATGGGAGCAATTGGTCCAATCGAATTGCTCCAAATCGCTCCCGCGGGAGCAATTGGGAGCAATTGGTCCAAACGAATTGCTCTGAATCGATCCCGCGGGAGCAATTGGGAGCAATTGGTCCAAACGAATTGCTCCGAATCGCTCCCACGGGAGCAATTGGGAGCAATTGGTCCAAACGAATTGCTCCCAATCGCTCCCGCGGGAGCAATTGGGAGCAATTGGTCCAAACGAATTGCTCCGAATCGCTCCGCAGGAGCAAATGGGAGCAATTGGTCCAATCGAATTGCTCCGAATCGCTCCCGCGGGAGCAATTGGTCCAAACGAATTGCTCCGAATCGCTCCCGCGGGAGCAATTGGGAGCAATTGTACCAAACGAATTGCTCCGAATCGCTCCCGCGGGAGCAATTGGGAGCAATTGGTGCATACGAATTGCTTCGAATCGCTCATGCTGGAGCAATTGGGAGTATTGGTTCAAACGAATTGCTCCGAATCGCTCCAGCGGGAGCAATTGGGAGCAATAGGTCCAAACGAATTCCTCCGAATCGCTCCCGAGAGAGCAATTGGGAGCAATTGGTCCAAACGAATTGCTCCGAATCGCTCCCGCAGGAGCAATTGGGAGCAATTAGTCCTAACGAATTGCTCCGAATCGGTCCCGCGGGATCAATAGGGAGCAATTGGTCCAAACGAATGCGGGAGCAAATGGGAATAATTGGTCCAAACGATTTGCTCCGAATCGCTCCCGCGGGAGCAATTGGGAGCAATTGGTCCAAACGAATTGCTCCGAATCGCTCCCGCGGGAGCAATTGGGAGCAATTGGTCCAAACGAATTCCTTCCAATCGCTCCCGCGGGAGCAATTGGGAGCAATTGGTCCAAACGAATTGCTCCGAATCGCTCCCGCGGGAGCAATAGGGAGCAATTGGTCCAAACGAATGCGGGAGCAAATGGGAATAATTGGTCCAAACGATTTGCTCCGAATCGCTCCCGCGGGAGCAATTGGGAGCAATTGGTCCAAACGAATTGCTCCGAATCGCTCCCGCGGGAGCAATTGGGAGCAATTGGTCCAAACGAATTGCTCCGAATCGCTCCCGCGGGAGCAATTGGGAGCAATTGGTCCAAACGAATTGCTCCGAATCGCTCCCGCGGGAGCAATTGGGAGCAATTGGTCCAAACGAATTCCTTTGTAATCGCTCCCGCGGGAGCAATTGGGAGCAATTGGTCCAAACGAATTGCTCCGAATCGCTCCCGCGGGAGCAATTGGGAGCAATTGGTCCAAACGAATTGTTCCGAATCGCTACCGCGGGAGCTATTGGGAGCAATTGGTCCAAACGAATTGCTACGAATCGCTCCCGAGGGAGCAATTGGGATCAATTGGTCCAAACGAATTCCTCGGAATCGCTCCCGCGTGATCAAGTGGGAGCAATTGGTCCAAACGAATTGCTCCGAATCGCTCCCGAGGGAGCAATTGGGAGCAATTAGTCCAAATGAATTCCTCCGAATCGCTCCCGAGGGAGCAATTGGGAGCAATTGGTCCAAACGAATTGCTCCGAATCGCTCCCGCAGGAGCAATTGGTCCAAACGAATTGCTCCGAATCGCTCCCGCGAGAGCAATTGGGAGCAATTGGTCCTTACGAATTGCTCCGAATCGCTCCTGCTGGAGCAATTGGGAGCATTGGTTCAAACGAATTGCACCAAATCGCTCCTGCGGGAGCAATTGGGAGCAATTGGTCCAAACGAATTCCTCCGAATCGCTCCCGCTGGAGCAATTGGGAGCAATTGGTTGAAACGAATTACTCTGAATTGCACCAGCGGGAGCTATTGGGAGCAATTGGACCAAACGAATTCCTTCGAATCGCTCCCGAGGGAGCAATTGGGAGCAATTGGTCCAAACGAATTGCTCCGAATCGCTCCCGCGGGAGCAATTGGGAGCAATTGGTCCAAACGAATACGGGAGCAAATGGGAATAATTGGTCCAAACGATTTGCTCCGAATCGCTCCCGCGGGAGCAATTGGGAGCAATTGGTCCAAAGGAATTACTCCGAATCGCTCCCGCGGGAGCAATTGGGAGCAATTGGTCCATACGAATTGCTTCGAATCGCTCATGCTGGAGCAATTGGGAGCATTGGTTCAAACGAATTGCTCCGAATCGCTCCAGCGGGAGCAATTGGGAGCAATTGTTCTAAACGAATTCCTCCGAATCGCTCCCGCGGGAGCAATTGGGAGCAATTGGTCCAAACGAATTGCTCCGAATCGCTCCTGCGGGAGCAATTGGGAGCAATTGTCCAAACGAATTGCTCCGAATCGCTGACGCGGGAGCAATTGGGAGCAATTGGTCCAAACGAATTCCTCTGAATCGCTCCCGCGGGAGCAATTGGGAGCAATTGGTCCAAACGAATTGTTCCGAATCGCTACCGCGGAAGCAATTGGGAGCAATTGGTCCAAACGAATTCCTCCGAATCGCTCCCGCGGGAGCAATTGGGAGCAATTGGTCCAAACGAATTGCTCCGAATCGCTCCCGCGGGAGCAATTGGGAGCAATTGGTCCAAAGGAATTGCTCCGAGTCGCTCCCGAGGGAGCAATTAGGAGCAATTGGTCCAAACGAATTGCTCCGAATCGCTCCCGCTGGAGCAATTGGGAGCAATTGGTTGAAACGAATTACTCTGAATTGCACCAGCGGGAGCAATTGGGAGCAATTGGACCAAACGAATTCCTTCGAATCGCTCCCGAGGGAGCAATTGGGAGCAATTGGTCCAAACCAATTGCTCCGAATCGCTCCCGTGGGAGCAATTGGGAGCAATTGGTCCAAACGAATGCAGGAGCAAATGGGAATAATTGGTCCAAACGATTTGCTCTGAATCGCTCCCGCGGGAGCAAATGGGAACAATTGGTCCAAACGAATTGCTCCGAATCACTCCCGCGGGAGCAATTGGGAGCAATTGGTCCAAACGAATTGCTCCCAATCGCTCCCGCGGGAGCAATTGGGAGCAATTGGTCCAAACGAATTGCTCCGAATCGCTCCCGCAGGAGCAAATGGGAGCAATTGGTCCAATCGAATTGCTCCGTATCGCTCCCGCGGGAGCAATTGGGAGCAATTGGTCCAAACGAATTGCTCCGAATCGCTCCCGCGGGAGCAATTGGGAGCAATTGGTCCAAACAAATTGCTCCGAATCGCTCCCGCGGGAGCAATTGGGAGCAATTGGTCCAAACGAATTGCTCCGAATCGCTCCCGCGGGAGCAATTGGGAGCAATTGGTCCAAACGAATTGCTCCGAATCGCTCCCGCAGGAGCAAATGGGAGCAATTGGTCCAATCGAATTGCTCCGAATCGCTCCCGCGGGAGCAATTGGTCCAAACGAATTGCTCTGAATCGCTCCCGCGGGAGCAATTGGGAGCAATTGTACCAAACGAATTGCTCCGAATCGCTCCCGCGGGAGCAATTGGGAGCAATTGGTCCAAACGAATACGGGAGCAAATGGGAATAATTGGTCCAAACGATTTGCTCCGAATCGCAACCGCGGGAGCAATTGGGAGCAATTGGTCCAAACGAATTGCTCCGAATCGCTCCCGCGGGAGCAATTGGGAGCAATTGGTCCAAACGAATTGCTCCGAATCGCTCCCGCGGGAGCAATTGGGAGCAATTGGTCCAAACGAACTGCTCTGAATCACTCCCGCGGGAGCAATTGGGAGCAATTGGTCCAAACGAATTGCTCCGAATCGCTCCCGCAGGAGCAAATGGGAGCAATTGGTCCAATCGAATTGCTCCAAATCGCTCCCGCGGGAGCAATTGGGAGCAATTGGTCCAAACCAATTGCTCTGAATCGATCCCGCGGGAGCAATTGGGAGCAATTGGTCCAAACGAATTGCTCCGAATCGCTCCCACGGGAGCAATTGGGAGCAATTGGTCCAAACGAATTGCTCCCAATCGCTCCCGCGGGAGCAATTGGGAGCAATTGGTCCAAACGAATTGCTCCGAATCGCTCCGCAGGAGCAAATGGGAGCAATTGGTCCAATCGAATTGCTCCGAATCGCTCCCGCGGGAGCAATTGGTCCAAACGAATTGCTCCGAATCGCTCCCGCGGGAGCAATTGGGAGCAATTGTACCAAACGAATTGCTCCGAATCGCTCCCGCGGGAGCAATTGGGAGCAATTGGTGCATACGAATTGCTTCGAATCGCTCATGCTGGAGCAATTGGGAGTATTGGTTCAAACGAATTGCTCCGAATCGCTCCAGCGGGAGCAATTGGGAGCAATAGGTCCAAACGAATTCCTCCGAATCGATCCCGAGAGAGCAATTGGGAGCAATTGGTCCAAACGAATTGCTCCGAATCGCTCCCGCAGGAGCAATTGGGAGCAATTAGTCCTAACGAATTGCTCCGAATCGGTCCCGCGGGATCAATAGGGAGCAATTGGTCCAAACGAATGCGGGAGCAAATGGGAATAATTGGTCCAAACGATTTGCTCCGAATCGCTCCCGCGGGAGCAATTGGGAGCAATTGGTCCAAACGAATTGCTCCGAATCGCTCCCGCGGGAGCAATTGGGAGCAATTGGTCCAAACGAATTCCTTCCAATCGCTCCCGCGGGAGCAATTGGGAGCAATTGGTCCAAACGAATTGCTCCGAATCGCTCCCGCGGGAGCAATAGGGAGCAATTGGTCCAAACGAATGCGGGAGCAAATGGGAATAATTGGTCCAAACGATTTGCTCCGAATCGCTCCCGCGGGAGCAATTGGGAGCAATTGGTCCAAACGAATTGCTCCGAATCGCTCCCGCGGGAGCAATTGGGAGCAATTGGTCCAAACGAATTGCTCCGAATCGCTCCCGCGGGAGCAATTGGGAGCAATTGGTCCAAACGAATTGCTCCGAATCGCTCCCGCGGGAGCAATTGGGAGCAATTGGTCCAAACGAATTCCTTTGTAATCGCTCCCGCGGGAGCAATTGGGAGCAATTGGTCCAAACGAATTGCTCCGAATCGCTCCCGCGGGAGCAATTGGTCCAAACGAATTGCTCCGAATCGCTCCCGCGGGAGCAATTGGTCCAAACGAATAGCTCCGAATCGCTCCCGCGGGAGCAATTAGGAGCAATTGGTCCAAAGGAATTGCTCCGAATCGCTCCCGCGGGAGCAATGGGGAGCAATTGGTCCATACGAATTGCTTCGAATCGCTCATGCTGGAGCAATTGGGAGCATTGGTTCAAACGAATTGCTCCGAATCGCTCCAGCGGGAGCAATTGGGAGCAATTGGTCCAAACGAATTGTTCCGAATCGCTACCGCGGAAGCAATTGGGAGCAATTGGTCCAAACGAATTCCTCCGAATCGCTCCCGCGGGAGCAATTGGGAGCAATTGGTCCAAACGAATTGCTCCGAATCGCTCCCGCGGGAGCAATTGGGAGCAATTGGTCCAAAGGAATTGCTCCGAGTCGCTCCCGAGGGAGCAATTAGGAGCAATTGGTCCAAACGAATTGCTCCGAATCGCTCCCGCTGGAGCAATTGGGAGCAATTGGTTGAAACGAATTACTCTGAATTGCACCAGCGGGAGCAATTGGGAGCAATTGGACCACACGAATTCCTTCGAATCGCTCCCGAGGGAGCAATTGGGAGCAATTGGTCCAAACCAATTGCTCCGAATCGCTCCCGTGGGAGCAATTGGGAGCAATTGGTCCAAACGAATGCAGGAGCAAATGGGAATAATTGGTCCAAACGATTTGCTCTGAATCGCTCCCGCGGGAGCAAATGGGAACAATTGGTCCAAACGAATTCCTCCGAATCACTCCCGCGGGAGCAATTGGGAGCAATTGGTCCAAACGAATTGCTCCCAATCGCTCCCGCGGGAGCAATTGGGAGCAATTGGTCCAAACGAATTGCTCCGAATCGCTCCCGCAGGAGCAAATGGGAGCAATTGGTCCAATCGAATTGCTCCGTATCGCTCCCGCGGGAGCAATTGGGAGCAATTGGTCCAAACGAATTGCTCCGAATCGCTCACGCGGGAGCAATTGGGAGCAATTGGTCCAAACAAATTGCTCCGAATCGCTCCCGCGGGAGCAATTGGGAGCAATTGGTCCAAACGAATTGCTCCGAATCGCTCCCGCGGGAGCAATTGGGAGCAATTGGTCCAAACGAATTCCTCCGAATCGCTCCAGCGTGAGCAAGTGGGAGCAATTGGTCCAAACGAATTGCTCCGAATCGCTCCCGAGGGAGCAATTGGGAGCAATTGGTCCAAACGAATTGCTCCGAATCGCTCTCGCGGGAGCAATTGGGAGCAATTGGTCCAAACGAATTCCTCCGAATCGCTCCCGAGGGAGCAATTGGGAGCAATTGGTCCAAATGAATTGCTCCGAATCGCTCCCGCGGGAGCAATTGGGAGCAATTGGTCCAAACAAATACGAGAGCAAATGGTAATAATTGGTCCAAACGATTTCCTCCGAATCGCTCCCGCGGGAGCAATTGGGAGCAATTGGTCCAAACGAATTGCTCCGAATCGCTCCCGCGGAAGCAATTGGGAGCAATTGGTCCAAACGAATTGCTCCGAATCGCTCCCGCGGGAGCAATTGGTCCAAACGAATTGCTCCGAATCGCTCCAGCGGGAGCAATTGGGAGCAATTGGTCCTTACGAATTGCTCCGAATCGCTCCTGCTGGAGCAATTGGGAGCATTGGCTCAAACGAATTGCTCCAAATCGCCCCTGCGGGAGCAATTGGGAGCAATTGATCCAAACGAATTCCTCCGAATCGCTCCCGCTGGAGCAATTGGGAGCAATTGGTTGAAACGAATTACTCAGAATTGCACCAGCGGGAGCAATTGGGAGCAATTGGACCAAACGAATTCCTTTGAATCGCTCCCGAGGGAGCAATTGGGAGCAATTGGTCCAAACGAATTGCTCCGAATCGCTCCCGCGGGAGCAATCGGTCCAAACGAATTGCTCCGAATCACTCCCGCGGGAGCAATTGGGAGCAATTGGTCCAAAGGAATTGCTCCAAATCGCTCCCGCGGGAGCAATTGGGAGCAATTGGTCCATACGAATTGCTCCGAATCGCTCATGCTGGAGCAATTGGGAGCATTGATTCAAACGAATTGCTCCGAATTGCTCCCGCGGGAGCAATTGATCCAAACGAATTGCTCCGAATCGCTCCCGCAGGAGCAATTGGGTGCAATTGGTCCAAACGAATTGCTCCTAATCGCTCACGCGGGACTAATTGGGAGCAATTGGTCCAAACGAATTCCTCCGAATCGCTCTCGCGGGAGCAATTGGGAGCAATTGGTCAAAAAGAATTGCTCCCAATCGCTCCCGCAGGAGCAAATGGGAGCAATTGGTCAAATCGAATTGCTCCGAATCGCTCCCGCGGGAGCAATTGGGAGCAATTGGTCCAACCGAATTGCTCCTAATCGCTCCCGCGGTAGCAATTGGGAGCAATTGGTCCAAACGAATTCCTCCGAATCGCTCCCGCGGGAGCAATTGGGAGCAATTGGTCCAAACGAATTGCTCCGAATCGCTCCCGCGGGAGCAATTGGGAGCAATTGGTCCAAACGAATTCCTCCGAATCGCTCCCGCGGGAGCAATTGGGAGCAATTGGTCCAAACGAATTGCTCCGAATCGCTCCAGCGGGAGCAATTGGGAGCAATTGGTCCAAACGAATTGCTCCGAATCGCTCCCGCGGGAGCAATTGGGAGCAATTGCTCCAAACGAATGCGGGAGCAAATGGGAATAATTGGTCCAAACGATTTGCTCCGAATCGCTCCCGCGGGAGCAATTGGGAGCATTTGGTCCAAACGAATTGCTCCGAATCGCTCCCGCGGGAGCAATTGGTCAAAACGAATTGCTCCGAATCGCTCCCGCGGGAGCAAATGGGAGCAATTGGTCCAAAGGAATTGCTCCGAATCGCTCCCGCGGGAGCAATTGGGAGCAATTGGTCCATACGAATTGCTCCGAATCGCTCATGCAGGAGCAATTAAGAGCATTGGTTCAAACGAATTGCTCCGAATCGCTCCAGTGGGAGCAATTGGGAGCAATTGGTCCAAACGAATTCCTCCGAATCGCTCCCGAGGGAGCAATTGGGAGCAATTGGTCCAAACGAATTGCTCCGAATCGCTTCCACGGGAGCAATTGGGAGCAATTGGTCCAAACGAATTCCTCCGAATCGCTCCCGAGGGAGCAATTGGGAGCAATTGGTCCAAACGAATTGCTCCGAATCGCTCCCGTGGGAGCAATTGGGAGCAATTAGTCCAAACGAATTGCTCCGAATCGGTCACGCGGGAGCAATAGGGAACAATTGGTCCAAACGAATGCGGGAGCAAATGGGAATAATTGGTCAAAACGATTTGCTCCGAATTGCTCCCGCGGGAGCAATTGGGAGCAATTGGTCCAAACGAATTGCTCCGAATCGCTCCTGCGGGTGCAATTGGGAGCAATTGGTCCAAACGAATTCCTCCGAATCGCTCCCGCGGGAGCAATTGGGAGCAATTGGTCCAAATGAATTGTTCCGAATCGCTACCGCGGGAGCAATTGGGAGCAATTGGTCCAAACGAATTGCTCCGAATCGGTCCCGCGGGAGCAATAGGGAGCAATTGGTCCAATCGAATGCGGGAGCAAATGGGAATAATTGGTCCAAACGATTTGCTCCGAATCGCTCCCGCGGGAGCAATTGGGAGCAATTGGTCCAAACGAATTGCTCCGAATCGCTCCCGCGGGAGCAATTGGGAGCAATTGGTCCAAACGAATTCCTCCGAATCGCTCCCGCGGGAGCAAGTGGGAGCAATCGGTCCAAACGAATTGCTCCGAATCGCTCCCGAGGGAGCAATTGGGAGCAATTGGTCCAAACGAATTGCTCCGAATCGCTCCCGCGGGAGCAATTGGGAGCAATTGGTCCAAACGAATTCCTCCGAATCGCTCCCGAGGGAGCAATTGGGAGCAATTGGTCCAAACGAATTGCTCCGAATCGCTCCCGCGGGAGCAATTGGGAGCAATTGGTCCAAACGAATGCGGGAGCAAATGGGAATAATTGGTCCAAACGATTTGCTCCGAATCGCTCCCACGGGAGCAATTGGGAGCAATTGGTCCAAACGAATTGTTCCGAATCGCTACCGCGTGAGCAATTGGGAGCAATTGGTCCAAACGAATTGCTCCGAATTGCTCCCGCGGGAGCAATTGGTCCAAACGAATTACTCCGAATCGCTCCCGCAGGAGCAATTGGGTGCAATTGGTCCAAACGAATATCTCCGAATTGCTCCCGCGGGAGTAATTGGGAGCAATTGGTCCAAACGAATTCCTCCGAATCGCTCTCGCGGGAGCAATTGGGAGCAATTGGTCCAAACGAATTGCTCCCAATCGCTCCCGCGGGAGCAATTGGGAGCAATTGGTCCAAACGAATTGCTCCGAATCGCTCCCGCAGGAGCAAATGGGAGCAATTGGTCCAATCGAATTGCTCCGAATCGCTCCCGCGGGAGCAATTTGGAGCAATTGGCCCAAACGAATTGCTCCGAATCGCTCCCGCGGGAGCAATTGGGAGCAATTGGTCCAACCGAATTGCTCCGAATCGCTCCCGCGGGAGCAATTGGGAGCAATTGGTCCAAACGAATTGCTCCGAATCGCTCCCGCGGGAGCAATTGGGAGCAATTGGTCCAAACGAATTGCTCCGAATCGGTCCCGCGGGAGCAATTGGGAGCAATTGCTCCAAACGAATGCGGGAGCAAATGGGAATAATTGGTCCAAACGATATGCTCCGAATCGCTCCCGCGGGAGCAATTGGGAGCAATTGTTCCAAACGAATTGCTCCGAATCGCTCCCGCTGGAGCAATTGGGAGCAATTGGTCCAAACGAATTGCTCCGAATCGCTCCCGCGGAAGCAATCGGTCCAAACGAATTGCTCCGAATCGCTCCCGCGGGAGCAATTGGGAGCAATTGGTCCAAAGGAATTGCTCCGAATCGCTCCCGCGGGAGCAATTGGGAGCAATTGGTCCATACGAATTGCTCCGAATCGCTCATGCTGGAGCAATTCGGAGCAATAATAAGAATCGCAAGTCCACTAGGTTGTTAAATTAACCCATTGGTGGGAAGATAGCCATTTTTCTCCCATAGAAAAGTATGGGAGGGAACCACTAATCTATTTGCATGGTACAGCCAAACCAATGAGCTGATTATAGAGGAGACATTATTTTGAGAAAGAAAACAGGTTACTCGTTCGTTCCATGCAGTAGGATCGCAACTCCACTAGTTTGTTATATTAACACCTTGGTGGGAAGATAGCCAATTTTCTCCCATAGAAAAGTATGGGAGGGAACCACTAATCTATTTGCATGGTACAGCCAAACCAATGACCTGAATATAGAGGAGGCATTATTTAGAGAAAGGAAACAGGTTACTCGTTCGTTCCATGTAAACAGATCGCAACTCCACTAGTTTGTTCAATTAACTCATTGGTGGGAAGATAGCCATTTTTCTCCCATAGAAATGTATGGGAGGGAACCACTAATCTATTTGCATGGTGCAGCCAAACCAATGAGCTGATTATAGAGGAGACATTTTTTTGAGAAAGAAAACAGGTTACTCGTTCGTTCCATGCAGTAGGATCGCACCTCCACTAGTTTGTTATATTGACACCTTGGTGGGAATGTAGCCAATTTTCTCCCATTGAAATGTATGGGTGGGAATCACTAATCTATTTGCACGGTACAGCCAAACCAATGAGCTGAATATAGAGGAGGCATTATTTTGAGAAAGAAAACAGGTTATTCGTTCGTTTCAAGAATTAAAATTGCAACTCCACTTGGATGTTAAGTTAACACCTTGGTGGGATGATAGCCAAATTTCTCCTATAGAAATGTATGGGAGGTAACCACTAATCTATTTGCATGGTACAGCCAAACCAATGAATTGATGATAGAGGAGGCAGTGTTTTGAGATAGAAAACAGGTTACTCGTTCGTTCCATCAATACGGATCGCAACTCCACTAGTTTGTTAAATTAAAACCTTGGTTGGAACGTAGCCAATTTTCTCCCATAGAAATGTATGGGAGGGAACCACTAATCTATTTGCATGGTACAGCCAAACCAATGAGCTGATTATAGAGGAGACAATATTTTTAGAAAGAAAACAGGTTACTCGTTCGTTCCATGCAGTAGGATCGCAACTCCACTAGTTTGTTAATTTAACACCCTTGTGGGAATGTAGCCAATTTTCTCCCATAGAAATGTATGGGAGGGAACCACTAATCTATTTGCATGGTACAGCCGAACCAATGAACTGAATATAGAGGAGGCATTATTTAGAGAAAGGAAACAGGTTACTCGTTCGTTCCATGAATCCAGATCGCAATTCCACTAGTTTGTTAAATTAACACCTTTGTTGGAACATAGCCAATTTTCTCCCATAGAAATCTATGGGAGGGAACCACTGATCTATTTGCATGGTACAGCCAAACCAATGAACTGAATATAGAGGAGGCATTATTTAGAGAAAGAAAACAGGTTACTCGTTCGTTCCTACAATAAGGATCGCAAGTCCACTAGGTTGTTGGATTAACTCATTGGTGGGAAGATAGCCATTTTTCTCCCATAGAAATGTATGGGAGGGAACCACTAATCTATTTGCATGGTACAGCCAAACCAATGAGCTGATTATTGAGGAGACATTATTTTGAGAAAGAAAACAGGTTACTCGTTCGTTCCATGCAGTAGGATCGCAACTCCACTAGTTTGTTATATTAACACCTTGGTGGGAAGATAGCCAATTTTCTCCCATAGAAATGTATGGGAGGGAACCACTAATCTATTTGCATGGTACAGCCAAACCAATGAGCTGAATATTGAGGAGGCATTATTTAGAGAAATAAAACAGGTTACTCGTTCGTTCCAAGAATAAGGATCGCAAGTCCACTAGGTTGTTAAATCAAATCATTGGTGGGAAGATAGCCTTTTATCTCTCATAGAAAAGTATGGGAGGGAACCACTAATTTCTTTGCATGGTACAGCCAAACCAATGACATGAGTATAGAGGAGGCATTATTTAGAGAAAGGAAACAGGTTACTCGTTCGATCCATGAATACAGATCGCAACTCCACTAGTTTGTTAAATTAACACCTTGGTTGGAACATAGCCAATTTTCTCCCGTAGAAATGTATGGGAGGGAACCACTAATCTATTTGCATGGTACAGCCGAACCAATGAACTGAATATAGAGGAGGCATTATTGAGAGAAAGGAAACAGGTTACTCGTTCGTTCCATGAATCCAGATCGCAATTCCACTAGTTTGTTAAATTAACACCTTGGTTCGAACATAGCAAATTTTCTCCCATAGAAATCTATGGGAGGGAACCACTAATCTATTTGCATGGTACAGCCAAACCAATGAACTGAATATAGAGGAGCCATTATTAAGAGAAAGGAAACAGGTTACTCGTTCATTCCTACAATAAGGATCGCAAGTCCAATAGGTTGTTGGATTAACTCATTGGTGGGAAGATAGCCATATTTCTCTCATAGAAATGTATGGGAGGGAACCACTAATCTATTTGCATGGTACAGCCAAACTATGACCTGAATATAGAGGAGGCATTATTAAGAGAAAGGAAACAGGTTACTCGTTCGTTCCATGAAAACAGATCGCAACTCCACTAGTTTGTTAAATTAACTCATTGGTGGGAAGATAGCCATTTTTCTCCCATAGAAATGTATGGGAGGGAACCACTAATCTATTTGCATGGTGCAACCAAACCAATGAGCTGATTATAGAGGAGACATTATTTTGAGAAAGAAAACAGGTTACTCGTTCGTTCCATGGAGTAGAATCGCAACTCCACTAGTTTGTTAAATTAACTCATTGGTGGGAAGATAGCCATTTTTCTCCCATAGAAATGTATGGGAGGGAACCACTAATCTATTTGCATGGTACAGCCAACCCAATGATCTGAATATTGACGAGGCATTATTTAGAGAAATAAAACAGGTTACTCGTTCGTTCCAAGAATAAGGATCGCATGTCCACTAGGTTGTTAAATCAAATCGTTGGAGGGAAGATAGCCATTTATCTGTCATGGAAATGTATGGGAGGGAACCACTAATCTATTTGCATGGTACAGCCAAACCAAAGAGCTGATTATAGAGGAGACATTATTTTGAGAAAGAAAACAGGTTACTCGTTCGTTCCATGCAGTAGGATCGCAACTCCACTAGTTTGTTAATTTAACACCGTGGTGGAAATGTAGCCAATTTTCTCGCATAGAAATGTATGGGAGGGAACCACTAATCTATTTGCATCGTACAGCCAAACCAATGAGCTGAATATAGAGGAGGCATTATTTAGAGAAAGAAAACAGGTTACTCGTTCGTTCCAACAATAAGGATCGCAAGTCCACTAGGTTGTTAAATTAACTCATTGGTGGGAAGAGAGCCATTTTTCTCCCATAGAAAAGTAAGGGAGGGAACCACTAATCTATTTGCATGGTACAGCCAAACCAATGACATGAATATAGAGGAGGCATTACTTAGAGAAAGGAAACAGGTTACTCGTTCATTCCATGAATACAGATCGCAACTCCACTAGTTTGTTAAATTAACACCTTGGTTGGAACATAGCCAATTTTCTCCCATAGAAGTGTATGGGAGGGAACCACTAATCTATTTGCATGGTACAGCCAAACCAATGAGCTGATTATTGAGGAGACATTATTTTGAGAAAGAAAACAGGTTACTCGTTCGTTCCATGCAGTAGGATCGCAACTCCACTAGTTTGTTATATTAACACCTTGGTGGGAAGATAGCCAATTTTCTCCCATAGAAATGTATGGGAGGGAACCACTAATCTATTTGCATGGTACAGCCAAACCAATGAGCTGAATATTGAGGAGGCATTATTTAGAGAAATAAAACAGGTTACTCGTTCGTTCCAAGAATAAGGATCGCAAGTCCACTAGGTTGTTAAATCAAATCATTGGTGGGAAGATAGCCTTTTATCTCTCATAGAAAAGTATGGGAGGGAACCACTAATCTCTTTGCATGGTACAGCCAAACCAATGACATGAGTATAGAGGAGGCATTATTTAGAGAAAGGAAACAGGTTACTCGTTCGATCCATGAATACAGATCGCAACTCCACTAGTTTGTTAAATTAACACCTTGGTTGGAACATAGCCAATTTTCTCCCATAGAAATGTATGGGAGGGAACCACTAATCTATTTGCATGGTTCAGCCGAACCAATGAACTGAATATAGAGGAGGCATTATTGAGAGAAAGGAAACAGGTTACTCGTTCGTTCCATGAATCCAGATCGCAATTCCACTAGTTTGTTAAATTAACACCTTGGTTCGAACATAGCAAATTTTCTCCCATAGAAATCTATGGGAGGGAACCACTAATCTATTTGCATGGTACAGCCAAACCAATGAACTGAATATAAAGGAGCCATTATTAAGAGAAAGGAAACAGGTTACTCGTTCATTCCTACAATAAGGATCGCAAGTCCACTAGGTTGTTGGATTAACTCATTGGTGGGAAGATAGCCATATTTCTCTCATAGAAATGTATGGGAGGGAACCACTAATCTATTTGCATGGTACAGCCAAACTATGACCTGAATATAGAGGAGGCATTATTAAGAGAAAGGAAACAGGTTACTCGTTCGTTCCATGAAAACAGATCGCAACTCCACTAGTTTGTTAAATTAACTCATTGGTGGGAAGATAGCCATTTTTCTCCCATAGAAATGTATGGGAGGGAACCACTAATCTATTTGCATGGTACAGCCAACCCAATGAGCTGAATATTGACGAGGCATTATTTAGAGAAATAAAACAGGTTACTCGTTCGTTCCAAGAATAAGGATCGCATGTCCACTAGGTTGTTAAATCAAATCGTTGGAGGGAAGATAGCCATTTATCTCTCATGGAAATGTATGGGAGGGAACCACTAATCTATTTGCATGGTACAGCCAAACCAATGAGCTGATTATAGAGGAGACATTATTTTGAGAAAGAAAACAGGTTACTCGTTCGTTCCATGCAGTAGGATCGCAACTCCACTAGTTTGTTAATTTAACACCATGGTGGAAATGTAGCCAATTTTCTCGCATAGAAATGTATGGGAGGGAACCACTAATCTATTTGCACGGTACAGCCAAACCAATGAGCTGAATATAGAGGAGGCATTATTTTGAGAAAGAAAACAGGTTATTCGTTCGTTCCAAGAATTAAAATTGCAACTCCACTTGGATGTTAAGTTAACACCTTGGTGGGATGATAGCCAAATTTCTCCTATAGAAATGTATGGGAGGTAACCACTAATCTATTTGCATGGTACAGCCAAACCAATGAATTGATGATAGAGGAGGCAGTGTTTTGAGATAGAAAACAGGTTACTCGTTCGTTCCATCAATACGGATCGCAACTCCACTAGTTTGTTAAATTAAAACCTTGGTTGGAACGTAGCCAATTTTCTCCCATAGAAATGTATGGGAGGGAACCACTAATCTATTTGCATGGTACAGCCAAACCAATGAGCTGATTATAGAGGAGACAATATTTTTAGAAAGAAAACAGGTTACTCGTTCGTTCCATGCAGTAGGATCGCAACTCCACTAGTTTGTTAATTTAACACCCTTGTGGGAATGTAGCCAATTTTCTCCCATAGAAATGTATGGGAGGGAACCACTAATCTATTTGCATGGTACAGCCGAACCAATGAACTGAATATAGAGGAGGCATTATTTAGAGAAAGGAAACAGGTTACTCGTTCGTTCCATGAATCCAGATCGCAATTCCACTAGTTTGTTAAATTAACACCTTTGTTGGAACATAGCCAATTTTCTCCCATAGAAATCTATGGGAGGGAACCACTGATCTATTTGCATGGTACAGCCAAACCAATGAACTGAATATAGAGGAGGCATTATTTAGAGAAAGAAAATAGGTTACTCGTTCGTTCCTACAATAAGGATCGCAAGTCCACTAGGTTGTTGGATTAACTCATTGGTGGGAAGATAGCCATTTTTCTCCCATAGAAATGTATGGGAGGGAACCACTTATCTATTTGCATGGTACAGCCAAACCAATGAGCTGAATATTGAGGAGGCATTATTTAGAGAAATAAAACAGGTTACTCGTTCGTTCCAAGAATAAGGATCGCAAGTCCACTAGGTTGTTAAATCAAATCATTGGTGGGAAGATAGCCTTTTATCTCTCATAGAAAAGTATGGGAGGGAACCACTAATCTCTTTGCATGGTACAGCCAAACCAATGACATGAGTATAGAGGAGGCATTATTTAGAGAAAGGAAACAGGTTACTCGTTCGATCCATGAATACAGATCGCAACTCCACTAGTTTGTTAAATTAACACCTTGGTTGGAACATAGCCAATTTTCTCCCATAGAAATGTATGGGAGGGAACCACTAATCTATTTGCATGGTACAGCCGAACCAATGAACTGAATATAGAGGAGGCATTATTGAGAGAAAGGAAACAGGTTACTCGTTCGTTCCATGAATCCAGATCGCAATTCCACTAGTTTGTTAAATTAACACCTTGGTTCGAACATAGCAAATTTTCTCCCATAGAAATCTATGGGAGGGAACCACTAATCTATTTGCATGGTACAGCCAAACCAATGAACTGAATATAGAGGAGCCATTATTAAGAGAAAGGAAACAGGTTACTCGTTCATTCCTACAATAAGGATCGCAAGTCCAATAGGTTGTTGGATTAACTCATTGGTGGGAAGATAGCCATATTTCTCTCATAGAAATGTATGGGAGGGAACCACTAATCTATTTGCATGGTACAGCCAAACTATGACCTGAATATAGAGGAGGCATTATTAAGAGAAAGGAAACAGGTTACTCGTTCGTTCCATGAAAACAGATCGCAACTCCACTAGTATGTTAAATTAACTCATTGGTGGGAAGATAGCCATTTTTCTCCCATAGAAATGTATGGGAGGGAACCACTAATCTATTTGCATGGTGCAACCAAACCAATGAGCTGATTATAGAGGAGACATTATTTTGAGAAAGAAAACAGGTTACTCGTTCGTTCCATGGAGTAGAATCGCAACTCCACTAGTTTGTTAAATTAACTCATTGGTGGGAAGATAGCCATTTTTCTCCCATAGAAATGTATGGGAGGGAACCACTAATCTATTTGCATGGTACAGCCAACCCAATGATCTGAATATTGACGAGGCATTATTTAGAGAAATAAAACAGGTTACTCGTTCGTTCCAAGAATAAGGATCGCATGTCCACTAGGTTGTTAAATCAAATCGTTGGAGGGAAGATAGCCATTTATCTATCATGGAAATGTATGGGAGGGAACCACTAATCTATTTGCATGGTACAGCCAAACCAAAGAGCTGATTATAGAGGAGACATTATTTTGAGAAAGAAAACAGGTTACTCGTTCGTTCCATGCAGTAGGATCGCAACTCCACTAGTTTGTTAATTTAACACCGTGGTGGAAATGTAGCCAATTTTCTCGCATAGAAATGTATGGGAGGGAACCACTAATCTATTTGCATCGTACAGCCAAACCAATGAGCTGAATATAGAGGAGGCATTATTTAGAGAAAGAAAACAGGTTACTCGTTCGTTCCAACAATAAGGATCGCAAGTCCACTAGGTTGTTAAATTAACTCATTGGTGGGAAGAGAGCCATTTTTCTCCCATAGAAAAGTAAGGGAGGGAACCACTAATCTATTTGCATGGTACAGCCAAACCAATGACATGAATATAGAGGAGGCATTACTTAGAGAAAGGAAACAGGTTACTCGTTCATTCCATGAATACAGATCGCAACTCCACTAGTTTGTTAAATTAACACCTTGGTTGGAACATAGCCAATTTTCTCCCATAGAAGTGTATGGGAGGGAACCACTAATCTATTTGCATGGTACAGCCAAACCAATGAGCTGATTATTGAGGAGACATTATTTTGAGAAAGAAAACAGGTTACTCGTTCGTTCCATGCAGTAGGATCGCAACTCCACTAGTTTGTTATATTAACACCTTGGTGGGAAGATAGCCAATTTTCTCCCATAGAAATGTATGGGAGGGAACCACTAATCTATTTGCATGGTACAGCCAAACCAATGAGCTGAATATTGAGGAGGCATTATTTAGAGAAATAAAACAGGTTACTCGTTCGTTCCAAGAATAAGGATCGCAAGTCCACTAGGTTGTTAAATCAAATCATTGGTGGGAAGATAGCCTTTTATCTCTCATAGAAAAGTATGGGAGGGAACCACTAATCTCTTTGCATGGTACAGCCAAACCAATGACATGAGTATAGAGGATGCATTATTTAGAGAAAGGAAACAGGTTACTCGTTCGATCCATGAATACAGATCGCAACTCCACTAGTTTGTTAAATTAACACCTTGGTTGGAACATAGCCAATTTTCTCCCATAGAAATGTATGGGAGGGAACCACTAATCTATTTGCATGGTACAGCCGAACCAATGAACTGAATATAGAGGAGGCATTATTGAGAGAAAGGAAACAGGTTACTCGTTCGTTCCATGAATCCAGATCGCAATTCCACTAGTTTGTTAAATTAACACCTTGGTTCGAACATAGCAAATTTTCTCCCATAGAAATCTATGGGAGGGAACCACTAATCTATTTGCATGGTACAGCCAAACCAATGAACTGAATATAGAGGAGCCATTATTAAGAGAAAGGAAACAGGTTACTCGTTCATTCCTACAATAAGGATCGCAAGTCCACTAGGTTGTTGGATTAACTCATTGGTGGGAAGATAGCCATATTTCTCTCATAGAAATGTATGGGAGGGAACCACTAATCTATTTGCATGGTACAGCCAAACTATGACCTGAATATAGAGGAGGCATTATTAAGAGAAAGGAAACAGGTTACTCGTTCGTTCCATGAAAACAGATCGCAACTCCACTAGTTTGTTAAATTAACTCATTGGTGGGAAGATAGCCATTTTTCTCCCATAGAAATGTATGGGAGGGAACCACTAATCTATTTGCATGGTACAGCCAACCCAATGAGCTGAATATTGACGAGGCATTATTTAGAGAAATAAAACAGGTTACTCGTTAGTTCCAAGAATAAGGATCGCATGTCCACTAGGTTGTTAAATCAAATCGTTGGAGGGAAGATAGCCATTTATCTCTCATGGAAATGTATGGGAGGGAACCACTAATCTATTTGCATGGTACAGCCAAACCAATGAGCTGATTATAGAGGAGACATTATTTTGAGAAAGAAAACAGGTTACTCGTTCGTTCCATGAAAACAGATCGCAACTCCACTAGTTTGTTAAATTAACTCATTGGTGGGAAGATAGCCATTTTTCTCCCATAGAAATGTATGGGAGGGAACCACTAATCTATTTGCACGGTGCAACCAAACCAATGAGCTGATTATAGAGGAGACATTACTTTGAGAAAGAAAACAGGTTACTCGTTCGTTCCATGGAGTAGGATCGCAACTCCACTAGTTTGTTTTATTAACACCTTGGTGGGAAGATAGCCAATTTTCTCCCATAGAAATGTATGGGAGGGAACCACTAATCTATTTGCATGGTACAGCCAACCAAATGAGCTGAATATTGACGAGGCATTATTTAGAGAAATAAAACAGGTTACTCGTTCGTTCCAAGAATAAGGATCGCATGTCCACTAGGTTGTTAAATCAAATCATTGGAGGGATGATAGCCATTTATCTCTCATGGAAATGTATGGGAGGGAACCACTAATCTATTTGCATGGTACAGCCAAACCAATGAGCTGATTATAGAGGAGACATTATTTTGAGAAAGAAAACAGGTTACTCGTTCGTTCCATGCAGTAGGATCGCAACTCCACTAGTTTGTTATATTAACACCTTGGTGGGAAGATAGCCAATTTTCTCCCATAGAAATGTATGGGAGGGAACCACTAATCTATTTGCATGGTACAGCCAAACCAATCAGCTGAATATTGAGGAGGCATTATTTAGAGAAATAAAACAGGTTACTCGTTCGTTCCAAGAATAAGGATCGCAAGTCCACTAGGTTGTTAAATCAAATCATTGGTGGGAAGATAGCCATTTATCTCTCATAGAAATGTATGGGAGGGAACCACTGATCTATTTGCATGGTACAGCCAAACTAATTAGCTGATTATAGAGGAGACATTATTTTGAGAAAGAAAACAGGTTACTCGTTCGTTCCATAGAGTAGGATCGCAACTCCACTAGTTTGTTAAATTAACTCATTGGTGGGAAGATAGCCATTTTTCTCCCATAGAAATGTATGGGAGGGAACCACTAATCTATTTGCATGGTGCAACCAAACCAATGAGCTGATTATAGAGGAGACATTATTTTGAGAAAGAAAACAGGTTACTCGTTCGTTCCATGGAGTAGGATCGCAACTCCACTAGTTTGTTTTATTAACACCTTGGTGGGAAGATAGCCAATTTTCTCCCATAGAAATGTATGGGAGGGAACCACTAATCTATTTGCATGGTACCGCCAACCCAATGAGCTGAATATTGACGAGGCATTATTTAGAGAAATAAAACAGGTTACTCGTTCGTTCCAAGAATAAGGATCGCATGTCCACTAGGTTGTTAAATCAAATCATTGGAGGGAAGATAGCCATTTATCTCTCATGGAAATGTATGGGAGGGAACCACTAATCTATTTGCATGGTACAGCCAAACCAATGAGCTGATTATAGAGGAGACATTATTTTGAGAAAGAAAACAGGTTACTCGTTCGTTCCATGCAGTAGGATCGCAACTCCACTAGTTTGTTAATTTAACACCATGGTGGAAATGTAGCCAATTTTCTCGCATAGAAATGTATGGGAGGGAACCACTAATCTATTTGCATCGTACAGCCAAACCAATGAGCTGAATATAGAGGAGGCATTATTTAGAGAAAGAAAACAGGTTACTCGTTCGTTCCAACAATAAGGATCGCAAGTCCACTAGGTTGTTAAATTAACTCATTGGTGGGAAGAGAGCCATTTTTCTCCCATAGAAAAGTAAGGGAGGGAACCACTAATCTATTTGCATGGTACAGCCAAACCAATGACATGAATATAGAGGAGGCATTACTTAGAGAAAGGAAACAGGTTACTCGTTCATTCCATGAATACAGATCGCAACTCCACTAGTTTGTTAAATTAACACCTTGGTTGGAACATAGCCAATTTTCTCCCATAGAAATGTATGGGAGGGAACCACTAATCTATTTGCATGGTACAGCCGAACCAATGAACTGAATATAGAGGAGGCATTATTTAGAGAAAGAAAACAGGTTACTCGTTCGTTCCAACAATAAGGATCGCAAGTCCACTAGGTTGTTGTATTAACTCATTGGTGGGAAGATAGCCATTTTTCTCCTATAGAAACGTATGGGAGGGAACAACTAATCTATTTGCATGGTACAGCCAAACCAATGAGCTGATTATAGAGGAGACAATATTTTGAGAAAGAGAACAGGTTACTCGTTCGTTCCATGCAGTAGGATCGCAACTCCACTAGTTTGTTATATAAACACCTTGGTGGGAAGATAGCCAATTTTCTCCCATAGAAATGAATGGGAGGGAACCACTAATCTATTTGCATGGTACAGCCAAACCAATGAGCTGAATATTGAGGAGGCATTATTTAGAGAAATAAAACAGGTTACTCGTTCGTTCCAAGAATAAGGATCGCAAGTCCACTAGGTTGTTAAATCAAATCATTGGTGGGAAGATAGCCTTTTATCTCTCATAGAAAAGTATGGGAGGGAACCACTAATCTCTTTGCATGGTACAGCCAAACCAATGACATGAGTATAGAGGAGGCATTATTTAGAGAAAGGAAACAGGTTACTCGTTCGTTCCATGAATACAGATCGCAACTCCACTAGTTTGTTAAATTAACACCTTGGTTGGAACATAGCCAATTTTCTCCCATAGAAATGTATGGGAGGGAACCACTAATCTATTTGCATGGTACAGCCGAACCAATGAACTGAATATAGAGGAGGCATTATTGAGAGAAAGGAAACAGGTTACTCGTTCGTTCCATGAATCCAGATCGCAATTCCACTAGTTTGTTAAATTAACACCTTGGTTCGAACATAGCAAATTTTCTCCCATAGAAATCTATGGGAGGGAACCACTAATCTATTTGCATGGTACAGCCAAACCAATGAACTGAATATAGAGGAGCCATTATTAAGAGAAAGGAAACAGGTTACTCGTTCATTCCTACAATAAGGATCGCAAGTCCACTAGGTTGTTGGATTAACTCATTGGTGGGAAGATAGCCATATTTCTCTCATAGAAATGTATGGGAGGGAACCACTAATCTATTTGCATGGTACAGCCAAACTATGACCTGAATATAGAGGAGGCATTATTAAGAGAAAGGAAACAGGTTACTCGTTCGTTCCATGAAAACAGATCGCAACTCCACTAGTTTGTTAAATTAACTCATTGGTGGGAAGATAGCCATTTTTCTCCCATAGAAATGTATGGGAGGGAACCACTAATCTATTTGCATGGTGCAACCAAACCAATGAGCTGATTATAGAGGAGACATTATTTTGAGAAAGAAAACAGGTTACTCGTTCGTTCCATGGAGTAGAATCGCAACTCCACTAGTTTGTTAAATTAACTCATTGGTGGGAAGATAGCCATTTTTCTCCCATAGAAATGTATGGGAGGGAACCACTAATCTATTTGCATGGTACAGCCAACCCAATGAGCTGAATATTGACGAGGCATTATTTAGAGAAATAAAACAGGTTACTCGTTCGTTCCAAGAATAAGGATCGCATGTCCACTAGGTTGTTAAATCAAATCGTTGGAGGGAAGATAGCCATTTATCTCTCATGGAAATGTATGGGAGGGAACCACTAATCTATTTGCATGGTACAGCCAAACCAATGAGCTGATTATAGAGGAGACATTATTTTGAGAAAGAAAACAGGTTACTCGTTCGTTCCATGCAGTAGGATCGCAACTCCACTAATTTGTTAATTTAACACCATGGTGGAAATGTAGCCAATTTTCTCGCATAGAAATGTATGGGAGGGAACCACTAATCTATTTGCATCGTACAGCCAAACCAATGAGCTGAATATAGAGGAGGCATTATTTAGAGAAAGAAAACAGGTTACTCGTTCGTTCCAACAATGAGGATCGCAAGTCCACTAGGTTGTTAAATTAACTCATTGGTGGGAAGAGAGCCATTTTTCTCCCATAGAAAAGTAAGGGAGGGAACCACTAATCTATTTGCATGGTACAGCCAAACCAATGACATGAATATAGAGGAGGCATTACTTAGAGAAAGGAAACAGGTTACTCGTTCATTCCATGAATACAGATCGCAACTCCACTAGTTTGTTAAATTAACACCTTGGTTGGAACATAGCCAATTTTCTCCCATAGAAATGTATGGGAGGGAACCACTAATCTATTTGCATGGTACAGCCGAACCAATGAACTGAATATAGAGGAGGCATTATTTAGAGAAAGAAAACAGGTTACTCGTTCGTTCCAACAATAAGGATCGCAAGTCCACTAGGTTGTTGTATTAACTCATTGGTGGGAAGATAGCCATTTTTCTCCCATAGAAATGTATGGGAGGGAACCACTAATCTATTTGCATGGTACAGCCAAACCAATGAGCTGATTATAGAGGAGACAATATTTTTAGAAAGAAAACAGGTTACTCGTTCGTTCCATGCAGTAGGATCGCAACTCCACTAGTTTGTTAATTTAACACCCTTGTGGGAATGTAGCCAATTTTCTCCCATAGAAATGTATGGGAGGGAACAACTAATCTATTTGCATGGTACAGCCAAACCAATGAGCTGATTATAGAGGAGACAATATTATGAGAAAGAAAACAGGTTACTCGTTCGTTCCATGCAGTAGGATCGCAACTCCACTAGTTTGTTATATAATCACCTTGGTGGGAAGATAGCCAATTTTCTCCCATAGAAATGAATGGGAGGGAACCACTAATCTATTTGCATGGTACAGCCAAACCAATGAGCTGAATATTGAGGAGGCATTATTTAGAGAAAAAAAACAGGTTACTCGTTCGTTCCAAGAAGAAGGATCGCAAGTCCACTAGGTTGTTAAATCAAATCATTGGTGGGAAGATAGCCATTTTTCACTCATAGAAATGTATGGGAGGGAACCGCTAATCTATTTGCATGGTACAGCCAAACCAATATACTGATTATTGAGGAGACATTATTTTGAGAAAGAAAACAGGTTACTCGTTCGTTCCATGCAGTAGGATCGCAACTGCACTAGTTTGTTATATTGACACCTTGGTGGGAAGGTAGCCAATTTTCTCCCATAAAAATGTATGGGTGGGAATCACTAATCTATTTGCATGGTACAGCCAAACCAATGAGCTGAATATAGAGGAGGCATTATTTTGAGAAAGAAAACAGGTTACTCGTTCGTTTCAAGAATTAAATTTGCAACTCCACTTGGATGTTAAATTAACACCTTTGTGGGATGATAGCCAAATTACTCCTATAGAAATGTATGGGAGGGAACCACTAATCTATTTGCATGGTACAGCCAAACCAATGAGGTGATGATAGAGGAGGCAGTGTTTTGAGATAGAAAACAGGTTACTCGTTCGTTCCATCAATACGGATCGCAACTCCACTAGTTTGTTAAATTAAAACCTTGGTTGGAACGTAGCCAATTTTCTCCCATAGAAATGTATGGGAGGGAACCACTAATCTATTTGCATGGTACAGCCAAACCAATGAGCTGATTATTGAGGAGACATTATTTTGAGAAAGAAAACAGGTTACTCGTTCGTTCCATGCAGTAGGATCGCAACTCCACTAGTTTGTTATATTAACACCTTGGTGGGAAGATAGCCAATTTTCTCCCATAGAAATGTATGGGAGGGAACCACTAATCTATTTGCATGGTACAGCCAAACCAATCAGCTGAATATTGAGGAGGCATTATTTAGAGAAATAAAACAGGTTACTCGTTCGTTCCAAGAATAAGGATCGCAAGTCCACTAGGTTGTTAAATCAAATCATTGGTGGGAAGATAGCCATTTATCTCTCATAGAAATGTATGGGAGGGAACCACTGATCTATTTGCATGGTACAGCCAAACTAATTAGCTGATTATAGAGGAGACATTATTTTGAGAAAGAAAACAGGTTACTCGTTCGTTCCATAGAGTAGGATCGCAACTCCACTAGTTTGTTAAATTAACTCATTGGTGGGAAGATAGCCATTTTTCTCCCATAGAAATGTATGGGAGGGAACCACTAATCTATTTGCATGGTGCAACCAAACCAATGAGCTGATTATAGAGGAGACATTATTTTGAAAAAGAAAACAGGTTACTCGTTCGTTCCATGGAGTAGGATCGCAACTCCACTAGTTTGTTTTATTAACACCTTGGTGGGAAGATAGCCAATTTTCTCCCATAGAAATGTATGGGAGGGAACCACTAATCTATTTGCATGGTACCGCCAACCCAATGAGCTGAATATTGACGAGGCATTATTTAGAGAAATAAAACAGGTTACTCGTTCGTTCCAAGAATAAGGATCGCATGTCCACTAGGTTGTTAAATCAAATCATTGGAGGGAAGATAGCCATTTATCTCTCATGGAAATGTATGGGAGGGAACCACTAATCTATTTGCATGGTACAGCCAAACCAATGAGCTGATTATAGAGGAGACATTATTTTGAGAAAGAAAACAGGTTACTCGTTCGTTCCATGCAGTAGGATCGCAACTCCACTAGTTTGTTAATTTAACACCATGGTGGAAATGTAGCCAATTTTCTCGCATAGAAATGTATGGGAGGGAACCACTAATCTATTTGCATCGTACAGCCAAACCAATGAGCTGAATATAGAGGAGGCATTATTTAGAGAAAGAAAACAGGTTACTCGTTCGTTCCAACAATAAGGATCGCAAGTCCACTAGGTTGTTAAATTAACTCATTGGTGGGAAGAGAGCCATTTTTCTCCCATAGAAAAGTAAGGGAGGGAACCACTAATCTATTTGCATGGTACAGCCAAACCAATGACATGAATATAGAGGAGGCATTACTTAGAGAAAGGAAACAGGTTACTCGTTCATTCCATGAATACAGATCGCAACTCCACTAGTTTGTTAAATTAACACCTTGGTTGGAACATAGCCAATTTTCTCCCATAGAAATGTATGGGTGGGAATCACTAATCTATTTGCATGGTACAGCCAAACCAATCAGCTGAATATTGAGGAGGCATTATTTAGAGAAATAAAACAGGTTACTCGTTCGTTCCAAGAATAAGGATCTCAAGTCCACTAGGTTGTTAAATCAAATCATTGGTGGGAAGATAGCCATTTATCTCTCATAGAAATGTATGGGAGGGAACCACTGATCTATTTGCATGGTACAGCCAAACTAATTAGCTGATTATAGAGGAGACATTATTTTGAGAAAGAAAACAGGTTACTCGTTCGTTCCATAGAGTAGGATCGCAACTCCACTAGTTTGTTAAATTAACTCATTGGTGGGAAGATAGCCATTTTTCTCCCATAGAAATGTATGGGAGGGAACCACTAATCTATTTGCATGGTGCAACCAAACCAATGAGCTGATTATAGAGGAGACATTATTTTGAAAAAGAAAACAGGTTACTCGTTCGTTCCATGGAGTAGGATCGCAACTCCACTAGTTTGTTTTATTAACACCTTGGTGGGAAGATAGCCAATTTTCTCCCATAGAAATGTATGGGAGGGAACCACTAATCTATTTGCATGGTACCGCCAACCCAATGAGCTGAATATTGACGAGGCATTATTTAGAGAAATAAAACAGGTTACTCGTTCGTTCCAAGAATAAGGATCGCATGTCCACTAGGTTGTTAAATCAAATCATTGGAGGGAAGATAGCCATTTATCTCTCATGGAAATGTATGGGAGGGAACCACTAATCTATTTGCATGGTACAGCCAAACCAATGAGCTGATTATAGAGGAGACATTATTTTGAGAAAGAAAACAGGTTACTCGTTCGTTCCATGCAGTAGGATCGCAACTCCACTAGTTTGTTAATTTAACACCATGGTGGAAATGTAGCCAATTTTCTCGCATAGAAATGTATGGGAGGGAACCACTAATCTATTTGCATCGTACAGCCAAACCAATGAGCTGAATATAGAGGAGGCATTATTTAGAGAAAGAAAACAGGTTACTCGTTCGTTCCAACAATAAGGATCGCAAGTCCACTAGGTTGTTAAATTAACTCATTGGTGGGAAGAGAGCCATTTTTCTCCCATAGAAAAGTAAGGGAGGGAACCACTAATCTATTTGCATGGTACAGCCAAACCAATGACATGAATATAGAGGAGGCATTACTTAGAGAAAGGAAACAGGTTACTCGTTCATTCCATGAATACAGATCGCAACTCCACTAGTTTGTTAAATTAACACCTTGGTTGGAACATAGCCAATTTTCTCCCATAGAAATGTATGGGTGGGAATCACTAATCTATTTGCATGGTACAGCCAAACCAATGAGCTGAATATTGAGGAGGCATTATTTAGAGAAATAAAACAGTTTACTCGTTCGTTCCAAGAATAAGGATCGCAAGTCCACTAGGTTGTTAAATCAAATCATTCGTGGGAAGATAGCCATTTATCTCTCATAGAAATGTATGGGAGGGAACCACTGATCTATTTGCATGGTACAGCCAAACCAATGAGCTGATTATAGAGGAGACATTATTTTGAGAAAAAAAACAAGTTACTCGCTCGTTCCATGCAGTAGGATCGCAACTCCACTAGTTTGTTAATTTAACACCATGGTGGGAATGTAGCCAATTTTCTCGCATAGAAATGTATGGGAGGGAACCACTAATCTATTTGCATCGTACAGCCAAACCAATGAGCTGAATATAGAGGAGTAATTATTTAGAGAAAGAAAACACGTTACTCGTTCGTTCCAACAATAAGGATCGCAAGTCCACTAGGTTGTTAAATTAACTCATTGGTGGGAAGATAGCCATTTTTCTCCCATAGAGAAGTATGGGAGGGAACCACTAATCTATTTGCATGGTACAGCCAAACCAATGACATGAATATAGAGGAGGCATTATTTAGAGAAAGGAAACAGGTTACTCGTTCGTTCCATGAATACAGATCGCAACTCCACTAGTTTGTTAAATTAACACCTTGGTTGGAACATAGCCAATTTTCTCCCATAGAAATGTATGGGAGGGAACCACTAATCTATTTGCATGGTACAGCCGAACCAATGAACTGAATATAGAGGAGGCATTATTGAGAGAAAGGAAACAGGTTACTCGTTCGTTCCATGAATCCAGATCGCAATTCCACTAGTTTGTTAAATTAACACCTTGGTTGGAACATAGCCAATTTTCTCCCATAGAAATCTATGGGAGGGAACCACTGATCTATTTGCATGGTACAGCCAAACCAATGAGCTGATTATAGAGGAGACATTATTTTGAGAAAAAAAACAAGTTACTCGCTCGTTCCATGCAGTAGGATCGCAACTCCACTAGTTTGTTAATTTAACACCATGGTGGGAATGTAGCCAATTTTCTCGCATAGAAATGTATGGGAGGGAACCACTAATCTATTTGCATCGTACAGCCAAACCAATGAGCTGAATATAGAGGAGTAATTATTTAGAGAAAGAAAACACGTTACTCGTTCGTTCCAACAATAAGGATCGCAAGTCCACTAGGTTGTTAAATTAACTCATTGGTGGGAAGATAGCCATTTTTCTCCCATAGAGAAGTATGGGAGGGAACCACTAATCTATTTGCATGGTACAGCCAAACCAATGACATGAATATAGAGGAGGCATTATTTAGAGAAAGGAAACAGGTTACTCGTTCGTTCCATGAATACAGATCGCAACTCCACTAGTTTGTTAAATTAACACCTTGGTTGGAACATAGCCAATTTTCTCCCATGGAAATGTATGGGAGGGAACCACTAATCTATTTGCATGGTACTGCCGAACCAATGAACTGAATATAGAGGAGGCATTATTGAGATAAAGGAAACAGGTTACTCGTTCGTTCCATGAATCCAGATCGCAATTCCACTAGTTTGTTAAATTAACACCTTGGTTGGAACATAGCCAATTTTCTCCCATAGAAATCTATGGGAGGGAACCACTAATCTATTTGCATGGTACAGCCAAACCAATGAACTGAATATAGAGGAGCCATTATTAAGAGAAAGGAAACAGGTTACTCGTTCGTTCCTACAATAAGGATCGCAAGTCCACTAGGTTGTTGGATTAACTCATTGGTGGGAAGATAGCCATATTTCTCCCATAGAAATGTATGGGAGGGAACCACTAATCTATTTGCATGGTACAGCCAAACCAATGACCTGAATATAGAGGAGGCATTATTAAGAGAAAGGAAACAGGTTACTCGTTCGTTCCATGAAAACAGATCGCAACTCCACTAGTTTGTTAAATGAACTCATTGGTGGGAAGATAGCCATTTTTCTCCCATAGAAATGTATGGGAGGGAACCACTAATCTATTTGCACGGTGCAACCAAACCAATGAGCTGATTATAGAGGAGACATTATTTTGAGAAAGAAAACAGGTTACTCGTTCGTTCCATGGAGTAGGATCGCAACTCCACTAGTTTGTTTTATTAACACCTTGGTGGGAAGATAGCCAATTTTCTCCCATAGAAATGTATGGGAGGGAACCACTAATCTATTTGCATGGTACAGCCAACCCAATGAGCTGAATATTGACGAGGCATTATTTAGAGAAATAAAACAGGTTACTCGTTCGTTCCAAGAATAAGGATCGCATGTCCACTAGGTTGTTAAATCAAATCATTGGAGGGAAGATAGCCATTTATCTCTCATGGAAATGTATGGGAGGGAACCACTAATCTATTTGCATGGTACAGCCAAACCAATGAGCTGATTATAGAGGAGACATTATTTTGAGAAAGAAAACAGGTTACTCGTTCGTTCCATGCAGTAGGATCGCAACTCCACTAGTTTGTTAATTTAACACCATGGTGGAAATGTAGCCAATTTTCTCGCATAGAAATGTATGGGAGGGAACCACTAATCTATTTGCATCGTACAGCCAAACCAATGAGCTGAATGTAGAGGAGGCATTATTTAGAGAAAGAAAACAGGTTACTCGTTCGTTCCAACAATAAGGATCGCAAGTCCACTAGGTTATTAAATTAACTCATTGGTGGGAAGAGAGCCATTTTTCTCCCATAGAAAAGTATGGGAGGGAACCACTAATCTATTTGCATGGTACAGCCAAACCAATGACTTGAATATGGAGGAGGCATTATTTAGAGAAAGGAAACAGGTTACTCGTTCATTCCATGAATACAGATCGCAACTCCACTAGTTTGTTAAATTAACACCTTGGTTGGAACATAGCCAATTTTCTCCCATAGAAATGTATGGGAGGGAACCACTAATCTATTTGCATGGTACAGCCGAACCAATGAACTGAATATAGAGGAGGCATTATTTAGAGAAAGAAAACAGGTTAGTCGTTCGTTCCTACAATAAGGATCGCAAGTCCACTAGGTTGTTGGATTAACTCATTGGTGGGAAGATAGCCATTTTTCTCCCATAGAAATGTATGGGAGGGAACCACTAATCTATTTGCATGGTACAGCCAAACCAATATACTGATTATTGAGGAGACATTATTTTGAGAAAGAAAACAGGTTACTCGTTCGTTCCATGCAGTAGGATCGCAACTGCACTAGTTTGTTATATTGACACCTTGGTGGGAAGGTAGCCAATTTTCTCCCATAGAAATGTATGGGTGGGAATCACTAATCTATTTGCATGGTACAGCCAAACCAATGAGCTGAATATAGAGGAGGCATTATTTTGAGAAAGAAAACAGGTTACTCGTTCGTTTCAAGAATTAAATTTGCAACTCCACTTGGATGTTAAATTAACACCTTTGTGGGATGATAGCCAAATTTCTCCTATAGAAATGTATGGGAGGGAACCACTAATCTATTTGCATGGTACAGCCAAACCAATGAGGTGATGATAGAGGAGGCAGTGTTTTGAGATAGAAAACAGGTTACTCGTTCGTTCCATCAATACGGATCGCAACTCCACTAGTTTGTTAAATTAAAACCTTGGTTGGAACGTAGCCAATTTTCTCCCATAGAAATGTATGGGAGGGAACCACTAATCTATTTGCATGGTACAGCCAAACCAATGAGCTGATTATTGAGGAGACATTATTTTGAGAAAGAAAACAGGTTACTCGTTCGTTCCATGCAGTAGGATCGCAACTCCACTAGTTTGTTATATTAACACCTTGGTGGGAAGATAGCCAATTTTCTCCCATAGAAATGTATGGGAGGGAACCACTAATCTATTTGCATGGTACAGCCAAACCAATGAGCTGAATATTGAGGAGGCATTATTTAGAGAAATAAAACAGGTTACTCGTTCGTTCCAAGAATAAGGATCGCAAGTCCACTAGGTTGTTAAATCAAATCATTGGTGGGAAGATAGCCATTTATCTCTCATAGAAATGTATGGGAGGGAACCACTGATCTATTTGCATGGTACAGCCAAACCAATTAGCTGATTATAGAGGAGACATTATTTTGAGAAAAAAAACAAGTTACTCGCTCGTTCCATGCAGTAGGATCGCAACTCCACTAGTTTGTTAATTTAACACCATGGTGGGAATGTAGCCAATTTTCTCGCATAGAAATGTATGGGAGGGAACCACTAATCTATTTGCATCGTACAGCCAAACCAATGAGCTGAATATAGAGGAGTAATTATTTAGAGAAAGAAAACAGGTTACTCGTTCGTTCCAACAATAAGGATCGCCAGTCCACTAGGTTGTTAAATAAACTCATAGGCTGGAAGATAGCCATTTTTCTCCCATAGAAAAGTATGGGAGGGAACCACTAATCTATTTGCATGGTACAGCCAAACCAATGACATGAATATAGAGGAGGCATTATTTAGAGAAAGGAAACAGGTTACTCGTTCGTTCCATGAATACAGATCTTAACTCCACTAGTTTGTTAAATTAACACCTTGGTGGGAAGATAGCCAATTTTCTCCCATAGAAATGTATGGGAGGGAACCACTAATCTATTTGCATGGTACAGCCGAACCAATGAACTGAATATAGAGGAGGCATTGTTAAGAGAAAGGAAACAGGTTACTCGTTCGTTCCATGAATCCAGATCGCAATTCCACTAGTTTGTTAAATTAACACCTTGGTTGGAACATAGCCAATTTTCTCCCATAGAAATCTATGGGAGGGAACCACTAATCTATTTGCATGGTACAGCCAAACCAATGAACTGAATATAAAGGAGGCATTATTTAGAGAAAGAAAACAGGTTACTCGTTCGTTCCAACAATAAGGATCGCAAGTCCACCTGGTTGTTGTATTAACTCATTGGTGGGAAGATAGCCATTTTTCTCCTATAGAAACGTATGGGAGGGAACAACTAATCTATTTGCATGGTACAGCCAAACCAATGAGCTGAGTATAGAGGAGACAATATTTTGAGAAAGAAAACAGGTTACTCGTTCGTTCCATGCAGTAGGATCGCAACTCCACTAGTTTGTTATATAAACACCTTGGTGGGAAGATAGCCAATTTTCTCCCATAGAAATGAATGGGAGGGAACCACTAATCTATTTGCATGGTACAGCCAAACCAATGAGCTGAATATTGAGGAGGCATTATTTAGAGAAAAAAAACAGGTTACTCGTTCGTTCCAAGAATAAGGATCGCAAGTCCACTAGGTTGTTAAATCAAATCATTGGTGGGAAGATAGCCATTTTTCTCTCATAGAAATGTATGGGAGGGAACCGCTAATCTATTTGCATGGTACAGCCAAACCAATGAGCTGATTATTGAGGAGACATTATTTTGAGAAAGAAAACATGTCACTCGTTCGTTCCATGCAGTAGGAACGCAACTCCACTAGTTTGTTAATTCAACACCCTTGTGGGAATGTAGCCAATTTTCTCCCATAGAAATGTATGGGAGGGAACCACTAATCTGTTTGCATCGTACAGCCATACAAATGAGCTCAATATAGAGGAGGCATTATTTAGAGAAAGAAAACAGGTTTCTCGTTCGTTCCAACAATATGGATCGCAAGTCCACTAGGTTGTTAAATTAACTCATTGGTGGGAAGATAGCCATTTTTCTCCCATAGAAAAATATGGGAGGGAACCACTAATCTATTTGCATGGTACAGCCGAACCAATGAACTGAATATAGAGGAGGCATTATTTAGAGAAAGGAAACAGGTTACTCGTTCGTTCCATGAATCCAGATCGCAATTCCACTAGTTTGTTAAATTAACACCTTGGTTGGAACATTGCCAATTTTCTCCCATAGAAATCTATGGGAGGGAACCACTAATCTATTTGCATGGTACAGCCAAACCAATGAACTGAATATAGAGGAGGCATTGTTTAGAGAAAGAAAACAGGTTACTCGTTCGTTCCTACAATAAGGATCGCAAGTCCACTAGGTTGTTGGATTAATTCATTGGTGGGAAGATAGCCATTTTTCTCCCATGGAAATGTATGGGAGGGAACCACTAATCTATTTGCATGGTACAGCCAAACCAATGAGCTGATTATTGAGGAGACATCTATTTGAGAAAGAAAACAGGTTACTCGTTCGTTCCATGCAGTAGGATCGCAACTGCACTAGTTTGTTATATTGCCACCTTGGTGGGAAGGTAGCCAACTTTCTACCATTGAAATGTATGGGTGGGAATCACTAATCTATTTGCATGGTACAGCCAAACCAATGAGCTGAATATAGAGGAGGCATTATTTTGAGAAAGAAAACAGGTTATTCGTTCGTTTCAAGATTTAAAATTGCAACTCCACTTGGATGTTAAGTTAACACCTTGGTGGGATGATAGCCAAATTTCTCCTATAGAAATGTATGGGAGGTAACCACTAATCTATTTGCATGGTACAGCCAAACCAATGAATTGATGATAGAGGAGGCAGTGTTTTGAGATAGAAAACAGGTTACTCGTTCGTTCCATCAATACGGATCGCAACTCCACTAGTTTGTTAAATTAAAACCTTGGTTGGAACGTAGCCAATTTTCTCCCATAGAAATGTATGGGAGGGAACCACTAATCTATTTGCATGGTACAGCCAAACCAATGAGCTGATTATTGAGGAGACATTATTTTGAGAAAGTGAACAGGTTACTCGTTCGTTCCATGCAGTAGGATCGCAACTCCACTAGTTTTTTATATTAACACCTTGGTGGGAAGATAGCCAATTTTCTCCCATAGAAATGTATGGGAGGGAACCACTAATCTATTTGCATGGTACAGCCAAACCAATGAGCTGAATATTGAGGAGGCATTATTTAGAGAAATAAAACAGGTTACTCGTTCGTTCCAAGAATAAGGATCGCAAGTCCACTAGGTTGTTAAATCAAATCATTGGTGGGAAGATAGCCATTTATCTCTCATAGAAATGTATGGGAGGGAACCACTGATCTATTTGCATGGTACAGCCAAACCAATTAGCTGATTATAGAGGAGACATTATTTTGAGAAAAAAAACAAGTTACTCGCTCGTTCCATGCAGTAGGATCGCAACTCCACTAGTTTGTTAATTTAACACCATGGTGGGAATGTAGCCAATTTTCTCGCATAGAAATGTATGGGAGGGAACCACTAATCTATTTGCATCGTACAGCCAAACCAATGAGCTGAATATAGAGGAGTAATTATTTAGAGAAAGAAAACAGGTTACTCGTTCGTTCCAACAATAAGGATCGCCAGTCCACTAGGTTGTTAAATAAACTCATAGGCTGGAAGATAGCCATTTTTCTCCCATAGAAAAGTATGGGAGGGAACCACTAATCTATTTGCATGGTACAGCCAAACCAATGACATGAATATAGAGGAGGCATTATTTAGAGAAAGGAAACAGGTTACTCGTTCGTTCCATGAATCCAGATCGCAATTCCACTAGTTTGTTAAATTAACACCTTGGTTGGAACATAGCCAATTTTCTCCCATAGAAATCTATGGGAGGGAACCACTAATCTCTTTGCATGGTACAGCCAAACCAATGAACTGAATATAAAGGAGGCATTATTTAGAGAAAGAAAACAGGTTACTCGTTCGTTCCAACAATAAGGATCGCAAGTCCACCTGGTTGTTGTATTAACTCATTGGTGGGAAGATAGCCATTTTTCTCCTATAGAAACGTATGGGAGGGAACAACTAATCTATTTGCATGGTACAGCCAAACCAATGAGCTGATTATAGAGGAGACAATATTTTGAGAAAGAAAACAGGTTACTCGTTCGTTCCATGCAGTAGGATCGCAACTCCACTAGTTTGTTATATAAACACCTTGGTGGGAAGATAGCCAATTTTCTCCCATAGAAATGAATGGGAGGGAACCACTAATCTATTTGCATGGTACAGCCAAACCAATGAGCTGAATATTGAGGAGGCATTATTTAGAGAAAAAAAACAGGTTACTCGTTCGTTCCAAGAATAAGGATCGCAAGTCCACTAGGTTGTTAAATCAAATCATTGGTGGGAAGATAGCCATTTTTCTCTCATAGAAATGTATGGGAGGGAACCGCTAATCTATTTGCATGGTACAGCCAAACCAATGAGCTGATTATTGAGGAGACATTATTTTGAGAAAGAAAACATGTTACTTGTTCGTTCCATGCAGTAGGAACGCAACTCCACTAGTTTGTTAATTCAACACCCTTGTGGGAATGTAGCCAATTTTCTCCCATAGAAATGTATGGGAGGGAACCACTAATCTGTTTGCCTCGTACAGCCATACAAATGAGCTCAATATAGAGGAGGCATTATTTAGAGAAAGAAAACAGGTTTCTCGTTCGTTCCAACAATATGGATCGCAAGTCCACTAGGTTGTTAAATTAACTCATTGGTGGGAAGATAGCCATTTTTCTCCCATAGAAAAATATGGGAGGGAACCACTAATCTATTTGCATGGTACAGCCGAACCAATGAACTGAATATAGAGGAGGCATTATTTTGAGAAAGAAAACAGGTTATTCGTTCGTTTCAAGAATTAAAATTGCAACTCCACTTGGATGTTAAGTTAACACCTTGGTGGGATGATAGCCAAATTTCTCCTATAGAAATGTATGGGAGGTAACCACTAATCTATTTGCATGGTACAGCCAAACCAATGAATTGATGATAGAGGAGGCAGTGTTTTGAGATAGAAAACAGGTTACTCGTTCGTTCCATCAATACGGATCGCAACTCCACTAGTTTGTTAAATTAAAACCTTGGTTGGAACGTAGCCAATTTTCTCCCATAGAAATGTATGGGAGGGAACCACTAATCTATTTGCATGGTACAGCCAAACCAATGACCTGAATATAGAGGAGGCATTATTTAGAGAAAGGAAACAGGTTACTCGTTCGTTCCATGAATACAGTTCGCAACTCCACTAGTTTGTTAAATTAACACCTTGGTTGGAACATAGCCAATTTTCTCCCATAGAAATGTATGGGAGGGAACCACTAATCTATTTGCATGGTACAGCCGAACCAATGAACTGAATATAGAGGAGGCATTGTTTAGAGAAAGGAAACAGGTTACTCGTTCGTTCCATTAATCCAGATCGCAATTCCACTAGTTTGTTAAATTAACACCTTGGTTGGAACATAGCCAATTTTCTCCCATAGAAATCTATGGGAGGGAACCACTAATCTATTTGCATGGTACAGCCAAACCAATGAACTGAATATAGAGGAGGCATTATTTAGAGAAAGAAAACAGGTTACTCGTTCGTTCCAACAATAAGGATCGCAAGTCCACTAGGTTGTTGTATTAACTCATTGGTGGGAAGATAGCCATTTTTCTCCCATAGAAATGTATGGGAGGGAACAACTAATCTATTTGCATGGTACAGCCAAACCAATGAGCTGATTATTGAGGAGACATTATTTTGAGAAAGAAAACAAGTTACTCGTTCGTTCCATGCAGTAGGATCGCAACTGCACTAGTTTGTTATATTAACACCTTGGTGGGAAGGTAGCCAATTTTCTCCCATAGAAATATATGGGTGGGAATCACTAATCTATTTGCATGGTACATCCAAACCAATGAGCTGAATATAGAGGAGGCATTATTTTGAGAAAGAAAACAGGTTACTCGTTCGTTTCATGAATTAAAATTGCAACTCCACTAGGTTGTTAAATTAACACCTTGGTGGGATGATAGCCAAATTTCTCCTATTGAAATGTATGGGAGGGAACCACTAATCTATTTGCATGGTACAGCCAAACCAATGAGTTGATGATAGAGGAGGCAGTGTTTTGAGATAGAAAACAGGTTACTCGTTCGTTCCATCAATACGGATCGCAACTCCACTAGTTTGTTAAATTAAAACCTTGGTTGGAACGTAGCCAATTTTCTCCCATAGAAATGTATGGGAGGGAACCACTAATCTATTTGCATGGTACAGCCTAACCAATGAGCTGATTATAGAGGAGACATTATTTTAAGAAGGAAAACAGGTTACTCGTTCGTTCCATGCAGTTGGATCGCAACTCCACTAGTTTGTTATATTAACACCTTGGTGGGAAGGTAGCCAATTTTCTCCCATAGAAATGTATGGGAGGGAACCACTAATCTATTTGCATGGTACATCCAAACCAATGAGTTGATGATTGAGGAGGCAGTGTTTTGAGATAGAAAACAGGTTACTCGTTCGTTCCATGAATACGGATCGCAACTCCACTAGTTTGTTAAATTAACACCTTGGTTGGAACATAGCCAATTTTCTCCCATAGAAATGTATGGGAGGGAACCACTAATCTATTTGCATGTACAGCCGAACCAATGAACTGAATATATAGGAGGTATTATTTAGAGAAAGGAAGCAGGTTACTCGTTTGTTCCATGAATCCAGATCGCAATTCCTCTAGTTTGTTAAATTAACACCTTGGTGGGAAGATAGCCATTTTTCTCCCATAGAAAAGTATGGGAGGGAACCACTAATCTATTTGCATGGTACAGCCAAACCAATGAGCTGATTATAGAGGAGACATTATTTTGAGAAAGAAAACAGGTTACTCGTTCGTTCCATGCAGTAGGATCGCAACTCCACTAGTTTGTTTATTTACACGATGGTGGGAAGATAGCCATTTTTCTCCCATAGAAATGTATGGGAGGGAACCACTAATCTATTTGCATGGTACAGCCAAACCAATGAGCTGAATATTGAGGAGGCATTATTTAGAGAAATAAAACAGGTTACTCGTTCGTTCCAAGAATAAGGATCGCAAGTCCACTAGATTGTTAAATCAAATCATTGGTGGGAAGATAGCCATTTTTCTCTCATAGAAATGTATGGGAGGGAACCACTAATCTATTTGCATGGTACAGCCAAACCAATGAGCTGATTATAGAGGAGACATTATTTTGAGAAAGAAAACAGGTTACTCGCTCGTTCCATGCAGTAGGATCGCAACTCCACTAGTTTGTTATTTTAACACCCTTGTGGGAATGTAGCCAATTTTCTCCCATAGAAATGTATGGGAGGGAACCACTAATCTATTTGCATCGTACAGCCAAACAAATGAGCTGAATATAGAGGAGGCATTATTTAGAGAAAGAAAACAGGTTACTCGTTCGTTCCAACAGTAAGGATCGCAAGTCCACTAGGTTGTTAAATTAACTCATTGGTGGGAAGATAGCCATTTTTCTCCCATAGAAAAGTATGGGAGGGAACCACTAATCTATTTGCATGGTACAGCCAAACCAATGAGCTGATTATAGAGGAGGCATTAGAGAAAGAAAACAGGTTACTCGTTCGTTCCAACAATAAGGATCGCAAGTCCACTAGGTTGTTGTATTAACTCATTGGTGGGAAGATAGCCATTTTTCTCCCATAGAAATGTATGGGAGGGAACCACTAATCTATTTGCATGGTACAGCCAAACCAATGAGCTGATTATTGGAGAGATTTTATTTTGAGAATAAAAACAGGTTACTCGTTCGTTCCATGCAGTAGGATCGCAACTGCACTAGTTTGTTATATTAACACCTTGGTGGGAAGGTAGCCAATTTTCTCCCATAGAAATGTATGGGAGGGAATCACTAATCTATTTGCATGGTACAGCCAAACCAATGAGCTGAATATAGAGGAGGCATTATTTTGAGAAAGAAAATATGTTACTCGTTCGTTTCATGAATTAAAATTGCAACTCCACTAGGTTGTTAAATTAACACCTTGGTGGGATGATAGCCAAATTTCTCCTATAGAAATGTATGGGAGGGAACCACTAATCTATTTGCATGGTACAGCCAAACCAATGAGTTGATGATAGAGGAGGCAGTGTTTTGAGATAGAAAACAGGTTACCCGTTCGTTCCATCAATACGGATCGCAACTCCACTAGTTTGTTAAATTAAAACCTTGGTTGGAACGTAGCCAATTTTCTCCCATAGAAATGTATGGGAGGGAACCACTAATCTATTTGCATGGTACAGCCAAACAAATGAGCTGATTATGGAGGAGACATTATTTTGAGAAAGAAAACAGGTTACTCGTTCGTTCCATGCAGTAGGATCGCAACTCCACTAGTTTGTTATATTAACACTTTGGTGGGAAGGTAGCCAATTTTCTCCCATAGAAATGTATGGGAGGGAACCACTAATCTATTTGCATGGTACAGCCAAACCAATAAGCTGAATATAGAGGAGGCATTATTTAGAGAAAGAAAACAGGTTACTCGTTCGTTCCTACAATAAGGATCGCAAGTCCACTAGGTTGTTAAATTAACTCATTGGTGGGAAGATAGCCGATTTTCTCCCGTAGAAATGTATGGGAGGGAACCACTAATCTATTTGCATGGTACAGCCAAACCAATGAGCTGATTATAGAGGAGACATTATTTTGAGAAGGAAAACAGGTTACTCGTTCGTTCCATGCAGTAGGATCGCAACTCCACTAGTTTGTTATATTAACACCTTGGTGGGAAGGTAGCCAATTTTCTTCCATAGAAATGTATGGGAGGGAACCACTAATCTATTTGCATGGTACAGCCAAACCAATGAGCTGAATAAAGAGGGGGTATTATTCTGAGAAAGAAAACAGGTTACTTGTTCGTTCCATGAATTAAAATTGCAACTCCACTAGGTTGTTAAATTAACACCTTGGTGGGAAGATAGCCAAATTTCTCCTATAGAAATGTATGGGAGGGAACCACTAATCTAATCGCGTCGCATAGCCAAACCAATGAGACTATTGGAAAGGAGGCACTATTAAGAGAAAGTGAACAAGTTACTCGTACGTTTCATGAATAGGAATCGTAACTCCACTAGGTTGTTATATTTACACCTTGGTATGAAGAGAGCCAATTTTCTCCCATAGAAATGTATGGGAGGGAACCTCTTATCTAATTGCATCGTATAGCCAAACCAATGAGACTATTGAAAAGGAGGCATTATTTAGAGTACAGGTTACTCGTACGTTCCATCTATAAGGATCGCAACTCCTCAAGGTTGGTAAATTAACACCGCAGTGGGAAGAGAGCCAATTTTCTCTTATAGAACTATCTTAACGTCATAGTGTTGTCGAGGCTTCTTATACAAGAAAACCAATGCACACTTGGAAGATAGCAGTGACCATCCCTCTTTATCTGTTTGATGTCACCTTAGGCATATAAGCTTCAGTGTGGGTTTAACAAGCAATTCAAAAGTAGGTTCCCACCCATACATTTCTATGGACATCTCTATGGTAAGGTTTGACTATCTTGACATCTAGGTGTTGATGAGGCTTCTAATTCAAGTAAACCAATGCATACATGGAAGATAGCATGGACCATCACACTTTCTGAAATTTATGTCACTTCAGGCATATAAGCTTCAGTGAGTGTTTAACATGCAATTCAAAAGTAGGTTCCCACCCATACATTGCTATGGACATCTCTATGGTAAAGTTTAAATATCTTAACATCTAGGTGTTGATGAGGCTTCTAATTTAAGTAAACCAATACATACATGGAAGATGGCAGGGACCATATCTCTTTCTATAATTGATGTCACCTTAGGCATATGAGCTTCAGTGTGGGTTTAACAAGCAATTCAAAAGTCGGTTCCCACCCATACATTTCTATGGACATCTCTATGGTAAAGTTTAACCATCTTAACGTCACGGTGTTGACGAGGCTTCTAATACAAGAAAACCAATGCACACTTGGAAAATAGCAGTTACCATCTCAATACATACATGGAAGATGGCAGGGACCATATCTCTTTCTATAATTGATGTCACCTTAGGCATATGAGCTTCAACAAGCAATTCAAAAGTAGGTTCCCACCCATACATTTCTATGGACATCTCTATGGTAAAGTTTAACTATCTTAACGTCATAGTGTTGACGAGGCTTCTAATACAAGAAAACCAATGCACACTTGGAAGATAGCAATGACCATCCCTCTTTATCTGTTTGATGTCACCTTAGGCATATAAGCTTCAGTGTGGGTTTAACAAGCAATTCAAAAGTACATTCCCACCCATACATTTCTATGAACATCTCTATGGTAAAGTTAGACTATCTTGACATCTAGGTGTTGAGGTGTTGATGAGGCTTCTAATTCAAGTATACCAATGCATACATGGACGATAGCAGGGACCATATCTCTTTTTATAATTTATGTCACCGTAGGCACATAAGCTTCAGTGTGGGTTTAACAAGCAATTCAAAAGTAGGTTCCCACCCATACATTTCTATGGACATCTCTATGGTAAAGTTTGACTATCTTGACATTTAGGTGTTGATGAGGCTTCTAATTCAAGTAAACCTATGCATACATGGAAGATAGCAGGGAAAATCCCCCTTTCTATATTTGATGTGACCTAAGGCATATAAGCTTCAGACTGTGTTTAACAAGCAATTCAAAAGTAGGTTCCTCACCCATACATTTCTATGGACATCTCTATGGTAAAGTTTGACTATCTTAACGTCAAGGTGTTGACGAGGCTTCTAATACAAGAAATCCAATGCACACTTGGAAGATAGAAGTGACCGTCCCTCTTTATCTGTTTGATGTCACCTTAGGCATATTAGCTTCAGTGTGGGCTTAACAAGCAATTCAAAAGTAGGTTCCCACCCATACATTTCTATGGACATCTCTATGGTAAAGTTTAACTATCTTAACGTCATAGTGTTGACGAGGCTTCTAATACAAGAAAACCAATGCACACTTGGAAGATAGCAATGACCATCCCTCTTTATCTGTTTGATGTCACCTTAGGCATATAAGTTTCAGTGTGGGTTTAACAAGCAATTCAAAAGTAGGTTCCCACCCATACATTTCTATGGACATCTCTATGGTAAAGTTTGACTATATTAACATCAAGGTGTTGACGAGGCTTCTAATACCAATGCACACTTGGAAGATAGCAGTGACCATCCCACTTCATCTGTTAGATGTCACCTTAGGCATATAAGCTTCAGTGTGGGTTTAACAAGCAATTCAAAAGTAGGTTCCCACCCATACATTTCTATGGACATCTCTATTGTAAAGTTTGACTATCTTAGCGTCAAGGTGTTGATGAGACTTGCAATATGAGCAAACCACTGCATATATGGAACATAGCAGTGACCACACCTCTATCTCTTTTAGATGACATCTCAAGTATACCTTCTTCAGTATGGGTTTAACAAGCGATTCAAAAGTAGGTTCCCACCCATACATCTCTATGGGAAATCATCCATACATCTCTATGGGAAATAATGGCTATCTTAGCATCCAGGTGTTGATGAGACTTGTACTATGAGCAAACCACTGCACACATGGAAGATAGCAGTGACCATGACTCTATCTCTTTTTGATGACACCTCGAGCATACCTTCTTCAGTATGGGTTTAACAAGCAATTCAAAAGTAGGTTCCCACCTATACATTTCTATGGGAAATTTTTGACTATCTTAGCATCCAGGTGTTGATGAGACTTGTACTATGAGCAAACCACTGCATACATGGAAGATAGCAGTGACCACGCCTCTATCTCTATTAGATGACACCCTGAGCATACCTGCCTCAGTATGGGTTTAACAAGCGATTCAAAAGTAGGTTCCCACCCATACATCTCTATGGGAAATCATCCATACATCTCTATGGCTATCTTAGCGTCAAGGTGTTGATGAGACTTGCAATATGAGCAAACCACTGTGTACATGGAAGATAGCAGTGACCACGCCTCTATCTCTATTTGGTGACAAGCTGAGCATACCTGCTTCAGTATGGGTTTAACAAGCAATTCAAAAGTAGGTTCCCACCTATACATTTCTATGGGAAATAATGGCTATCTTAGCATCCAGGTGTTGATGAGACTTGTAGTATGAGCAAACCACTGCATACATGGAAGATAGCAGTGACCACGCCTCTATCTCTATTTGGTGACAACCTGAGCATACCTGCTTCAGTATGGGTTTAACAAGCGATTCAAAAGTAGGTTCCCACCCATACATTTCTATGGGCAGAGATATTTGCCTCCTGCAGGATCATGCGTAGAGTTACTTGATTCCTGCAGGAGTCATCCATGGAGAAACTTCACTCCTGCATTGCAGTCGCATTCTTTATGCATGAGAGATACCAGTACGATTTTGGAAATGAGAACGTCATTGCGATGTTTCATTATTACCCTCCCCGTCATAACGTCATTGATATTGAAGGTTGTGGGAGTCCAGACGCCATTTTTTTGGTCAGTACATCGGAAAACATCACGAACGAGCTTGAAACCCCCCCCCCCCCCCCCCCCCAAACGTCAAAACGAGGTTAACTTTTCGAAAATAGTTTGGAGATACCCCCTTCGTGTACTGCTAATTGGAGGAAGATTTTAAGTAGGGTCACATATCTAAAGACCTCACAAATGCCCAAGTGGACACAATGCACACCAGCACAGCCCATGATGTTCATTTTGCATGGAGAATGGGGACATAGTCGTCATACTCGGCCTGATAGAAGTTCCCTGCCACTGGTGACCCTAGGGTGTGCTTGGCTGCAAAGTCTTGGACCTTCCAGTTGGCTCTTCCTTCTCTGGATGGACCCAAAACCAGTTCATTGAACTTGACGTCTGAAGGTTGCTTATACACTGGGTTAATGGGGACAGAGGTGTAGACCAGTGTTGGGCAGTCATGTGACCTTACCCAGGAATATGTACCGGTGGAGGCCTGTACCCTGTGGTGGGCCTGAGCCTCTGTAAGGAGCAAGGACCGTTCCCTTAGCTATGTCACAGCCAGGGATGTCCACCACAAGCCAGTGCTTGATTTCTCTCCTGATGGGGTTCTGACGAGATGGAGCATCTGGGTCTGCAAATGTTCGTGAAAGAAACGAATTAATTCTCCCATGTAGCACCTATACATTTCCCAGCTTCGTACCAGTCATTGCCACTGTGTACTTGGAGCCTGGCTCCGTGGGCCACGTGACCGTTGGTTGATTCTGCACCTGAAGATGGATGGCGGCATAATACCTGCACCGGACCCCTGGCATCATCTCGTCACCTGAGTTGGCGTCAGAACGTTTCCAAGCTCGCATTTCACTCCAGAGTCGTATGATACCTGTAGACACCGTAGCAAAAGAAAATTAGTAACTAACGCTTGCGCCGAGTTGTTTTACTTTTGCTAGTTCCGTTGGCGCAACGTCCACAACATCAGGAAGGCAGCAGTGTTCTTTAAACTTCTGCTCCACAGCCATACAAATTTATAGTACTTTTAACCCTTCACGCTCACAAAAGTCTGGAGACGAGGCGTAGTAATGCTTTCCAGTTGGTTGCGATGGGGGTTGGAGGCCTATAGCAAGCAGCTGTCTTGTATGAGCGCGCGCATTCACACTGTGTCGAAGGGAAATTGGGCAGCGCCACGGATTCAAACGGTAGCAATGTCGTTACCGAACATAAAACTGCTACCTCTTTCGGTCCCAATGGTGTCCGTTCGTATGTGCCTGCCGTCTAGAGCGCTGTTTACCGCTCCTCGACTGAGCACCCCACTGCTGGAGGGCCTCGGGCGTACCTCACACGGTGTTACGCAGACCAGGTCCATTGTTCGCTACAGCTGGCACAGTGGAAGAAGGACCGTGGTGAGGTGCGGTAAGCGTGGAAAACGTAAAACGTGCAAGGCTGTTGCAAAAAGGTTCAGACGCACAGGATCTGGAAACCTGAAATATTGGCCTGCGGGCAAGAGTCATAGGATGCTAGTTAAATCGCGCAAAAGGAGGCTTCAGCTGAGGAAGAAGAGATACACCACCAGCGTACAGTTGAAAACCTTGAACAAGATGCTAGCTGGATATTAGGGTTCGTTCGCAAATATCAGTGCTTTGTACTGCTTGCAGTGTCATATAATACATTCACAGTAGTATGTATTGTGTGTATGTGTTGTGTGTGTGTGTGCATAGATTGAAGACCTTACGTAAGGTATTCAATCTATGGTGTGTGTGTGATTGCCAAGGTGAATAGCTAGGATGGGCTACGTTCCTCGTTTGATCGGCTGAGCTAGTTCCTCTATTCTGGGAGAGGCCTTTGCCTTTCTTGCCTTCTCACTGACAGTAAACGCATCAGGATTGAATTGGACACTGTCCATAGTCTCTCTGACAATGGGCTTGGCCAGATCGCACATTCTGGGGTGAGGGGAGTGGCAGTTGAGAATGGGAAAGGAGCAGGAGGGGAGGGGTTACAGATACCTTGTGCTTGGGACTGCGTTCATAGCTCCACTGCTTATTTTCCATATCACCTCTCTACTTGGCTGGTATCCATCAGAGTATTTCTTGGCCTTTCCAAGTTGCATGACTCTCTCAGTAGGCACTGCCTGCAGTGTGCCTAAGTGTTTCAAAGTCGCCTGATATGTCTTCCTCCCGCTCCTCCCCTTCCTCCGTCTTCCCTCCCCTTACCTGGACTGATGGTCCATTGTGGATCTCTGAATGGGCCTTCAACGTGTTTCTTGGCTGAGGCCAACTGTGCAGTATACTCTGAGGCCACACAGGCTTTGGCAGCAGAACTTACAATAGTTTCCACCTGTTGTGATGAGAGTGATTATTTGGAGGAAGCTGGCACGCGTGCGTTGTGGCGTACCTGTTTGCCGGGCATATAGGCGGGATGGGTCTGTCTGGGTGTGGCCAACTGAGCAGTGTGAGGTCTGCATTGGTGCAACATAGCTGATCTGGTTGGCCGCCATATTGGCGAACACCGCCCACAGCTGTATTGGAACTGTTCCCTGGGGGAAGGCATGGAGAGGAGGTAAAGAAAGGCATGGGGAGGAGGTGAATGGAGGGGGGTAGCCTATGGCAGACATTCTGTTAGTGTACCTGTGTTCAATGTATGATTCTGGTGCAGTCTTGTGTCTTGCAAGACTGATCACCCTCTGGGTAGGCTGAGCTGACATAGCTCTCCGTGGGATGCTCCATATTCCGGATGATCTGCCACAGCCATACACAAATTCAGGGCTGCAGTGGGAGATGTGACATGGCTTGTGTAAGGCTTGGTGATATGGTGGAGTGCGTGACGTGTCTCTACTGCTTACATGTCAGTGTCTGTCCGGTGGTCTTTCTTGGATTCTGCCAGGACCTGCAAACGTGGGGTTGCAATCGCTTCCATCGCGGCCCTGCTAATCGGCCACATTGTGTCTTGATTACCCCACTGCAAGGTTGGCCTGTGGGGAGGGGGGGGGGGGGGGGGGGGGGGGGGGGGGGGGGTGGGAGGGATAGTTCAAGACGTCGTACGTGACCAGGGGCGATCGGCTGTCCACGGCAGTTATATAATAGCATTACCCAAAACTGGTCCAGTAGGTTGCCTTCGACGCTTTCGGGACTGAAAGTTGCAGCAAACGACTGCTTTTGCTATAGATACGATTAGATGCCGTGCCGAAATCTTCGGAAAGACGGGGCACTGGGGCGGGAATGTACGTGAGTTAGTGCGTAAGTACTCACAACGGCCAACGTACCCTCGTTGGCTGTCATTTCACTACATTGGACACTTGCACCTGCACGCACGGAGGCGTTGCTGGATGGTTGCTATGACAGTGATCACATGAACGCTCAAAAAAGCACCACGTGTAAACAAGAAAAGATGGCGGGCTAAATCAATGGCTACGAAGCTAGACAGTCGTAGAGAGAAAAAGCGCGTGCTACAGCAACTTAACGCTCACCTCCTGGATATCAAAGGTGCAAAAGCCAGCATCCATGCAAACAGAGAAGGTACGTGACCAAGTAACGTCGTAACCCGACACCCTGGCCTAGCTCAGTAATTTTCCCAGATGTTCGGATCGCGACCTCTCATCTGCAGCATTCTGGTCCCATGAAAAAGTAAGGGTTACCAAAGTAAGGAGTAGTATGCCTTGCATGTCTATGTACTATCCAAATGCATGCACTCACAGGGTCCACTCTTTTATGGAACCCTCATGCCACGGTCTGGTGCCGCTGGCGAGGTCAGTCCTTACTGCTCCAGGCGTCCCCCCTTCCCGCTCTGACTCTGACGTCGTAACTCTTATCGGAGAACCACAGAACCGTGTTCAGACGGCAAAAAATTTGGGCGGGAAACAGATTGGCAACACGACTGCCTCCTGTCATCAGCCAGCAGCGAATATGGTTGCCAGGGCTGGGGAAAGGCCATTGGTGCTTGAGTCTGACACAGGCGTACAGTCACTTGACCCCAGAGCCAGGCAAGGCCAATACTCTGAACCTGTAGTCTTGTGACCTCAGTCCCCCCCTCTCCCTCTGTCCCTACCATGTGTGAAGGTATCTGGCAAGGAGGTACTGTACAGTCTGGATTAGGCGCACGTTGGGGAGAGTGCTGCCCTACAGGGCTGCCCAGCACCACACCTTCTCTCTGGAGAGGAAGGTGTTTAATGTATGGAAGGAGGTGTGGTGGAGTGGTCGGCGTGAATGGAAGCTGGTCATCAGGGCAGATTGCCATAATAGGTATAGCCTGACACTGGGTGTGGCTTACACTGGGTTTGACCAATGCCTTGATCAGGTATCGGCTGTGGCAGGCTGTATGGAAGGCGTGGTCTGTGTATGTTAGAATTGAGAAGGGGAGGAAGAGAAAGAGGAAGAAGGCTCTAGAACTTGGTGGGTCATTAGACTGTCATCAAACATTGGCATCACACTACCTAAATCACATGCCCATATCACCCTAAGTCATGTGATCATGTCATATCACCCTAAGTCATGTGACTAAGTGGTACTTAAATTTCAGCATCTCGCAACTTGAGGAGGTCTGTCTGGTTGGCATGGCGACGATACATAGCTATGAGGAGGCAGAGGCGGGGCCACAAGTGTGATGCCCAGCAGTGGAGCGATGAGTGCAGGCTGCGGCAGGCCTGGGGTGTGTGGAGGAGGGCATTGGGCCTGAGTGTGCAGCACGTGATAGCTGATACCTCAGCCCTTCAGCACTGGGCACACTCCCTCCAGTATAAGGTGTGTGGGGGTCTGGGCCCCACATCAGTATAAGGGGGGGGGGGGGGGTGGATCTGGGGACCCTTCAGTATGAACTGTGGGTCTGGGCTCCCTCCAGTATAAAGTGTGTGGGTCTGGGGACCTTCCATATAAGGTGTGTGGGTCTGGGGCCCCCTTCAGTGTATGGGTCAGGGGACTCATGGTGGGTATGTGCATCTGTGTGGGCTTTTATTACTTAGTAGGGCTCCTACTGTTGGGTGTTAAGCACGTCTGCACTTTGCAGGGGTAACTAGCTCCATTTAATGCACTTGTTCACCTCCAGGCATGGCATACCTGGATTGCTGCCCTGAGGACCAGGGCAGTGCAAAATAACATGGTGGCCACTTCTCTCCAACGTCATTACCACACCGTTCTCTGTGGGGTTTGGGAGGCGTGGTTGAATTACACCGCAGCTCAGAAGGCCCAGGCTAGGATGACAAGTCAGTGACCATGTTAGGAGGGGGTGTGGCTAAAGCATATATATATATATATTTGCCATTTGTATCAGGGGAAGCTGAAAATTTTCGTACCACTTTATCTCTCACGAGATATTTTGATACCTGGAGTGTGCGATACCTCAGAGCTAGACAGGTGGCTCAGTTTGCAGAGCTGGTGACAAGGAAAGGAATAATAGCCCGAGAAAGAAGAGCATTTGTGTACTGGAAGCTATGTATCCTTGTGTGTGTGTGTGTGGTGTGTGTGTGTATGTGGGGGTATGTGTGTGTATGTATGTGAGGTATGTGTGTATGTGGGTATGTGTGTGCACGTGTGTGTATGTGGGGGTATTTGGGGGGATATGTGTGTGTAAACAGGTTTCTATAAAGAATGCTGTTACCTGATTAACTGTGTGTTTAGATAGGCACCTGTGCCACCACAGGAAGTCCCTGATGGCTGAGGTCTCACTTCAGTACTCATCAGTGTTGAAGGTTTACGATTCCCCACCCCCTCCCCCTCTTTCCTCCTCTTGATGATGTCATTATTCATCTTTCCCCATGACCACAGAGGAAGGTGTTGGTTGCGTTCAGGTCCTACACAAGGCAGCAACTCCAGCAGAGACAAAGCACCACCATGGCAAGAGACTTTGCTTTGAAGAAGGTGAGGTCATTTTTTGATCCTCGCAAACAGTTTTGGCTGGTCCCCCCATCCAGCGATGTTGATAAACTGTATAATTTGGTTCTTAAATGGTTAATCTATTTCTGAATGTTGTATATTATTGCCCATGGTAACCACACACAACAGTGCCTGACCCACTCTTGGAGTGTGTGGGTGAGAAGGTGGGAATGGTGTGGTGAGGAAAGGGCACGCCCCCTCACTCTGAAGGCAGCAGGCTACCATCGGTAGGCTGTAATGGTGTTTCCATCAGTTACATGATGTTCATTTTTTATTTTTTCCAAAATCTTTTTGGAAGGCAAAATTTGCTTCGCCGTGTAATGGAGTCCTGGCAGGCCTATGTGGTGTGTCGTAAGAAGAGAAGAGCTGTCCTTGTGGTTGCTGACACTCACTTCAAGAAGAAGGCTCTCCCAAGGTACTGGGCCTCAAAAGAACCCATGAACTCTACTGATGGCTAAACCTTGGCAGGTATTTTGGAGCTATGAGGGAGTTTGTTGTCCACACTGGCTACAAGCGGGAGATCCTTACAAGTGCACTGGACTTCAGACAGTGAGCTGGTATCCTTTCGGGCACAGCTTGGTTGTTGACTGGCTCCTTTGTCTACTGCAGGTGTAGCTTGATGGGCAGATACTTTGGCCTGTGGTGTGGAGCATATAGGCTGAGCCAGGACGTTAGGATGATGGAGAGGATGGTAATGTGTGTGTGTGTGTGTGTGTGTGTGTGTGTGTGTGTGTGTGTGCGTGTGTGTGTGTGTGTGTGTGTGCATGTGTGTGTACATGTACATGTATGTGTGTGTGTGTGAGTCAATGGCTTACCAAACAACAGGCCATACTTCACAGAGAAGATGTTGTCAAGAGGGAAGCGTTAAGAAGTTGGAAGCATCGTACAAGAGATGCGTTTAAGCACCTTGAAAAGGAGGTTGGTCAGTGAGGGAGTGTGTGTTTGCACGTGTACATGTATGTGCATTGAGTAGAAAGAGACTGGTTGTGCTATTAGTATGGTGGTAGGTCTGGCTATATAGTCATGCTCTCCCACATTAGGGGCGTGCCTCACTCCACTACCGTCACAACACGAAAAGCCGAGTGCTCTCTAAATGGAGGCAGTTTGTACACTTGCAGCATGCCAGGTGTGTCAGTCAAGCATTCCACCCCATTGCCACTCCCTCCCTTCCCCCCCCCCCTTCCGCCTTTCATTGCCCTTCATTGCCCCCTCCCCCCCCCCCCCACCCAGGGTGCTCTATCACCAGCGTGCTCTGAAGCATTGCTCAGGGAGGTTACTCAGGAGGGCGTGGTCTGGATGGGCATCAGCTGAGTGTGCAATATATGGAATATGCCACGTGTTGATTTTGGTTTCCCGCTCTACATGTGATGCAGTTTGTTTTGAAGAGAAGGCTGTCACACAAAGAGCGCCATGCTGCAAGGAAGCATTACGAAAAGGTTTTGCAGATCAAATTGCTCCATGCCTGGAAGGTTAGCCAGATGAATACTTCACACATCAGTTCATTGTATGTTCACCTAGAATAGGGCATGTGCAAACTGCTCTGTTCAATACTGATATTCTTATGTTCCCCCTCTTTTTGTCACATCTATTTACCATTAACCCTCCGTACCCTGTATTACCATTAACCCTCCTGTACCATTAACCCCCTTGTATCCTGTATTACCATTCACCCTCCTGTACCGTATCCTGTATTACCATTAATTAACCTTCCTGTAGACCTATCACAAGTACTCCGAAGTGAAAAAGGCAAAAATAGAAAAAGCTATTTCTTTGTACCATCAACATCTCAGCAAGTATGTGTGTGCACGGTGTGTGTGTGTGTGTGTGGGTGTGGGTGTGGGTGTGGGTGGGTGGGTGGATGGATGGATGGATGTGGTACATGTATGTATTATTTTATCTCTAGGTTACTTGCTGTCTGGTTGTAGATAGCTCAGAGTCCTAACATTCCTTAACAGAGACATGTGTGTGCTATGGCCAGACAACCAGGGATGGAGACATACCTTTACCTAGGAACATGACATTGTGTTAGCACATCACAGAGTGTGGTACATAACCTCCCACACACCTAACATACCAGATCTATAGGGATCTTTGATAAGGCAGTGTGTAGTATCATGTGACCAGCAGTGGGGTATCATGTGACCAGCAGTGGGTATCATGTGACCAGCAGTGGGGTATCATGTGACCAGCAATGGATATCATGTGACCAGCAGTGGGGTATCATGTGACCAGCAGTGGGGTATCATGTTCCATAACTCCATCCACCTCTCTAGGGGTGTACTACATCAGTGGGTGGCTTATACCAGGCACAGAGTGAGACTGAAGGAGATGAAACGTTGCTCTGTCTACCACTGGAGGCTTAGAACAATGAAGGCTGTATGTGTGTGTGTGTGTGTGTGTGTGTGTGTGTGTGTGTGTGTGTGTGTGTGTGTGTGTGTGTGTGTGTGTGTGTGTGTGTGTGTGTGTGTGTGTGTGTGTGTGTGTGTGTGTGAAGGAGGAGCTAAAGAGGTACTCTATCCCATCATGGTGGGACGTGTAGTATTACCACCAATGGCAGCAGGAGGTGGCCATCAGTGGTGCCTGCACCATGGCAGAGAACCAAGAGGTGTACCAAGCCACGCAGCTGCTTAACAAGGGTAAGTAAGTCTCATATACCACACACATGCACTTACACAACATGCACACTCACAACACATGCACACTTACACAACATCACACTCACCACACATGCACACTTACACACTCACTATGCACTTACATACATGCACACTTGCACACTCTCACTACACATACACACTCACCACACACACTACACTATTACCAGTCAGGACAGGGGCTGCTCTGAGGAGATGGAGAAGTCATTGTAGAGAGCGTTTACAAGAAAAAGAGAATGTTGAGAAAGCGTTAGTGACTTCTGAAAGAAGATTGAAGATATGGTGTTTTGGCGTTTGGCTTAGCTACCATCATCTGTGTATCAGGAAAAATGTGTGTGAGTGTGTTTGATTATAGGGAGAAAGGGAGGGGATGTGTGTGTTGATCCTGTTGAGGTCAGGGGTAACCATGGTGACTTGATCAACAGCGTGCAGCGTGTTTATCAGTTTACATGTGTGGGTGAAGTTGGACTGGGCACCATGATCATCATATATGGTGTGTGTGTGTGTGTTATTGTGCAGCTGATGAAGAGGCAGTGCTTGTGGTTCCACAGTGTACGACTGCTTTCATCAAGTTATTCAATATGGAGAATACAGGTACTGTGTGTGTGTGTGTGTGGGGGGGGGGGTGCATGTATTCAGGCCCATGTATGTACGTATGTATGGTGCATGTATGTATTGTGTATGTATGTATGTTGTATGTATGTACATACATATGTACGTATGTAAGTATGTATGTACGTATGTATGTACGTATGTATGTACGTATGTATGTACGTATGTATGTACGTATGTATGTACGTATGTATGTACGTATGTATGTTGCATGTATGTATGTTGTATGTATGTATGTATGTACGTATGTATGTACGCACATATGTACGTATGTATGTATGTACGCACATATGTATGTATGTATGTATGTAATGTATGTATGTATGTATGTATATGGTTATCAATGTGTTCTGTTTAATGATCAGTTGATGCATGCTGTGGTGATCCGTCAGAAGACCAAGCTATCCCTCTGGTACTGGAGTCATGCACTTCAGAACAAGGTGAGAGCCTCCTAAGGTCCCCTGTAAAGGAGGGGGGAGGGGTAATGAGATCATGTGTGAGTGTGGTCTGCAGGCTATGGCAGCATGGAGGTCATATACCGTGGAGAGGAGGAGAAAGATGGCCAGGTACTCGAGAGCTATGGAGGTGTACAGGTGCAGACTGCTCACAGCTGGGGTTAGATGTTGGATTCAGGTCAGTAGTGTGTTCTTGGTGTGCCGAGGGATTGATGGCATGGGCACTACCTCTTATTCAAAGTATGCTGCAACAGTGCAAGACCAGCGGCTCAAGAACGTGCTATTGTTGCAGTCCAAGGTCAGCCATCTTTATGGTCAGCCATCTTTATGGTCAGCCAGCTAGCTTTATGGCCAGCCGTCTTTATGGTCAGCCATCTTTATGGTCAGCCATCTTTATGGCCAGCCATCTTTATGGTCAGCCATCTTTATGGCCAGCCATCTTTATGGTCAGCCATCTTTATGGCCAGCCATCTTTATGGTCAGCCATCTTTCTTTATGGATGGGAATAAAGTACGTTAGTGATGACATCATCACCAGGAAGCTGAGGTGGCTATGTGCTGTGTGAGAAGGTGTGCACTGCACTGGAGAGAGGTGTGCAGGAGGAGGAGACTTGCCAGAGGTCTTGGTGATGGTGTGGTGGGCAGGGAGCCATGTCATGTGTTGAGAGCCGAGCAGCAAAAGCAGTCATGTGATGAATGGAGCAAGCTGGTCGGGTATGTAGGGATTTACTGCCTAGTTTGCACCATGGGGGGTGGGGGGGGGGGGGGGGGAAGCTTAGGAATATATTAAAATATAGGAGGAGTGGGGTTAAACGGCATGCCAAGGTTTTTACGTAGTGCGATAAATAAACACCTTTGTCATGCAAAGCCTCAGGATCAGGGGTTAAATAATTGAAGTTGTATCACCTCCGATGGGCAGAACATGTCTGCATCGGAAGTACCATTTATTACGGTTCAGGGTTTATTCTAAACACACCTAGCGTATATTTAGGAATGGTTAACGCTCACGTACAATCATGTGAATTCCTGGTGGATATGGTAGCTGACTGGGTATGTGTGGATATGGTAGCTGTCTGGGTATGTGTGGATAGACTGGGTATGTATGGATATGGTAGCTGACTGGGTATGTGTGGATATGCTTAGCTTTATTTGTCCTGCAGCAGTGGTGTGGTATGTCATGTCATAGTGATTGTGTGTGTCATGAATTGTTCATGTTAACAATCTGGTCAGGAAGCTGAAGATAGGCCCTTGCACCAGACTGCCCCCAAGGCGACCACACTACCTCCACTTCCCTCCATCACCTGAAGTGGGACCACCTATGCAGTCATCTGATGTCCCTGAACATTGTTCACTTTCAAAATCACCTGTTTCATCAGACATTCTTTGTCAGAGCTCATCTGAGATACCTTCCTCATCAACTTCTCCCCTCATAATCACAGGGGAAAACCCTTCCACAGATGATGACATCACCTGCACCAGAGTTCCCACCCTGTTGGGGTCTGTACCCTGTGCATATACTGTGGGCGTGCCAAGCTCCACCCACCCCATTACCTCTTCGGCCAGCCGCAGCGGCTGGGCTGCCTCTGCACACATGAGCACAGCTGCTTTCACATCAGGGGTCATGGACTTGCAGCCGTCAGACCCGTCCTTGGACCACCCCGCACTTCAAACGGAGGTCGCATTGATACGATGTGAGATCATGAAATTCTATCATTTGAAGATGAACAGGAGGTAACATTGGATGGATTGCAAGTTTTCATAACATTTAAATTTTCCTAACCCTTAAGGACCCTCCAGGAACAAATGCTTGTGGCTGTCAGAGATCAAGATGAAACTAAAGTCTGCATTGTGAGTTCTTTTAACTGAGTGTTGCTTAGCAATGGTGACATGTGGGTGTGTCCTCAGCTGCAACAACAGATTAGCGAGATAGATGTGCAATTGAAGACAGATGAACCGAGGGTCAGAGCCCTAACTGCAAAAATACAACATCTCCTTTCCACCTGTGCGTAACCATGGAGTGTACTTTTACCTTCCATGCAACAGCTGCCACTATGTCACAAACGCAATGTCACAAATTTGTAATTTATTGTCAGGATGCGTTGAACTGTGGGTAAGCAACGTGTGTTTGTGTGTGAGTGTGTGTGTGTACGTGTCAGTCTAGTGGACAGCCACGTGTTCAGGCTGTAGGTTGATGAGTGTATTACTTGAGCTGACCAGCTCTGCAATGGACACGCGACCTCGCTGCCTGATAAACTTGGCCACAGACTCTAACTCTTCTCTGGAGACATAGATGAACTTTCCCCTGTCGTCCACAACACCGGTGAGCTGGCCAGCTTCCTGCAGGGTATTGACACGGCTGATAGCGTCCTGTGTTCTCAGATTGAACTGGGAAGCCAGATCTTCAAGGAACACCACCTTTGTTCTCTGAGGGACAAGTGAGGTAATGATGGATGGGACAACATCACGTTGGGGTTTTTACTTTGATGTAATCGATGAACTCTTGAAGAAGATTTTCGCTCTGTAATGGACCAAAACATGACCTCCAGTGCGAATACCTACTGCACTCCATACCTCACTCTCCTGTTGAGTCTCTCCAGTTTCCTCGACAACAAATGACTCCTTCAGTTTCAAGTACTCCTCATATTCCTTCCTTTCCTGCTCCTCTTTCTGCTGCCTAAGCTCTTCCTCCTATGGAATGGTCAACAGGACTTATCCATAACACCCCCACATGTACACCCACCCCACATGTACACCCACCCCCACATGTACACCCACCCCCACATGTACACCCACCCCCACATGTACACCCACCTTCTTTTCCTGCTCAATCTTCTTCCGCTCTTCTTCCTCTTGTCTCTCTTCCTCTTTCAGTGCCTCTCTTTTCTTTCTGTCTTCTCGCATCGCTTCTTCTTGCTGAGGACCAAGGCACAGCATCACGTTGAAGACCTGGTCTCAATGATCTCACCTCCCTCATGGCTTTCCTGTCCGCCTTCTCCTGCATCCTGCGCTGCTTTTTGGCGCCCACTTTACCTAGAAGCGGTGAAACATCCTCCTCTTCTTCTCCTTCACTACCAGGTTCATCTGCTTTTGAAAGACAAAGGACTGACACAAACCCTACCAAGAAACACAAGATATATACCATGCATGTACATACCTTCATCTTCCCCTTCGTTGTCCTCTCTAACAGCGGCATGGGGGGTTCTTCTCTGAGCACGCGCTATCCTTGTACCCAAATTCCTGCGGTGTCGTGCAGGCCCTGTGTCTGCTTCTTGAAGTGATGGGTTTTCATTGGCCTCTGGAACAGCAACTATACCGTTCAAAAGAAACATGCCGTCCTAGTTAATGCTCACCGTTGATACTCGAATACCTACCTTCCTTCTGTACTCCTTGTCGTAGCAGTGAAATAGCTACAATAGCGATAACTACCAGTGCCGCTAACGCCAACCAAATTAATGCTTCCATTGTTTCATTCGTTCCACGACGACCTGGGCGGAGTGGGGCGGGGCTAAATTAAAAGCACTCCCACTAGTATCCTATAAGATGTCGTAGGCGTCTACCGTTGCATTACGATCAAGAAGAAAAAAAATTATGAAACTGTAAGTTATAGCAAACGGACGGTCATTGTTCGTTGTACGGTTGGGGGTTCCTGTCAGTAGTGTGCTAGTCTATAACAGCTGGCTTCGCGCGTGTGCCACTACAATGAGATATGAGGCTGACACACCCTCCTTTTGCGCTGGAGTAGGGATGGTACCTCGGCATGGACTCCCGGGGTGGGCCAGCTGCAAACATGGAGGACCAGCTGCAAACATGTGTTAAAGTGCACTCAGCGCCCTGGTATTTGGGCATGCGTGGAAAGAGTAAACTGGCCGGCTTCCTTAATATGTCCCGGTACTTGCTGCATATATGTTCACTGGTATCAACGCCTTTGTTTCGAACAAGATGGCTAGCTGTCAGTTAGATGTAGCTATAAGCCATCCTCGCGCATGAAAGGGTGAGTAATGAGTTGGGGGGGAGGGTGTATAGCGAAGAATGCTGTGCGTGTACATGTGTGTGTATGTATGTGCGTGTTTTAGAGCACTAACAATAATTATATGGAGTGGAATGGTGTCGGGCAGCAGTGTGAGTGGGTCCAGGGTTGTGCGGAATTGTTTCAGGGTGGTGTGGAATGGCATCAAGCCTCGGTAAGCTAAAAAGCAAGTGATCCATATTCTGTTTCTTGTGGGTGCGTTGGTATGTACTTACATACATCTATCATGCATGGGATGGCACCATAGCAACACACCAGTGACACCACACACGTCGCTAGCTAATGGGTTCCGGGGGTGTGTGTACTAGCTGGTAAAAAATCTTATCCTCCTGGGAACGCAGTAGATAGAACAATCATGGAGAAGATGAAGGCATTCACCAGAAGGCTGATGGGCAGCACTGATAATCTGGCTACCCGACGTACCACCTCACCCAATGAGGGCACAGGGGATGGCCAGACCACACCCACACAGTACGGGGCCACTTCCCTAAAAATCAGGAAGCTCGTGGACAGCAAGCAGTATGGGGGCGTGGTCAACATCATAAGGGACAACACAAGTGACTACCTCTCAAACTGCCTCTCCACTTTCCCCTTCAAGTCCCTTAACCAGGGAGTACCAGAAACCCTGCCCATCTGGGAGACACTCCTTACCAAGCTTCACACAAATGAAAATGGCTACATACCATGTTTCCCTTATGCGGCCTGTGACGAGCTGGTCTTCCAAATCTCTTACGTCCTGGAGGTGCACAAGGGGAACCCTGACGGTGACTCCAACACAATCACCACCTGCAAGAGGGTGCTCAAAAAAGTATACATGCTTTACGGGGACATCCTGGAGCGTCTATTTGAACAGCACGCCAAGGTCGAGCGTGCCATTCACAGCCTCTCCCTCCACCTTCCCGTGGGGGTGGACAAGAGCGCTGTGACTCTCCTCACCACCATAAGGAAGGAGGTGGTGGCCTGTCTGCAGGACTACCACGAGGCAGATGACAGGCTGAGCGAGCTGACCAAGAGCGAACAGGTCAGTCTGCTGGACATCCTGGAGCAGGGCATGGAGAAGAACGTGGACCTCCCCGAGATAGCTGCCATACCCTTGGACCTCACGCACAGCCAGTGTCTTAACCAGGTGCAGATACAGGAGAGGTTGTACTTCAACCAGTGTGTGCGGGCAGCCCTGCAACCTAACAGAAGGAGGGAAAACCTGGCACAGCTCCTGGAGATGTTGAACGATCGCATCAGCGGGGACAAGGAGGTGCTGCTGCTCTATGGCCTCGTCAGACAGCGGTACCATCAGATAACAGACAAGGAGCCGGTTATCGTGTGGCTGAAGAAGCACCAGCACGCTCTGGAGTGCACCATATCGGTGCTGAAGGACATCGAGAAGGATCTGTGTATAAACACCAAGAGATCAAGTGGTGACCCTCCTCCCCCTTTCGTACCAGTCCAGGTCCCCTCTCCCTGTAGCACCCAGACTGACACCCCCCACGTGACCCTGTTGATATCAAGTGACCTCCGCTGTGCTCCCATCCAATTGGACGCCAATAGTCGCAGAGCCTCTGTGGTATCGACGGATTCTGAACACTGGAAAGAGGTGGAGGGGGAGAGGGTGGAGAGGGAGAAACACCACTCCCTTCCTGTGATTGGTCGTCTGCGGCCTCGCTCCGCCTCCCCACTAAAACTCCACAGGACCAACATCCCATGTAATACCAGCAACCATTCCATAGACTCAGAGGAAGGGGTTACCTCCCCCAAGGAAGAGGTCACCTCCCCCAAGGAAGGGGGTGCTTCCCTCAATGACTCAAGCTTCAGCATCCATGATCTACGAGGCTCCATGAAAGACCAACCTAACCTTGCCTTCACGAGGGTCCAGTCCCTCAACTCTCGGCCAATGATGGCTGGTCTCAAGAAGAGGTTCGGCTTTTTGCCTGGCAGTGTGAACAATCTCCCAGTTGCCCCCCAGGGCAGTGCCAAGACCAAAAGAAAGATGTTTAGAAGTGGTTCTGGGGGCATGGTGAAAACTTCAAAGGTACGCTGGATTTAGTGGGAAGGGCTTGATGGACGGCTGGGGGTACATGGCCAGGCCAGGGAATATAGGACTGTCAGTGGTCTGGGAACATGGGGATGAGAAGGGGACATGGGAATGGGACAGCTGGGTGACATGGAGATGGGGAAGGGGGGGGGGGCCATATGTCAATTTCCCTCTCCCCAAACTATGCACCAGGGGTCAGAGTTGTCTGGTGATGGGAGCCTACAGGAGCAGCTGGAACATAAGGAGAAGGAACTAAGAGAGGCTAGGGAGATGGTCCAGGAACTAAGAAAGCATGAGAGAGAACTAACTGACAGGTAAGGGTGTGAGAGGGAAGGTGTAAGGGTGGAGGGTGTGATAGGGGAGGCGTAAGGGTTGAGGGTACGAGAAAGGAGGGTGTGATAGTGGAGGGTGTGATAGGGGAGTTGTGAGGGTTGAGGATGTGAGGGTGGAGGGAGTGATAGGGAGGTGTGAGGGTGAAGGGTATGAGGGTGGAGGGTGTGATAGGGAGGTGTGAGGGGGGAGGGTGTGATAGGGGAGCTAGGTGTGAAAGGAGAGAGTGTAAGGGTGGGTGTGACAGGGGAGAGGTGTGAGAGGGAGAGGTGTGATATAGAACTAGGAGTGTGAGAGGTGGCTAGTGGTGATAATGATGGGAGGGAGTGGTTTTAAGGTGCAGTGGTGGTGGGTTGTGTGTGAAGGAGTGTTTGTTTCTATTGTGTCCCAAGTCGATTGATCTAATTCCATTGGTGAGTTGAACTTTGTTTGGTTTTTTTCTTTCTCTTCCACACCACACCACGGGTTCCCAGGCTATCTGAGCAGGCTCAGAGACAGCTTCAAGACAGTGAAAAGTTTGAGGACATTCTGATGGGAGCAAGCCGGCCCACAATGGTGGTGCAGGGGTATCAGGAGCTATACTCTCAGGGCAGAGTGGAGGCTACTGATGCTATCGAAGACCTCGGACTCACAGACAATCCACAGTTCATTCTAGAACTGCTCCTAAAAACTTTGCTGGTAACAATATTTGTCACTTACCATGTGCCTTAACACCTTGATCACCTGATCATTAGTGCCGTGGTTACCATGTTAATGCCACATTTACCACTGTCATGATTGCACTGCGTACAAATGCTTACATATGTTGCATTGTTGCTAGACATTCATATCTATACACTTTGATCAATAATTAATTAACCTTCCTTGATTAATAACTAACTTCTCTTTGATTATGTAACTAGATTTCCTACAGCACAGCAGAGTTGGCTCTGTCTCGACTCCACCAGGAGTGGAAGGATATCCTTGGTGTGGAGGGAACAGACAACCACTTGGCAGTGCGACAGCTGGAATCTGCTGTTGGCCTGTACCTCAGAAAAGTGTGCCTCGCTTATAACACTGAGGACATTGTACAGGTAAGTCGGCCATGTTGATGATGCAATGATAGGGAGGGTGTGTGATGTTGATGAAGGGTGTGTTTTGTGAGGGAGGGTGTGTGATGTGTGATATGAGAAGGTGTATCACACGTTGATTTGATACACCTGTGGTTTGTTGTAAAAGAATATCACATCAATGGGACATTATAGGCTACTAAATGCATCTGTCTCTGTGACTCATGTTTTGCTCAGGAGGTGAAAGAAAAGCTATACACCCAGTACGTCACCCAAGGAGCGCATCCCATTGTTAACCAGATACTGGACGTTGGTGCATACCTCGTGTATATAGAGGAGTGTGTAAGGGTGTCATGGGAACTGTGCGTGCAGTCTCCTGTTATGGTTCTGAACTGCTCGGAGAGGCACTTTGATGTAGACCTTCACCACCGCTTCCACCTGGCTGACATGTCTTCATCAATTATAAAGGCGTACGTTTGGCCTACCCTCCTGCAGTCATCAGGACCTACGTGCGTCCTGTTCAAAGGAGTTGTGATCACATGACTTGACCATGTGACTCAGGCCACAATGGTGTTGGAATCCTTCAGGGCTTGTGGCTCAGAGCAAAGCTTTGAACTGACAGTGTACAGTATGAAACGCTCACTTTCTCATCATTAATCTTGTTCTGTGTGAAATTTTTTGCTCATAATTTCATGTTTTGTGTGTCATTAATAAAAATATTGACTTGGCTTTTTTTTTTGTGCGTGTAACGGGTTATATAGCTTCCATACTGACAATTGTTCAAGATGTCAGAGTGGCCGAGTGGTCTAAGGCGCCAGACTCAAGGATAATACCTTGCTCGCTAATGCGAGTCCGAGCCATCTGGTCCATGTATATGGGCGTGGGTTCAAATCCCACTTCTGACACTACTTTTTTTTTTTCCCCTCCCCGGACAATTTCATAAATTGGACGCCGTCTATGCGCTTGTTGTCTTATACAACTAACTGTGAGCTTGCTCAGCTGTAAAGTGTGTCTCCGCAATGGGCATCATCGCATCAATAGCTGCCATTTATGTACACACATGAAGAACGATGTTAAGAGTCAATCAGATCATGCAGTCAACGAAAGTCTTCAAGCCTGCAACCATCATATACTTCATTACTTCTCCATTTGATACCACGGTGAATCGCAATTCTTGGTCTCAACCACCTTGCGACTTCTCTATTTCTGCAAGGGATGGTTAACAATTCAGTGACCATCTAGACTTTCTAGATGAGTTCTGCTAATAACACGAAAAAGGAGCATAAGAAGCTAACATTTTAAGAGACAAATTCTGCAGTACATAACCGGTTAAGTAAGCGTTATATTCACCCTATTTGTCATATGTCAGAGTGGCCGAGTGGTCTAAGGCGCCAGACTCAAGGATAATACCTTGCTCGCTAATGCGAGTCCGAGCCATCTGGTCCATGTATATGGGCGTGGGTTCAAATCCCACTTCTGACATTATTTTTTTAAAGCCCAGAAGTTTTTTTTTTTCTTTTTTTTTTTTCTTTCTCTAAGAATAGATCCTTCTCGTGAGTGAACTTCCTACACCAAAGAGTTTCATTTCACCAGCACTACACCAGATAATATACCTGGGCGAGCTGATTATTAACTTGACTAATTAACCAGTGTCTGCATTCCCATAACATACTTGCTGACTCGACCACGCTTTATCGCAAAACAAGAATGTAACGAGGGAATTAATCCGAGTGCAATAAAAAGCTCCGGCATTGCTGGCCCATGCATGAGTGGCCAGTGAATTTTAGTGCAAGTGTATGTGTGTTATTAAAATTGGAATAACGTCAGTATTTCTGTGGTATTGTAATTTTTTTTTTTTGTAGTTTGTGTGTGTGCATTGTATTTCATATTATTATTTTTATTATTAAAAAATGAATGCACCAATATATCATATCAGTTACACTGTACTTGGTTAGCGTACAGTTACTATGGTCATTATTTTGTATATGTTTTTCAAATAGAACTAAACATGTATTGTTTTTCAAAACAATACATGTAATGAAGCAATATACTCGGAAATATAAAAGATCCTTTTTTAGGGGGAAAATTAGCAGTCAAACATCAAACATGTTTGTTCTGTCTTCCCGGGCTTTGCCCCGGATCCCACGTCTTTTAACTGGACCGGGACTTGGACTTTTCGGGGCGCTGCGCAGCGCATGTAAACCCCTCCCCCCAACCTGCAGCACATGTGAAAATGAATGCAACTCGGACTAATAATTAGCACCATCATGCGGCACATATGACCCCTCCACTCCAGATTTGCTGCCCTCCACCAAAAAAGAACAGCATTAAGTAAGTTAACTGCCACAGATCAATCTTGATCAAGATGTCAGAGTGGCCGAGTGGTCTAAGGCGCCAGACTCAAGGACAACTACCTTGCTCGCTAATGCGAGTCCGAGCCATCTGGTCCATGTATATGGGCGTGGGTTCAAATCCCACTTCTGACACTAACTTTTTTTTCCTGGACACAATAACTTTTTTTTTTTCCTTCCAATACATGTACCCCGTGTACATGGTGTTGTGGGTTCAAATCCCACTTTTGACAACGTCCCTCCCCCCTCAATGCAATCAATCACTGCAGCGCAGATGGTGAAATAACTCCAAAGGAAGCCTTCCCTACTCCATTGTTTTAGTGGAGAAGAGCTATTTTTTGTAGAAACAAACGCAGTAAATAATATCTCATTTAGAAACAAATGCAGTAAATTATATCTCAGCAATAAAGTGTTGATGGACTGCATGTGTGCACTGACAGACTGAACCACACAAACAGCTATACAAACACAACAATCAAAGTGCTGTCATACTGTGAAATGACAATGACTTAAATTTGACCTGCTCGAGGTTATGGCCTCACAAATCCACTTTGCCTTCCCAGGTACAGCCTGCAAAGGATGGTGCACGAGATGAGGTGGCTTCACCCCAACCCCACCTTACCCAAGACCAAATATAGCTAAATGTGAAAGTAGCAACACAGGCAGCAACTGTTGGAGATGGTCTCTGCTCAGATGTCAGGTGGATGGGAAGAATGGGATTTTAAAGCAGTGGACGCAGAGACAGTATATAAGTACTTACCCTCGCATCAGTGAGCTGCCCCGTATGCTTAGTCCCCTAACTCCTGCCTTGTGCAAATAGGGAAATTCCCTGGCAGTGGTAACGGTTTACATAACACATATGTGATGGACGCTATGATGGACCACCTGGTGGTCATACATAACACCCACACATAGCCCACCTGATGGTTGTGTATAACACCCACACATAGGTCGCACCTAACACCCACGCATAGCCCACCTGGTGGTCATACATAACACCTACACATAGCCCACCTGGTGGTCATACATAACACCCACACATAGCCCACCTGGTGATCATACATAAAAACCCACCTGGTGGCAAAAGACTGCTTCTCCTTTAGCTCAAGTACAACAATGCCCTTCCCTTCCTCCCTTTCTTCTTGCGGTGGGGGAGAGGGTTCAGAGGTCACCTGAAACACTGGGTCCTGGGGTCTGAAGTGCATGTGCAAGGTGAACTAACTGGTCATTCCCTGCCTGCTATTTCAGACCACCAACAATCGGCAGGACCCTATCAGATGTGCAACGCTTGATGGCCGTAACTTTACATTCAGGTTTGTTTTACTGTGCGAAGTACGTATCTTTTCCCACTCGCACAAGTCCAGCAACGAGCTTGGACTTTCGCATGCTAAACGATAATTTTTTTTGCTATCATGGAAATGTGGGTGCATCTTCCCAGTACAGTACGTACTTCCGTGGTTCGCACAATGGAGATACTAGTATAGACTTACAATACATCAGCGTCTTCCTCAGCGGCTGCAGCCGTTAAAAGCTTCTCGAATTCTTCCACACTATGGTTGTGGGTGAGTGTGCCTTCGGCGTGTTGTTCGACCTGGATCCATGATTCTACGCAGGACGGTTCGACGGTGGTGGGTGGATCGTCTAATTAGAGATATTACATAACAGCGAAGCTGGCCCAAGGCAGCAACGCGGCAATCACCACGCATGCCTTCGGGAACCCTTCTAGTAGGTTTTTCCATGTGAACAAATTGTATATGTGTACCAAGAGAAAGAGAACTGCCAAGCGAACAAAGGCTTCTAAATAATCGCACGGTACTATTGGAAAAATATTGAATAGGAAAAGCGGAACAAATGCTTCTAAATAATCGCACAGTAGTAGGAAAATAAGCGCAAAAAAAAAGCGGACATGGCATCGGTGTTGTGTGATAAAGGCAAGTCGCCACCGTTACAAATTGCGGAGGAGCATTGCTATGCCAGACACACACCTTTTCGGTCTACCTACGCGGATGCGTTTCCAACTTGCTTCCTTTTCCCTGAGCTCCTCCAGAGGTCAAGTAGCGAAGAAAGCATCCCCGTACTAGTAGACGACGAAGTAGTGGTAGATGTGGAAAAAGTAGACCGGACGCCATATTTGCCATACGACAGGCCGAAAGTGTACTGCGTAATGATGGAATGTGCAAGGCACGTGAACCTAGTAAAAGTTCCAGCTATGAGCAGCGAAGCCATGATGGAAAGGCAAGTTTTTGTGTGTTGGGCATTAATTAGGGAATGAACAGCGGGAGTAATATCCATGCAATTGTTAGCTGCACAGTCAGTAACTTGATATGTGGCTGCTCCTTGCCAGGATTGTAGCTTAGTTTTAATTATCTGGCAATGCACTCTGCAGATATATACGGCAGTGAAAAGGGACCTAACGCAGAAGGAGCATCAAAGCTCACGCGTGCAGTCGAAATGTACGCGTAATTAAAAATTCAGGCCATTGTACAGATGAAGTTGTAGAGGACCTGTGTGTATTCTGCAACACCTTTTTATTTGGTTTAAAAGCAAACAGTTTTCTAAGAGTGCTGCTTGAATACAGCTTAAGTTACCTCAGAGGGTTGTGTATCTAGACAGGCAGCTGCAGCCAGTTGTAATGACTGTGTGGTGTCCGTCATGCTGTTTTCATTGTGTATTGCAGTGTGAGTATCAGAGGATATTTGAGGGGGATGGGAGGTATTGAGGGTGATGGGAGGTATTGAGGGTGATGGGAGGTATTGAGGGTGATGGGGGGTATTGAGGGTGATGGGAGGTATTGAGGGTGATGGGGTATTGAGGGTGATGATGTGAGGTATTGAGGGTGATGATGGGAGGTATTGAGGGTGATGATGTGAGGTATTGAGGGTGATGGGAGGTATTGAGGGTGATGATGTGAGGTATTGAGGGTAATGATGGAAGGTATTGAGGGTGATGATATGAGGTATTGAGGGTGATGGTGTGAGGTATTGAGGGTGATGATGTGAGGTATTGAGGGTGATGATGGGAGGTATTGAGGGTGATAGGAGGTATTGAGGGTGATGGGAGGTATTGAGGGTGATGGGAGGTATTGAGGGTGTGGGAGGTATTGAGGGTGATGATGTGAGGTATTGAAGGTGATGATGTGAGGTATTGAGGGTGATGATGGGAGGTATTGAGGGTGATGGGAGGTATTGAGGGTGATGGGAGGTATTGAGGGTGATGGGAGGTATTGAGGTTGTTGTGATATACAGAAGTTAGTGTCATGGCAGAGTGTTGTGTACCGAAGTGAGGATGTGATGTAGATGATATTGTGAAGTGAGGGTGTCATGATGTACTGAAGGGAAGGTATCATGATGTACAGTAGTGGGTGTCATGTACTGAAATGAGGGTGTAGTGTACTGAAGTGAGAGTGTGGTGTACTGAGGTGAGGGTGTCATGTACAGAAGTGAGGGTGTCATTTGCTACTTAATGTATAAGTGCCGGTAAAATTGCTAGAACGTTTCGCTTCACAACTTTCGTAACGATTGTCGTGTACATAAGGTACAGAAAAGGTTATACAAATTACGTTAGGTCCCTCTTTACAGCAACGGTTTAGTATCCTCTGAGCAGCCAGTCATATTCTGGGGTTACTGTAGCAAAAGTAAAAGCCCAAACACTTCGATCGGGAAGCAACATTGCTGATTCACATCTGTCATACTGATAGTCATTACTGTTTTGGGGGCTGTGTGGTTGGCAGGCTGAAAATATTGTCTGGTCTTCAATATTATCAACACCTTAAAGTGGTAGATACGTAGAGGAGTCTGTTGCTATTGATTTGTATGTTAATTTTTACTTAACCCATCTGAAGATATAGCTGTGCAAGTGCATTGATTCAGGCACACGTTGAATGGGGTGCAGTTTGTTGAGAACCTTGGTGCAAAGGAAAAGTTCAGTAACCATTATATGTACATCACTTGTCATCACTGTAATTTATGGAGAGCTGCACTGTGTCAATTTGTTTTGCAATCGTAATAATATAACTACATTAATTAACTAACCCACTGTTGCTTAACTCCATGTGATGGAATTGGTAATGCTACACTAAATTGCATTGTCAACTGTCATTACTAGCACAATTTTGCTAATTTGAATGAAGTTGTTATTTGTTATGCAAGGTCCAAAGTCCTTGTGTTGAAGTTTTGCTTTGGAATTATAGAATCCTTTTGGTGCAGTATTTTGAATTTGGCATTTTGAATTCATTTTAGACATAGAATTGAGCAGTTAATGAAAAAATATTAATGTTTATGTCATACCTTTGTTCTTTCATGTGTTAGTATCTATAGCAACAATAGATTGAGTGGATTGGTTAGGTCATCTGCATTCATAATCCACAATACAATAATTATGTTATAATGTATGTTATGTTATAATGTACCGTCTACCCTCAATACAGTCCAGTCTATGGGAGCTCCCAAAATAGTGGACTGTAGGACAAACGGATAGTAGCGATGCGAAGTTTAGCTTACGAAGGGTTGGTTGGCAAGAGAAAAATAGCGGGCATTATCGCGGGTGGACTGTATCAAAGCGGACACTATCGAGGGTAGACTGTATGTTATGTTATGTTATAGTGTTATAGTGTTATAATGTTATTATGTTATAATGTATATAATTATAATGTAGCTTATGACATCATGAATGTCCACCTGTAGAAACAGCCTGGTATTCTTTACCAGGGTGTTAGTGCACATGCGCTAATAATCCATTACCCACATTCAGTGTAATCGTAATTTTCTTTCCGTATACTAACCTGGTAGAGCGATTATACTATTCGTTTTTCAGGGGGGTTATGGTTCAAAAAAAAAAAAGGTTATGAGGTGTCAAAGTTTGGGAGAGTGTTGGGCATTAATGAATTAGAAAATTTCACTACTGTGGGGCTTTACCTGCCCATCAATGGTGATTCTGTATTATTCCTCCGTATTGTGGGAGGGGTTATCATCATGTGGTTGATATATGCACAACCAATGTGCAAACTATTCAGTTGTTGCAATGGGCAGAGCTTCAGTTGTTGCAATGGGCAGAGCTTCAGTTGTTGCAATGGGCAGAGCTGCAGTTGTTGCAATGGGCAGAGCTTCAGTTGTTGCAATGGGCAGAGCTTCAGTTGTTGCAATGGGCAGAGCTTCAGTTGTTGCAATGGGCAGAGCTTCAGTTGTTGCAATGGGCAGAGCTTCATTTGTTGCAATGGGCAGAGCTTCAGTTGTTGCAATGGGCAGAGCTTCAGTTGTTGCAATGGGCAGAGCTTCAGTTGTTGCAATGGGCAGAGCTGCAGTTGTTGCAATGGGCAGAGCTTCAGTTGTTGCAATGGGCAGAGCTTCAGTTGTTGCAATGGGCAGAGCTTCAGTTGTTGCAATGGGCAGAGCTGCAGTTGTTGCAATGGGCAGAGCTTCAGTTGTTGCAATGGGCAGAGCTTCAGTTGTTGCAATGGGCAGAGCTTCAGTTGTTGCAATGGGCAGAGCTTCAGTTGTTGCAATGGGCAGAGCTTCATTTGTTGCAATGGGCAGAGCTTCAGTTGTTGCAATGGGCAGAGCTTCAGTTGTTGCAATGGGCAGAGCTTCAGTTGTTGCAATGGGCAGAGCTGCAGTTGTTGCAATGGGCAGAGCTTCAGTTGTTGCAATGGGCAGAGCTTCAGTTGTTGCAATGGGCACAGCTTCAGTTGTTGCAATGGGCACAGCTTCAGTTGTTGCAATGGGCAGAGCTTCAGTTGTTGCAATGGGCAGAGCTTCAGTTGTTGCAATGGGCAGAGCTTCAGTTGTTGCAATGGGCACAGCTTCAGTTGTTGCAATGGGCACAGCTTCAGTTGTTGCAATGGGCAGAGCTTCAGTTGTTGCAATGGGCAGAGCTGCAGTTGTTGCAATGGGCAGAGCTTCATTCAGTGAACAATGAAATCTACATGTTGTTGCAAAGCAATGGCTGCCTAATTAAAGGCAAGCACTAATCATCCATTCAATATCCTGGTCCAGAATATACAGCAGTATATCCTGATCCAGGATATATAAGATGACACGCTCCTGGGTTTTATTAGCTGTAAGTGGTACTTACAGTTTAAATAGTAATACTGTGTGCTTTAATGGTACACCCACACCTCAAAAAATTGCATGGCCACGAGATTCTAAAATAAAACTGTCATTTGACATTCTTGCTACATGGGTATATAAGTTTCAAGAACTAAATACAATACTAAATCCACCAAAAAATGTAGGAAACAAGTGATAGAAACATTCTCTATGCGAGAAGGTTGGTGGTATATAGGAATCAAAGGCGGTGGTGGTGTAAAAAGCAAGGGAACAAGGCTTGCGATTGAAAAGGAAAAATGAAATAGACCTATATTAGCACACACAGTTAAACATGACGACATGCTGCTAATATAGGTCTATTTCATTTTTCCTTTTCAATCGCAAGCCTTGTTCCCTTGCTTTTTACACCACCACCGCCTTTGATTCCTATATACCACCAACCTTCTCGCATATAGAGAATGTTTTTATCACTTGTCCATTCATAACTACTCTACTTAGAGCCAGCGTTGTTAGTGAAATAGCTACTTGAACCTCAGGTCTCTTTGTGTGAGCAAGCAACCAGACAGATGCTACATGGCTTAATCGTTTTCATCTTGTGTATGTGTGCAAGCATTTAGCTTACATGCTATCATCATTATCATTTGGCGTAAATAAGAATTCTGGCCGCAAAATGGGCTTGTCTGTAAGGGGAGGGGGGAACCTGGTCTTAATTTTAGAACTTTTAAGATGTGTGATATTTATTTGTTTATTTTTTGCCCCCAACCCCTTCAATTGTAATAATAAATTGATGCACGCACATACATATTATCAATTGTACTCATCGGTCATATAACAATAGTGAACACGCATTCAAAAATCGTAGTTTTGACAATTTTAAATAGAATGGTTAGTTATACTAAAAATTCAGACAATAAATTGAACATGGAATACATTATTACAGAGGAATTAAAAATCGTAAATCACATAGGTTAAGCAGCCTATATGGCCATCTGAGCAGCCTATATATGGCCATCTGAGCAGCCTATATGGCCATCTGAGCAGCCTATATATGGCCATCTGGGCAGCCTATATATGGCCATCTGAGCAGCCTATATATGGCCATCTGAGCAGCCTATATGGCCATCTGAGCAGCCTATATATGGCCATCTGGGCAGCCTATATATGGCCATCTGAGCAGCCTATATGGCCATCTGGGCAGCCTGTATGGCCATCTGAGCAGCCTGTATGGCCATCTGAGCAGCCTATATGGCCATCTGGGCAGCCTATATGGCCATCTGGGCAGCCTGTATGGCCATTTGAGCAGCCTATATATGGCCATCTGGGCAGCCTATATATGGCCATCTGGGCAGCCTATATGGCCATCTGAGCAGCCTATATATGGCCATCTGAGCAGCCTATATGACCATCCGAGCAGCCTATATGGCCATCTGAGCAGCCTATATATGGCCATCTGAGCAGCCTATATGGCCATCTGAGCAGCCTATATATGGCCATCTGAGCAGCCTATATGACCATCTGGGCAGCCTATAGAGCCATTTCTGGCCAGGTCCAATGCCATCCTTAGCAGGTCCTCCCTTCCTTTAGACTTCAGCTATGAGTTTTCATTTAATGACTGGTTATGTTTATTATGTTAAAATTTTAAATAATTGTTGGCCAAATGGTTGTCTTATTTCACACTGAATGTACCATAGAATATCACATACAAGTCCCCCTCTCTCCCCACTTTAAAGAAAAAATGGCTCATGTATAAACATGTGTATCTCTGTAATGGTTGTTAACACTTCTGTGACCATTTTCGACATTAAAATGTTATGAGATACATACGTTTAATAAGCACTAGCCTTTTCTTTTTTTCAATCAGGATGGCAGAGTGAGGGGGGGGGGTGGGGGCTTGATGCTTTTACAATTATTTATGTGTTTTGGGTGCAAATATACATGTATTGAAGTTGTTCTGTACTGAATGTATCTAGGATGTGTTCAAGAGATGTGTCTGAAAGAAGGTTACTGTGATTAGAATCGCACCTAAAGTTGGAGCTGTGCCAGCATCAGTTAAAGGAATTATTATCTATTACGCACAAGCCTTGGTTTTGTCTTTAAATACTTCCACTATAAGATTACTGAAATTGCTTATTCAGGTTATCAAATACAGTGAAGTATAATGCCTCCTCCCCTTCCCCACCCCTGTAGAAAAAAAAAACTATTGTATCTTTGAAACTGTGACCACTATTCTGCATTTTAGGAAATAATGCATGATTTAGAAAAAGGTTTGCAGAAGTGTTCATGCTTACTGGGATATGCACATTTTTGGTGGTACGGAGGAGGAGGGACCTATATGTAGTGCTGCTTATTGAGGTTATAATGGAAAATATGTATAATCTGCCAGCCTCGAAGCTAAAGATAAGAAATGAAGAATCATTGGAGATGCTACACAGTACGATGATTTTGGTTGAAACTTGCAACCACCTCAGCACAGTAATGAGTACTGCAGGTGTGTGATAGTGTGGTTTAATCAGAATATTGCGGTACAGCTTAAGTTATAGCCCGAGAGAATCCTGTGCCCGCAATATTGAGTATAACCACAGAACTGGGCTGCCCCACCTGTTCATCTGTAACTGTTGGCACTGATATGGTTATGGACCACATGGTCCTATCACCTGCCACATCCATAACGCTACATTCTGATAATATTCCCACTACATTGTGCAATCATGATTGAAAATCGGACAGAGGGAAGGGGAGGAGAGGATCCGCATGGGTAGATGTTTTGTGGGACAGCAAGTGTCCTGGCATTATGCACTGCATGTAATGTATCATAATTGGGGGGAGGGGGAGATGGGGAACAGTGGGGGGAGGGGGAGATGGGGAACAGTGATGTAAAACAAAAAGATAAAACATGTTAAAAAGATAACACGTTATGTGAAAAGTTTTGCAATGTGATGGAAATCCTGATCTTAGCCATATTGTGATGACTTTGATGTTTCCCCCGTTGTACAATGTGACATTATCACTGATGTGACTTGGATCCGAAAAGTATGCCTTGCAGGCATATAGTCTGGGTCCTGTAATTCATAAGCAGACGCAGACTTGGAAGTGCCCTGAAACTATAAATGCATTTTCTATGACAGTGAAGTTATGGAACATTTAGTTGCGTCTGGTAACTGATAATTTATTGTGTCCTGTAAAGTCGTAACACTCATGAAACCTGTGTACCAAGTGATGGAATGTCGTCGATGGAATGTTGCATTGTGCTAAGTACTACGTGTTTATTGTGTACATCATGATACCCAGGTGTCCCTATCTGTCTCATGTGATACCCAGGTGTCCTATCTGTCCCACGTGATACCCAGGTGTCCTATCTGTTGTATGCTCCGTCCCATGTGATACCCAGGTACAGTCCTATCCTCCATCCCATGTGATACCCAGGTGTCTTATCTTGTATGCTCCGTCCCGTGTGATACCCAGTTACAGTCCTATCTGTTGTTTGCCCATTCCCGTGGGATACCCAGGTGTCCTATCTGTTGTTTGCCCATTCCCTGGCAAAACACGTTGGTTGTCCCAGAACCGAATTCATTTTGGGAGGGAAGGAATGCTCTCGTTTGGGAATGTACTTGAATAGTGTATTTGATATGGCGTGGGGCTAGCTTTGGCAAAATGCAGTTAGGATTCACACATCTGCCTTCTACATGTGCGTATGTGTGTATGTGTATGTGTGTGGGTTTGTGTGCATGTGTGTTTGTTGCCTTTGTCTTTCACAGCCCTAGTAATGCAGGAGCTTGATGTGTGGTTTTGTGTCCTAATTCTACCTTGGTTATACTGCACCTGTTTCCCCCCATCCCATGCACCCCGCCTCATCTTACTAGTGTGTACTACTTGTTTGTACACTTTGAGCTTCACACAAACTGTTATGGTTTATCTCATTAATCCTCTTCCTCCTCTTACTAGTGCCTTGAGGGACTGTACTTATCAGCAGAGGCTGCTTCTCTCTCAGCTGGTCAAAATTCTTGATGGAGATTACCTTGCACGTTTATCTGTTGCTGGGGTGAGTTGTTCTCATACTGCTTCCCTAAACATTCAAAATTATCTCTCCCATGCAGACCCCACATGAAGCCATCTCTCGCAGGCTAAACACAGACCAGGCAGCTCGACAGTTCAGGAGGGTTTTTGCTGATGTGAAATGGGTATGGTGAGAGTTGTGCCACTTGTGGGTTGTTTGGCTGGGCAGGAGGGCTAGTTGGCTTCTTCATGTGCCCTTGTTGTTGGCTGTTAAGCCGATGTCCTTCCGTACCTAGGAATCCAGGCTTCTATTGTGGGTCCATGAGACCCTTCTCAAGATCCTTGACTCGGACTTGCTGCCAGTGTATCTGGATGTTCTTCAGGTACTTAAGTCCAAGTCCCCGGTGTTGGTGGAACACATGATCCACTCCAGTGTGACCAGAGAAGGGGGAGAGGCACTTGGACTACTTCTGAAGAGGCCATGGAGCATAGTGACAGGGATGGAACCTGTAGACAAGCAGGTAAGGAGAGGAGGGGAGGAATGAGGGAGAAGGGGTGGGTAGGTGTGATGATTGTGTTGAGGTTAAGTGACTAGTAAGTAATATAATACTCCAGGCAACAATGTTGCATGCATCTCAATGAATCCAATTATACAGTGGTTGCATGCAACATGTTACCCAGTGTATGGTAGTCTTTAGTGTGTTTGTAGATGAACAGATAAAATGAGAGAGAGAGAGTGAGTGAGATATGGTTGCTTCTCTTCCTTCGTCCAGGTCAAGTTTGAACCAGCGCCAATATTTGTTGTGCTTCCTCACACGTCTGTGGGGGTTGGTGGACGTCGCTGGAGATTGTGGCATTCACAGCTCAGTTCCTTAGGAAAGGTGTACCCAATCGCTCTCCCAGACCATCTAACCAACCCATGTCAGGTGTTGAGTCTTCAGGTGCTCGTGGAGGAGATGATGTTGCTGTCTCTTGCACGTGTTCAGGAGGTATGTGTAGATGTGTGCAGGTGGAGTATGCAGGACGGAGTGATGAGGTTGTATGAATAAGCAGTATAGTTAAATGTAGGCACCCAATTAAGACACATGCTCTGTATTCTATTGCTGTACACTGGGCCATGTGTATTCTATTGCTGTACACTGGGCCATGTGTATTCTATTGCTGTACACTGGGCCATGTGTATTCTATTGCTGTACACTGGGCCATGTGTATTCTATTGCTGTACACTGGGCCATGTGTATTCTATTGCTGTACACTGGGCCATGTGTATTCTATTGCTGTACACTGGGCCATGTGTATTCTATTGCTGTACACTGGGCCATGTGTATTCTATTGCTGTACACTGGGCCATGTGTATTCTATTGCTGTACACTGGGCCATGTGTATTCTATTGCTGTACACTGGGCCATGTGATGCACATCAATGCCATCAATCAATCATTCATGTGATGCACATCAATAGATGTATGTGAGGTTTAGATAATAACTATTTGTATGTATGGGGAATAGGCCACTTGTGAATGTGTGGGGGAAGTGAGTATGTAGCCATTTGCACATGTATGTGGTGGAGAGCATGGGTTGATTCACAATGTATGATATTATGTTCTGAACAGGTGTTACATACATGTAGTGGGCATGTTCTGAACAGGTGTAACTGTAATTGGGGCATGTTCTGAACAGGTGTAACTGTAATTGGGGCATGTTCTGAACATTGTTGTACATACAGTTTCTGTTCAATTTCTTCTTATATATCTGCTGTTCTAACACAGTTTTTTTTTTGTCTTTATCACATTTTTCTGATTCACACTTACATTGATGTTTATGTGTACTGGGGCTAGTTATCTGCTAATCACACCTTTGGTTCACTAAAGCCTTGCAGGCATTTGCTTGTTGGCAGCCTTCAGAATGTCTGGGCGATATCTATTGCTGGGCAGTGTGGTTACTTAGAGGGCTGTGGTAGTTTGGCTACGGAAGGAAGTGTGGGGTTTCTAATGACATCTGCAACCTGTACTTTTACCTCAGAATGGCTGACATCATGTTGCACTTGCGTGCGTAGCAGGGTTGGCATGGCACGTGGAGGTATACAGCTAGTTACATGTGGAGGTATACAGCTAGTTACATGTGGAGGTATACAGCTAGTTACATGTGGAGGTATACAGCTAGTTACATGTGGAAGTATACAGCTAGTTACATGTGGAGGTATACAGCTAGTTACATGTGGAGGCATACAGCTAGTTACATGTGGAGGCATACAGCTAGTTACATGTGGAAGCTTTGCTTATGCCTTGAAAGGTTTTGTACCCTTTGTCGTATTCATATGCTTTCCAAATTAAATGTTTACAGTATTCTGCCTGTGGCTTCAACCCAGACGTCTGCAACATTATATTTATAAAGTGCAGTTTGTACCAGAGAGCGGGTTGTAACCATGTAACTGATTTAATAAACTTTAAAGTCTTCAGGCTATATTGGTGTATCATGGCTGTCTCCTCCATGCCCACTACTTCACTACTCCCTCCCTCTCTCCCTCCCTCCCTCCCTCTCTCCCTCCCTCTCTCCCTCCCTCCTACCCTCCCTCCCTCTCTCCCTCTAGCTAAAGCAGCAGTATGGTACACGTCCCATTGTGCTGATTGGTTGGTCTGTGGGTGCTCGTCTGGCTTGCAAGGTGAGTCATTGTGCTGGGGATGGAGATAGGGAGCATGGAGCCATTGTGTAGGGATGGAGATAGGGAGCATTGAGCCATTGTGTAGGGGATGGAGATAGGGAGCATTGAGCCATTGTGTAGGGGATGGAGATAGGGAGCATTGAGCCATTGTGCTGGGGATGGAGATAGGGAGTGTTGAGCCATTGTGCAGTGGATGGAGATAGGGAGCATTGAGCCATTGTGCAGTGGATGGAGATAGGGAGCATTGAGCCATTGTGCTGGGGATGGAGATAGGGAGTGTTGAGCCATTCTGCTGGGGATGGAGATAGGGAGTGTTGAGCCATTGTGCAGTGGGTAGCCCTTTCACCTCTGGTTGCCAGCTTATGTCATTTCAATTAGTGAGGTTTTGAATTTGATTTGTCTTAATTGTGTTACAAACTTTTGAATATGTCTCTGTTGTAGATAGCAGAGTTGGAACCAGTCAGCTGTATTGTATCTCTAGGTCTGCCGTGTCAAGGTCCAGAGCACCAGTGGAAGGTGTGTTATGAGGGTGTATGACATTCATTTGTGGGTGTACCAGCTAGCCATTATCATATGGGGGGGGGGGGGAGGCTACTGATGAAGCCATTTCATTCCACTGTATACCACTTCAGGGAATGGTCACTTTGTTATCACTTGTGGTCACAACCTGTTGTACTGTGCACTTAAGAAAGGGAAACAGTCTCCTCACCATGGAAACCGTTAAATGGAATATTGAGATTGATTAGTTTGTGTGTGTGTATCACCTCCATGCAGGTGGTGTTGTGTCTAGTGGAGATGTCATTAAGTCCAAGTGGGAGGGTGTCTAGTGGAGATGTGTGGTTTGGAAGGGGGTGAGATGAAGCAGTGTGTGGGGTGTGAGAGAAGTATCTAAGTCTTAAAAGGTTTCTGACACTAGGTCTTGTGTCCATTAGGGGTGTTAGGATTAGATGGCGTTTCCTTCCCTTGCACAGAAGAGAGGTGGAATGTGGGGGTTAACAGAAGCATGGTTGGTTGTATACCTACCATTTCTAGTGCAGTTTACACTGTGTGTACACACTATTATGGCACCTTGTCTCTCTACAGCTGTCCATGGACCCCTTCAGTAGCTGCACCACGCCTACCATTTTTGTGGTGGGCAGTGGATCCCTTGTGTCATCAGTTGACTACGCTGAGGTCAGAATTGCACTAACATAGCACACTTATACTGGTATAATTGGTTGTCGTGGTTATACCCAGACATTTTATTACCTTAGCCTTAGGCCTGACAGTCAGGAAATGATAGCTATCATCCCATATAAATTCATGTGACAATGACATGTGTATATCACCACTACTGCTCTAAATCGTGATTTTCAGGTAAAGGGGGGGTGGGTAAGCTCTTGCTGTAAACATCCACAACGCCATCACACCCACTTCAGGGCCATCACACCACCACTCCAGGGCCATCACACCACCACCACCACCTCAATACCATCACATCCATTTCAGGGCCATCACATCACCACCATCACTTCAATGCCATCACATCACCACCACTATATCAATACCATCACACCACCCTTCAGATCAGGTGGTTTTTAAGAGGCGTTGGTGTTAACCATAAGTTGGCAGTGGTCATTTCTGTTTTACTCAATAGTTGAAGGTTAATTGTTGTGTGTGACGTTTTGCATGGGGGAGGTGTGTGGGGGGAGACAAGACACACTACAGAACTGGTTATGTCATATGCTGTAATAAGGCTGCTATCTCATTATTTCTTCACACTTGGGCAGTTCTCACTAATAGGGTTATTAATGCTCAAAGTAACACCTGTGCATTCTATTATGTACCTTTGGAAAATGTGTGTGTGTGTGTGTTGTGTATGTGTTTGTGTGTGTGTGTGTGTCCTTTGGTCTGGAGTACTTTCTGTGTATGCAGTTTGTTCCTCCTCCACCTTCCTATTTGCCACCAGGAGGTGGTGGGAGGTGGGTGGGGTGGTGGGAGGTGGGTGGGGTGGTGGGAGGTGAGTATGGTGATTGGAAATCAGTGGGAGAAGGTTTAGAAATGCGTGCTATGCATTACCTGGGAGGATCCATTAGTTTGTCATTTTGTATCCAATGGCAACAGCTACACATTGACTGTTTTTTTTACCCATCTCTTCAGGAGCTAAGGTCACAGATGGACTGCTACACAGCACTGGTGGTAGTTGGTGGTGGAGATGACTTGGTGAGCTCAACTTCTTGCATTGCATCTCTCTGTCAGACATGGTAATTAAATGGCTCCCACTTAGTTGGCTCCTCCCACTGACTAGGTTTTCCACGTTAGTAGTAACTCCTCAGGTAGGCGACTTTCTAAATGCACATTATAGAGCTCCATTGAGCCTAGAAAAACATCAAAACTCTTATAAACCTGTGCTACTGTTAAGAGCAAGCATGTAGAGCTGGCTAAAGTTTGTTGCCTACCAGCGATTGCCATGGCAATTACCCTTCGTGGAAGGGGGTCTGTACTTATTCAGTGGCCACTTCGGTTAGATATGAAAACTCTGCATAACATATCATCCAGGTGTGTGGGGTACATGCAATCTCTTCATGCATAACATATCATCCAGGTGTGTGGGGTACATGCAATCTCTTCATGCAGAACAGTGCACAGTTGCATATCCAGCGCCTTTATTGTAGAGACTACTACTATCTGATCGATGTTGTGTTTTTTGTTTTTTGTTTTGTTTTTTGTTTTGCTTTTTTTTTCCAGCAAATATCGTAAACTCTCAACTAGACACACAGCTTCTAATTGGGACTACAAGCATGAATACAACACACACGCACACACACACACACACAGTGCATGTTGAATTAGAAGTCACGAAACGTACAATATACTTCACTACCATCTTCAGTCTAAACATGTTGCCTCCATTTTGTAACTTGGTGACAAAAGGTGTTGCCATGTAAACTATATATTTGACTTCAGAGGACAAGCCATTTTTGCTGCAGGAAATTAATTGTTTGATCTTGGCAGTAGATTGCAGGAATTTTAAAGCAGTTTTGTCTGTGTGGTTCGGCATCAACAAAGCAATGGATTACATGAGTATGATCCACACACTCCAAAGGGTTTTTATTGAAACCGCACCTTATGAAAATTGTTATTTATGGAAGGTGTGCCTGTTTTTGAAGCCACACATGGCTTTGAATTACTTTGGATCAATCCAAGTTTTTTAGTAAATAATTTTTTCTATTTGCAGCTGCGCCTACAAACTGAAGATAAATATCTTGTTACTGTGACACAGAGCATAGTGGACAGATTGATTCTTGAGAAGATATTCAGCTTCCTGTTTCACCTGTTACCATGTAGTGTTCTGGACGAGACGAGGCAGGCGAAGAAGAGAAAATCCACTCATGGCGAAGACATTGGGAGCACATTTCTCACTCCTTCGATGCCCCAAAGTCCTATCATCCTCACTGCCTCTCCTCCCTTTGAGGACTCTGACGGAAAGAACTTCAATTTCAACAACAATTCCCTATTGTGGGCCAACTATCTGCGTGGAAGCAGTGGGAGTCGCTCCAGTACGCCATCTCCCCTGTGTGCACACGAGAGGCCCAGCTCAGGGGAGCTCCCTAGGATCGGGAGACCACGTTCTAAATCTGTGACCTCAGATGGTGCTGGAAGAAAATCAGCAATGGGGATGAAGCCTCATCAGTATGGGAAGATTGTTAATTCTGAGCTCTCAAAAACTCCTCCCATCCTTGTATTAGGAGGCAACTCTAACAATAGTAACAACAATAATAATTCGTTGGAGACATCACCACTTCAACTCCTCACCGTCCCCTCCTCACAAATACTGCCGCTTCCCATCACACCCCCACGAAACCCATATGAGGACTTAGACCATGAAGGTCTTGATCCCAAAACACTCAAGAAGCTTCAGTTACACAAGTAGATAATTAGTTGTCAGTTGTTGTGTAAACTTATATTTAAGTAGCCACATTTCATTGCATTTTATGCTCAAAGGGCACGTAATAACTGTTATTAAAAACACATGCTATTAAAAACACATAAATATAATATCACATATAATACAAAGATGTGGTCCTTTGGATTCGGGCATAGGGAAAATTGAGTGATAAGTGTCATTGTTTAGAAGCACTTGAGCTGACTGGAGAGAGAGAGAGAGATACCTTTAATATGCCTGTTGTGTAATACGCACATGTATACGTGTGCACTTACGCTTGCTGTTCACCACAATCCATTGTATATTTAGTAGCTGATGTAATGGCCCCAGAAGACCCAGCGCACCAACACCGAACTTGTCGCGTTTGGTTGTCCTGTTCGCATTCGATTGGCTTGTACTGGTTCGTGCACGTGCATAGCGATCGGTTGGGCTGTGCAAACTTCCTTAGTATGTGGTTCATTCCCTGACAGGTCTGGTCGAAGTTCGTGGATGCGCTCGGGGGCGTAGTAGTAACGGTGGTGGCTGTGGCGGATTTGATTGGCTAATTGCCTCGTATTAAGTGATGTTATTGGCTTACCCAGCGGTCGACAGGGACCCAGTGCTGCAGGCCGAGTGGTGATCGTGATGCCCTTCAAGCACTCCGCGTGCTTCGTATAGCATCTATTCGGGTAGAGGACGCCATCTGAGCCGCACAGTGTTCTGTTCCTATAAACTCGCGAAGAGCAATTCCATTTCGCGTTGCACTGGAAGCATTTAGAATACGCTTTATAAAGTTTTTTTTTTCCGCGTTAGTTAAATTTCCCTTACTGCTGCTGTCGTGTCGTCCACTAGTCCGGATCCAAGCTCGCCGTCGCCACTTATCTCGAGGTCTTGCGGGGGATCATCAGTGTGCGTAGCCGACGGTGTGATGCATTTCTCTACTGTCTCGCAGCCTCCATTAGGGGGCTGGATCACGACCCTTTGCCAAGTAAAAAGAAAGGGAGGGATATGTTTGAGCATTTGGAAGGGATAAATGTGTCAACGTACTTGAAACAAATAGTGGCAGCCGTTGTCGACGGAGCTATCCAGTTGTACGTGCGAGGCAGATCTACAGGGGAGGCCTCGCATGTTGAAAACAGGAGGACCTATATAGTGGCATGCATATTAAGGAATGAAGTCATGGCGGAGACGGCTAACCTTGCTGTTGTTGCAGCTCTCGATCTCCAACCGGCTCCCAGAAGGCACCTGGAAGTGTCCGACAGGGCTCTGATTGGAACTCGTCGCCGTAATAGTGTAATTCCAAGTGCTTTTATGTGTGTCTTCCGTAAACCCCAAGTAGTCCTCGAATGTAGGACAGCTATTCCTAGAAATGGTAACTGCATGCATGCACGTATATACTGAAACGTACTGCTGTCTTGTGTTGTCGTCATACTATACGCCCATGCAGAATGCATGGTATATGTGACTCACTGGTGAGAAGTTGAGACGTGTAGTACGTGGTACTGGAGATTTTCAGGTTGTAATCCACGCTGGCGTTCTGCACGTTGCAAGCCATATTCCGCAGCTGGGAGCATACCATCGTCATGTTTGCATCGTCACCCGTGCAAGCTCCCCAGAGGAGGGCCAGAGTCGTGAGTGCGACGGCGCTGTTGATTTGCTGGATGTGTCGGAGCATCTCTTGCGTTGAGAATTTGTGTTTAGGGTGACCGTTAGCTACATTTTTATAAGCACATGGTTTGAAATCATAATATTATACCGTAATAAAAAATAAAATGAAAAAAGGTCAACCTCGTCACGAATCAATTATTGGTAGTCAAAATGCTAACACGGCATACTGTCATACATCCCCTAAGCCGAGATTTTAAGGCAAATCCATGTTTGCACTACACTGAATACCCTATATATATATATATAATATTATATAATTATAATATATATATATAGCCATACTTGCGACAGTCTACTACCAATTACAGGACGAATTAAATATAGTTCCGCTCAAAAAAATTTTTTTAAATAAAAACTTATACCACAATCACGTAGTATATTATAATTACATTGGGCTTGTTACACTTTTATTGTATTTATTTTTACATCTGCGCAGACCGCAGAGGTCAGTTTGTGTCCACCTGACCATCTGATATGCTGAGGGGGAGGAAACGACTCCTACGAAAACAGACAAAAACACATAGCAGCCCGCGGGTAGCATTTCGACACCACATATTTAATGAGCCGGATTTTTTTTCCCGGCATGAATACACAACGCAATTAAATATACACGAATGTATTATAGCGACTAGCCATGCATTATCGGCCGCTGAAGTTACATGCATGTATGCCCGTATAACTATGAAATCATAGGTGAGTACATGCAAGCGCGTCAAGCTACTCCGTGCATGTTTGCTACATGTAGCATTTTTTGTTTTGTTTTTCAGTCCCGCTTAATGGTACAGGCACGAGGAATGCACATGCAACGAGTCTACGTAGCAGCTGTAATCGCATGCCGACCAGCCAGTTCGAATGAAGCAGGTTCCACTGCCATTTATTACTCGTGCATGGACATACAATTCAGTGTCAGAAACAAAAAATAATAATAATAACTACTTGCATGAACCCTGCCATTATGACATGGGGGGCGGGGCAAAAACCAGTATTAAACCAGTCAATCATAAGGCTAAGCCCTGGTTCTGTCATAGTATACATAACGGAGTGGTTCTTTAACCTAAGCTGGCGTTGCGTGTGTTCCTAGCTCCTCCACTTTACTGCCCCCTTAATTCCTCCTTCAAGAATGTATTACATGTTAGCTGTCGAGCATTTATGCAGATGATTCTTAAAAACCACAGGTATTTTATTGCGCGTGCATGCGCAAGGGGTATTGCGGTGAAATGCCTGATATTGTATAGAGCTAGAGCTATTTCATCGCGTGACTTAATAGCATTCGTCTTCTAATTAGTCCGCCATATTGGTGCTCGGAGAAGTATGGGTAGTTTTGGATTACTTCAGAGTGTCGTTTAAATATATATTATTGTGGTCTAACACATGACTAACATTTGTAAAAATATATGATTTTTACTTGTGCCCTCGGAGCGCGAATTATACGTATCAAAAGTACCAAAACCCCATATATTTCCGAGCACCAATATGGCGGACAAAAAAGCAATTAACGCAATTAAAGCCCACGCGTCATGTGACCATGAAAGAGCTCTATTGCGCGTGCATGCATGCGCATTGAAGAAGTGCGTGGAATCAAAGTGTTCAAAATTACGGACACCTCAACCGCACAGGAAATGTATTTATACATCTTTGCATATATGCATGGTCGTTGCAACGAATTTTTTTTTAATCAAGTTTTCTAATTCTAAAGACGACCATACACTAGTTTACTGATATTTTACTAGAAATTTACAAAAATTCATAGCGTTGCACGCAACATGTTGCCTAGTGTATGGCCACGCGGGTACGGGCGTGCCACAAGTGAGGTAGCGAATCTGATCTGTTGGAAATTTCATCGCTTACAAATACTGCATGCACGATTAACTTTACTTGCTTGAATGTACGCGGGTTGATCATGAATCGCAGTAAAATGACGAACTACCATGCACGCATTTATTTGTTACTCCAAACCTGATACACACCATTCATGATAAAATCGCACCGCGATAGATCGGATCTCTGCCTGGAGGAATATCTCAGCCGGGGGTCAGTCTTCCGGCCGCATTAACAAAAATCCAGTGCACATGGAACGTCTCATCGAAATAGAAGTACCATTAGCTTTATAGTTTATACAAGTAATAAAAACTGCCTCTACGAGAAAGTTGGTGGTATAAAGGCTATAGTGGTGTAAAAAGCAAGGAAATGAGGTTAACTAGCGGAAAATAAAATAGACCAATATTACCGCGTGCATGTCATATTTTTAATAACCTATGCATGTGCTAATAAGGTCAATTTCCTTCCCAGTCAGTTAAAGTTAACCTTGTTTCCTTGCTCTATAACCTTTCATATATATACACCATCTTTCTCGTAGAGACAGTTTTTATCACTTGCTTCATTTTTTTTTTAAATTCTGTATATATTTGAAGTTACATCTAATTGTCATACCATGAAATCATAAAAGGAATAGTATATCTATATCAGGAAAGTAATTTTTTACTCAGTCTCTGTGATCGAACGCCCACCCAGCGGTAGTGATGATGGTGTAGTTGGACAGTCGTGAGGGAAGGGCTGGCCACACGCACTACCTGATCCAGCCTGCTAGCCTAACTAATAAGCGTACTATTATGATATAACTGATTTATTAATCGTGCATGCTACCACATTTAATGTGTTTGCCAATTAACTGCTTTAGTTTGGTCCTCTGGACTGGAGGCAACCGATGCGTAACGAAGGCCTTTTATTCCTGCAGGCTATAGGCCAAGAGGGCTATTGCCGGATTCTGTTCCGGGGGGGGGGGGGGGGGGGGGGGGGGGGACTCGTGGCTATCACGTTCGACGCGAGTGGCGTTTCTAATGACTTCATCATACCGCATCATTCATAACCTGCTCCCGTAAGTTCCATGGGTTTCTTGCAAATCATTGAAGGGCATCCATGACAATCGGCACACTTTCACCAGTTTTGGAAATTTTCGATGTGGTCAATAAATGTCTGTAGTAGACAGAAAAAGTATAAGACTTTAATGACATTTTTTGTAATTATTCGGCAAGCAAGCGTAACATAAACTCGCATAACAAAGCCATTTAATAGGTAGGACTGCATCCCTCCCTTCTGAAGAATGAAAGTAGCAGCTGTTTAAAATTGCTCTGCTGAGTAGCCCAATTCCTTTGCCGCGTCGGTAATTCGGGTAAACCCTCACGATCGAGGCAGCTACACCCAGCTTACCGCACGTGCGGAGCCTAATCAATATGGCGTATATGACTAATACTTATCACTGCCCGATCCTGAAAGCGGGTTCTGTTGAAAGGACTTGCACTACATACCGTATCGTCACAGCCAATGAAAAACACGCCGCTTCATTTGCGCGTGATTTTACTGTTGACAAATCAATTGTTGATTTGTCGCAATTTTTTTAATGACCGAATGGTAAAAAAAATAATTAAAAAAAAAACTTGTCATGGCAGTGATGCTGTATACATGCGTGTACAATTGTACCCCCCCCCCCCACCACCCCCCCCCCCCCCCCCCCCCCCCCCCCCCCCCGGGATGCATGATATTCAGGAGACATTAAAAGGTCGCGGAAATGTATTAAGCACAAGGGGGGGGGGGGGGGGGGGGGGGGGGGGGCATGTGGCGGTTTGATGGTATTTGCGAGTATGGTGCGATACCGGAGACCATCGTAGTAAAAACTACACTTTCTAGTATTGTAACCCGCACGTGGGTGTATGTTCTAGACCATAGTCAGTATTGTAACCCGCACGTAGGTGTATGTTCTAGACCATAGTCAGTACTGTAACCCGCACGTAGGTGTATATTCTAGACCATAGTCAGTACTGTAACCCGCACGTAGGTGTATGTTCTAGAGTCAGCTGTGCAATGATAAATATACTTCCCAATTTATGGAACTTAATTACATAAATCCAGTTATGATCTCAGCACATTTTACACTCGAGAGCGTTGCCTAGGTAACATTATATAAAAGTCACTCTTCTATGCTACTAGCAGCCTGTTGCAGTTATCATTAGCTGGGGAGTATGCCCTGCACAATGGTTTGCATAATAGTGCTCTGGTGGGAGGAGGGGAGAGGTGGGAGGAGGGGAGAGGTGGGAGGAGGGGGAGAGGATCAAGTACACAGACATTACAAATAAGGTTCACATGACTTACGGGAGCAGTGTAGACAAAGATGACTATGAAGATTACCAGGAACACAACCAACACTGCTCCAATTATCCACATCTTGTAGTGCTTCCATACAATGTGCTTGAATGTCTTCCAAGGTGAGGTGAACCACAGGAAGGAGGTGGCAGGGCGGCTGTAATTAGAATACATGCACAGTAATGGTGGCAAACAGTGGAGGGCAGAGAGCCTCTACTTTGGAGGTCCAACTTGGGATTCAGGTTTGGTTCATCGCGGGCCTTCCCAGCAGGTCTTAAGTTATGTTCTTCTTCAGACACCACTTCCATCTCTAGCTCCAATTTCCCCTTCAAGAGGTAACAGCAATATCATAGCAACCAAGGAAGGACACATGGGGGACACACCGTGAGTTCTCTCACTCCCTCCTCCTCAGTGAACACAGGCCACCATCCCTTCAGTCTCTTCTGCTCAAAGAGGTTCACCAGTTTAACATCTGGTTTGCCCACATCGGGGAGCTGGTCCACACTGCATGTGGAGGCATCGCGGGCAGGTTCGGCCATTGCAAGCAGGTTCAGGTCCAATGTGCCTATAGCATGGGCAAAGGAGACTTGAAGTGGGTGTGGCTTTGGTAGCGTGTGTTACCTATGAAGTCATCAGGATTGAAGAGATCATTATCCCACACTTGCATGGTCAGGACCGGAGGGAGGTGTGTCTCTGACTTGTCAAGACTATAGAAGTGCTCCTATTAGAAACAAAATATTTCAAGTGCTACCATGATGCAACCCTCAGCTAACCTTCTTTTTAATAACCACAACTTTTTCAGCAGGCAAATAGTCAAACTCGTAGATAAAGCGCCAGTTGAAATTCCCTTCTCCATCCATGGATCTGAAGTGTGTGTCAGTCTTTTGAGTTTCGTCTTGTCCCCTCAGCCATCTTTATTTTGGGAGAGGGAAGAGTCAACAATTAGCCCCGCCCACTACTCTGCTAACCCCTTGACGTAGATGTCACTCATGGCTTCGCCTGTTGCTACGGAGACTTCATCAAGGAGGACATCTTTTGTATTCCACACCACAATTCTGAGATAGTGTTTCTCAGATTTACGAGGAGAGATGTCTATTGGTGGGGGTATGTTGGCCCCACTCTTTGGAAAGATGTCCACCCACATATGGAGCTTCCCCTGAGGTATTCAAATGGCAAGTGGGAATGCATAGATGGGAGGGGCTAAGCGATTGGGGCTGGGGACTGACCTGGGATATGCCTGGCTGCAGTGGGTTGTACAGTGTTCTGGTTTCAATGTGTTCAGGAACAAGGTTACGTTCCCTGAGGACATGGAGAGCAAGCCTCTGGTCATCTGCCCCCAGGTCAAGGTGGAGCTTCTTCCCCTCCTCTGTGACCAAAAGGATAAGAATGGTCCCTGCTGTTCAAATCCTCCCCCTCTGTATCCCATCCTCCTTCCTCTCCCCTCCCCTCCTCTCCCTCTCTTCCCTTACCAAATTGTTTGAGGGTGTAGGTGGTCCCATCCACCACCACTTCTGTAGTGGCAACCCATTGGGGTTTTTCCATATTCATAGTTAGACAGTACTCGTCTAAAATTTCCTTGGGCAACGTTGAGTCCCTCCACTTGTTTGTACCTTGTCTGTGACCAAGCTGAATAACTGCAATATTTAATAGCCAGCAGCCCAACCTTACTTGGAATATGATTCAGGCAGACCACAGAGTGCCCTGTGGTGGGAAAGGTAGCGATTCTCCAGGTCAATGGCTGTTGCCCCGATGAGGTCATCGGCAGATGTGTAGTCATAATCCATTAGTGTAACTGTGAGGGTGTGGTCTGAAGGTAGGGTGATTGGGATCTCAAACATCTTTCCAAACAAGGGGTCCAGGTTGCTAGGGACAAAGTTCTCTTTGTCATTAATCACATTCTTTCCAATCTTGATCTTGATGTATGGGTCAGACTGGGGGGGGGGGGGGGGGGGGTCATTATGGTATCCATGGTTACATATGATCAACTGACCTTTCCATCAGGGTCTTGAGGTTGCAAACCAATACCCTATAGGTAAGAGTTAGACATCATTTCTGGTTGAAAATACTACAATAAAGCCCCACCCACTCTATACACCAGCCCCACCCACTCTATACACCCAGCCCCACCCACTCTATACACCCAGCCCCAGAACCTGTACTTGATGTGGTATAATTAATGGCACAAAGTTTTTAGGTAAAGTAAATTATAAAAGACATCAATCTTTTATAACACCAAGTCCATGAAATTGATACCAAAAAGTGCACACGATATTAAATGTAGTCACACATTATTTCTTTAGCCAGAATAGATATGTTCTTAAATAAATCTGTTTTATAAGTCATCTTAATGCTGGCAAACGTGATGACCTCTTAGATATTTAGCGATAATGACGCAAGCTGTACTTTTCTTTTTTTTCCTGCTATTATTTTTGTTCTCAAAAAAGCTCTTTCGTTATATGTGATGGTTTGTGGATTGCAGAGCACTTTTTAGCCTTTCTAGCGAACATTTTCAATAGGAAAAGGTGTTGACTATCAAGCGGTTAACTAACAGATGTGGACAAAACTTTAGGGACATATTACAGCTAAGTAACATATTCAATATTATTATAAACAGAACATTATTTGATTTGCTGAAAGAAGCCTTACTGAGGATATGGGGCTACCACACAATCATCACATTACCATCCACCCTCACATGTGACCCACCTTCACTATATACACTCTCACTACACACTCCACTGGTGCACTTGAAGGAATATGAGAAAATATTCGGTCAGGCATTGGAGATCCATCATCAGGTAGGGGATACACCTTTACAGCTCCCTGGAGGGGAAGATGGTAGGACACGCCCACTGAACAATCAGTGGCCACTCCCCCTTCCCTCCGCACCAGATGGGAGGGTCATGTTTACCTTGAATAATCCCACGACCTGCCCCTCTGGGTCATTAGGGTCACGTGATCCCTTCCCTCTGAAGAGAGGGAAGTTTTGTGCAAGGTCAGTGAAGTTATTAAAACCCTCTTCCAGTTCATGTGAGTACACCTACACAGAGAGATTAGACAATGGATTATAGCCCATGTTATCAGACCACTTGATAAATATAACAAGTGAATACCATTCTCCAATGAAAAAGCTTCAATGAGAACTTTGGTGGGATATAGGGATTGAAGGCAAAGGTAGTTTAAAAAGAAACGGAAACAAGGTTTTGGGGAAAGGAAATTTTTAATTTTAATTTTTTGGCTGAAATAAAATAAAGCTGTATTATATTTTTTGGTTCTATTACATCTGCTAAATACAGGTTTTTCTTTCCCAAAAACCTTGTTCCCTTCCTTTTTACACCACCATTGCCTCCAATTCCTATATCCCATCAACTTTCTCATTGAATGTTTATGTGACCGGACACAAGGGTGAGAGCTAGCAGTAGAAAACTGCTTGACTTCTACCATTATCTATGTGTCTGTTTGTCGGAGGTCTCGCTAGGTGCAGTCATGTTTTTTCTTGCCCTGAATCAATTCACAGGAACTGCTAATGTAGTTCCCAATACCATCCAGGACTTTGGGACACCCTCCTCAAATCCTACCCCTCCCTCCCTCCCTCCCTCATCAACCCCTCCCCTACCACAAGTTTGTCATGTCCTGCATCCACATAGTCCTGTTGGGTCCTCTGGTCATCTCCAATGGAGTAGTAATACTTGGTCCACCAATCAAACCCACTGCCCATGTCCGCATCAGGGTCGGCCTACCAAGTGTTGGACAAAACCTTAGTTACCTTGCACAACGTGACTACACTCTGCAACTTACGGCAATTGGAGCATCTGTTATGTCTGTAACAATTTTAATGGGGGAAGCCTCTTTTCCAGGTGTAGGCTCCTTCTGTTGCAGCATTGGGGTCACTGACTTTGTCTTTGCAACCATGGCTACACAAACACACACACACACACACACACACACACACACACACACACACACAGTCACATATGCTACTCCAATAACTATGTTGCTTACCATTAAGGACTTTATTATGATGGGTCACTGTGCTTGGTTCCACAAAGAAGCTCTTCACGCTCTTGACCACATGGGTTCCCACCATGGGGGTGCGGCCAAAGGCCCTCTTATCCACTATGCGGATGTTTAGAGGCGGGGCATACAGCTGTTCCTTGGGCAACAGCTGCAGGCAACAGGGGAACAAGATGGCGTATCCTCCAGTGATGAAGGCACACAGGGAGGGGAAGGGGGAGGGGGGTGTGTGCACATACCACATCAAACGTGACCACAGGGTCTGGGAAGTTTGGGTTACGGGAGACCTTCTGGATGTTCTTGGTCTGGACCACTGTGCCTCCACATTCCAGTTCCACGTAGGGACTCTCTACAGGCAGGAGCTGGAACCGCTTCATGTCTCTTACTCCCCAGCATAGTACCTGGCATAATGTAGGGGATCATGTGATCTGCTCAGTGAAAGTCACAAGACCTGCCCCCTGAAGTCATGTGACATTCTCAAAACTATGGGTCACATGACCTCACAATGAGAGGTCACATAACCTCACTCCGAGGGGTCATGTGATCTGCTCACCTCAATTCTGGTCTTCTGCAGAATAGGTCGGATCCCACTGGGCACGATGAAGTGCCTGGCTGGAGGAGGGGCAGTGGGGGGTTGGAAGGGGAGATCCCCACCCTCATCCTGTGGTGTGGAGGGGTTCTCGTCAAATGTCACCCTTCAGGGACTGGTGCCCAGGCCAACTAACTCACCAAGAACAGTTCAAAGGCTGCCAGACACTCCCCCTCTGCCTTGGTGTACCGCTCAATAGTGTACCAGTCCAGACGGGGGGCGGGGTCCTTTGTCGAAAACCTGACCATCGGCTCACACACAACCCTTCCAATGAACTCATCCTTTCCCTAGCAACGGAAGACAGAGCTGTTGTCATGCCAATGGACTGAGACAAGACAGCGGAACTTGCAATGGTGTCCTTGTCAAAGAAGTTCACAAGGATCTTAGGAGGGGACTCCTTAATGGTTGCCGGCTCTCCAAACAGCTTGATCTGGTCAATCAGGATGGTCTGGTCCCACGTAGGACAGATGCTCTCCTTCACCACACGTGAGCGAGCACTGTATCTCCCAAACCCAAGGATGCAGTAGGGATCAGAGAGACCTGTCTTGTCTGCACTGAACATGTCCCTGGCCTGGTACAGGTAGGCACGTAGCTGGTACTTGTGGTGGTCTGGGGGGGAGGAGGGGCATGTTAAGAGGGTGTGGTCAAAGGGTTGGGTCACCAAACCTTTGAAGGTCAGGTAAAGTCTGGGGACCTGAGCATTGCCCTCATCTTCATCGTCATCCTTTTTCTGGTTTATAGTGGGTGTGGTCATGTCATAACCATATTCATAAACATGTCACCCAACCCCAAGATATTTATGGAGGTCAATGGAATACACACTATACATATAATTATGGAACGTTCTACAAGAATTTACCTTGGATTAGATAGCATCCAAATCAAATTGGTATATGAGACAGGGTCTGCAAACACAGCACATCGCTAAAATGACTCACATTTGAATCGCTATAACTTCAGAATGGTAAACGCTATTGACTTCTTATTTTCAACACTTCATACTACAATGATAAAGATTTGGGGTCTTGGATTAGTTTCGTGCCAGTGTTGCAATGTCCAATACCTCTTGGGGTTCAAATACCTCTTGGCGTTCAAATACGCCATAGCTTTCGACAGGAAATCTAAATTTGGTTTATACGCAGAGGGATCCTATACCTATCGATTTGTCCTGTTCGTTAATTTTTACTTCATCCGTTACGGAGATATCGCTGTGTAAAGTGCGTGCATGGTTTCCCGCTCGGTTCGCGCCAATGATTTAGGCACTCTCCTCCTCCATACATTGAATGTCTAATTCATTGGCGCGAATTGAGCGGGAAACCGTGCACGACAGCTATATCTCCGTAACGGATGAAGTAAAAAAATTAACGAACAGGACAAAACGATAGGTATAGGATCCCTCTGCGTATAAACCAAATTTAGATTTCCTGTAGAAAGCTATGGCATATTTGAACCACAAGGGGTATCGGACGTTGCAACACTGGCACGAAACTGATGCAAGACCCAAAATCTATTTTATCATATAGAAATGGTGTACTATGGAGTGTTGAAAATAGAGCTCTTTCATGACGCGTGGGCTTTAATTGCTTTTTTGTCCGCCATATTGGTGCTCGGAAATATATGGGGTTTTGGTACGTATAACTCGCGCTCCGAGGGCACAAGTAAAAATCAAATGTTAGTCAATAATATATATTTAAACGACACTCTGAAGTAATGTTACGTACCAAAACTAAGCATAAGCCCATACTTCTCCATTGTAAACGAGCACCAATATGGCGGACTAATTAAAAGATGAATGCTATTAAGCCACGCGATGAAACAGTTCTGTAGGAAGCCAATAGCATTTACCGTTCCGCGATTCAAACATGAGTCTTTTTTTAATATAGCGATGTGCCATTTTTCGCTGACCCTGTCCCATATCTTTTTTACTGTTAACGTTAACAACTTCCTATTTTCAAGAATCAAAGCTTCATGCTACACTATTTGTATATGGAAAATACATTTTGGTGTCTTGTACAAGCGGGGTACCGACGCTACTAGGTCCGATACCCCGTGGGGTTTAGAAACAGCCATATCTTCAGGTAGAAGTGCTCAAATTGCTTCAAATTTGTAGGAGGGTCCTATTGCTACAGATTTCTGTTTGTTAATTTTTACTTAATCCATTACGGACATCTGATCAATGATATAGCACCCTACATCGAATGGCTAAATCCTTGGCGCTAATCGAGCGGGAAATCGTGCACACAATAAGCAAAGCTGTTTATCTCCATAACGGAGTAAGTATAAATTAACGAACAAATCAATAGCGACAGGACCCTTCTACCAATGTACCGAATTTGAAGTATTTGAGTGCTCCTCCTACCTGAAGATATGGCCATTTTTAAACCCCACCACGGGTATTGGACCTCGTAACGTCAGTACCACCAAAGTGTCTTTTCGCATATTGAAATGATATGGTGTGCTCAAAATAGTAAGCAGATAGATAAGGTTAGCAGTTCAGAATATATATATTTGATTTGGATGCCATCAACATACATATAATCCCCAAGGGAATGCACTCACAGCCATGAGAGTACAGACCACATACATACCTTGTCTTTCTTCTTTTTATCCCCCTCAAAGTAGAACACTGCTGGCTTTCCTGGATCCATTGCCAATAACTTGCGATGCCAACGTCTACGTCTTGCAAAGTCCAGTGAGTGCTCAGTGAGGTGGTAGGGAAGGTTTGCTAGACGTGCATACTCCCAGCCGTCTTCAATTGCCTTCTTCCTTTTTTGCTGTGGGGTGGGTAGATGGCACTGACACCTCTGAACAGTGGGCATTAATTAGAACCACCCACCATCTTCTTCTCCAAAGCCTTGGGATCATTCAGTCTTTGTCTGGTTATCACCCACCTTCTACGTCGACAGAGGTGGACATTCCTTTCAAAAGGTGCATAAGCGGCCAGACCAGGTTCCACACTGTACTCCCAGCCTGGTTGTCAGCAGAGGTGTTTAATAGGTGTAATAAGTCTGGGGACGAGGAGATGCCATACAAGTACCTTCTTCATCACACGCTCTGTTCTTGTCCACCGTCCAGTCCCCAAGCCACTTCCATCCTTCTGGGGGCTTCATGTCGTCTCTGGTCAGCTCCTTCTCTTTCTCGTTCTCATAAGCCACCATCTTATCTCCTCTGACGTCTGACCAGAAGGACTTGGCAGCGTCACTGGGCCAGCTGGAGAAGGGAGCTCTGATCTGGTTCTCATAGATGTCCTCTTGCCACTCATTCAGTCCCTCGTCCGCTTCAAATGCAATGCTGACAAAGATACATAAGATACGCCTTAATGAAGGCATCTCTACCCACCACCTGACCTTACCTCAACTCAGGTTTGACAATCCAGTCCCCATCCCACTTCCAACCGTCCGGAGCTATGAAGGCTTCTTTGGGTTGTTTGATCTTTCCCTTGGCGTCCGACCAATCAGGTCGCGTGAGACCAGTGGTACCCCACTTACCAAACAGGCAGGCTTGATTCTCGTACTGGATAAACAGGTTTATGGGGAACATGATTACATCGTTTATGTTAGACCACACCCACTGGACTACCCTACCGTTTCAGCATAAACGGCAACGTTTCCTCCAATGGCTTCCTTTGCCCACTCGCTTTGGAACTGCTCCAGACCCAGCCACAAGAGAAGGCGTACCTGTGCCCCATCCTTCTGGTCCTCCAGGTCCTCCGGCTTTGTAACACCAGGGGGCTGAAGGTGGGCATTCATTAGAATATATCATCAGCAACCCTAAATGGCTTACTGTTAAGAAGATGGTCTGAAACTTTCCACACATCTTCCCCTTACACCTGGAGGTCCCTGAGAACATGAGTGTGTTGGCAGGAATACGACATGAGGCAACACGTTTGTTTCCAGAGAGCATCCAGATCACAACATCAGGTATGGCATTCTGGGGCTGTTGGATACAAAGAGTAGTTAAGGAAGCCAAAACCATTGTTACCCTAGCAACGCATACCTCTGAGGTCAGTAGGCGAAGCCTAGCAACATAGTCTTCAGTTTCACTGATCAGTTGTTCCAGAGAGACGTCATCTGTGAGGAGGTTGTTGGCCTCACCTAGCAAGTATTTCTGAGGAGGATAGTTAGGGATTATAACAGGTTAGCTCTTAGATGTATATATTACCAGTTCCTGTGTGCGGCGGTCCTTGGTCAGTTTGTCCAGTTTGGTGAAATACTGAGGCAGTGGTGTATCATCCAGCCATTTAATGTCCTTCCTGCAAATATCTCAGCAGTGAACAATTGGGGTGGCTTTATTTGGAGTACTTACACCAAATCTTCTATGAGTTCAGACAACGTACGACACAGTAGCTGCTTCAGGTTGTCAATGACAACATCATCCTCCCTGGCCTGAAGTTTCACACGGTTAAGCCCAGTATCCTGCACAGGAGTGTACAATATCTTTAACAGTGGTGAGCCAGAAACACTATTCCTTCAAAATGTCCTCACCATCCACCCATTTCTTCAGTGGCAAAAAGCCACATGCAATACCCATCTGGCCATACTAGTCCCCATACCCATCTGGCCATACTAGTCCTAGTCCCCATACCCATCTGGCCATACTAGTCCCCATACCCATCTGGCCATACTAGTCCTAGTCCCCATACCCATCTGGCCATACTAGTCCCCATACCCATCTGGCCATACTGGTCCCCATACCCATCTGGCCATACTAGTCCCCACACCCATCTGGCCATACTAGTCCCCACACCCATCTGGCCATACTAGTCCCCATACCCATCTGGCCATACTGATGCCCATACCCATCTGGCCACACCATTAATGGCCACTTCCTTTGATAAGAAAAGGTTCACAATTGTTCAAAAGCCATAGAAGATGTATAGAACAAAGTGATTCCCATGTAGATGCAGTTAGCCCTGCTATGAACCATGGAGCCACACCCAAAACCACATCCAAGGAAACAATAACCTAACATCTGGAGCCATGAAACCTAGCAGCACCACTGGCACCCTAACCAACACCATTAGCATCCTAGCCAGCACCACTAACACCTTATCCAACACCATTAACACCTTACCCAACACCATTAGCACCTCAAAATAGACCATGTTGGCACTTACCACTCTGTCCACAGTGAACACAAGCATGTTGAGTGCCTCTATCCTATATGTACAGTCCTCCCACATACTGTCCACTACAACACAAGGCTTTGTGTCCATCCAGGGAAGAAAGTAAAATGAATTGCCGTCATACACCGGGTTGGTTGGTTGAGTGGTGGAGGCCTGGGGAGGAGCATTGTTGTCCAACTTGTTGCCGTAGTTACCTGCAGGTTGAGGGAACCAGCCATGCAAAGATTACACTCAGACAAGATGCAAACAGCTCTGCGTGTGTGTACCAATGCTGATCTCAAACTCAGCAGCAGCATCCACTGGATACACGGCTGTGGCAGAATCAAGGGCAGCATACAACTTGTATTTCCTACGACGAAGGAAGTTCTGAGGGACAAAGGGCATGGCTTAGAGCTACTGCACTGGTTGTTCCAATTAATGCTCACCGAAACTCTTTCTACATCACTGGTCTTGATGGGTTCCTGTTTAACTGCAGGCAGATCGCCCAAGTTCACATCCATCTCCACCATCAAGCGACCACGATATGATACACCTGGTATCTGATGTACCCGGCACAGCTAGCTGAGTACACACGAGCACCAACTTCAACACTTACCAGGCCCTTGTTCAGGTGGTCATACTTATCAGGCAAGTCTGTGAACTCACGAGGAGACCCGTACACATTGATGAAACATGGTCCAAATGTTGGGAGGTAGCCATCTTCTCCTGGAGTGGAGATCTCTGACATGTTGAGGAAACATGTGCCTATGTAGTCATCTGCCCCAACATTGTCCCTGAATGGGAAAGGCAACATCAGTTAGGGTGGTGTGTGGTGTGTGTGCTTTGTGTGCGTGTTTAGAGCTGGACAGAAGGGAACTCACTTGTCTTTGATTTGAAAGCGGATCCTTTCACACATGGATGGGAACCGGATACCCAAGTTCAACTGGTGGTTCCAAATTGGATCCTGCTCGTTCCAGATTACTGGAGTCTTCCCAGTATGTCCAGCAAAGTTCACTGTGCAGTAAGGATCAACCAGTTCCTTCTGGACTGTCCCAATATGGAGGACCTTCTTCACTCCCTCAAAGTAGCCAGGGTCCATCTGAGGCATGTCCTCTGCTCTGTACACCTTGATAACCATGGTCCCAGCCTGGAGGCTTACTCCAGATGGTCGGAGCAGATTACTGCAGCAATGGGGGGCAGACACACACACCAGAGGTTATGATGGTGATGATGGTGGTGGTGGTGGTGAGGGGGACATGTCATGGACCTACGAGTCAATGTCAACATTTTCTTGGCTTGCTGTTGATGGAGAGGGTTTGGGGTCGTCCCCTGGTCCAATCACATTGATACTGACTTTCAGGTAACCCTGGTGAGTGAATCACGCAAACATATACACACACACACACACACACACACACACACACACACAATACACAGCACAGAACGCACACGTGTATCACCTCCATCAACAGACAGATCAAATAGTTCACCTTAGCCCCTGAAGAAGGATCATTGGGATCAGTTAGAAGAAGCCACTTGTGAATGAAGCAGTGTTCAGGTTCATCATATACAGTACCAACATCCAACTGATGAAGGAGGGAGAGGGAGGGAGAGGGGAGGGGAGGAGGTACTCATAAACACACTCCCAGGACTTGAAGTGGACGCTAACCTTGAAGGACCCAATGAGGGCATCTTTCAGTACAACCTTGGCATTCAGGACTTTGATCTCGAGAACCTTGTCAAAAACAGCTTGTGGACGGTCTTTGAAGTTAAAGTACAGCATCTGGAGAGAAGCAACACTACTTAATGAACCTCCTCTTCTCTCCCCTCCTCTCCCTCCCCTCCCCTCCCCTCCCCTTCTCTCCCCTCCTCTCCCTCCTCTTACCTGATCCCAATAGGGATTATTGCTACCCTTCTTTGTGGCAGTTTCATTGATGTCTCCTCCACACACTACCTTCACTATTGCATTCAGCTGCCCTCCAATCAGCTTGCGTGCTTCGATCACATGAACCCTCACCTGGTCACATGATGGGGGGAGGGGGCAGAGAACAGTTCTGTGATGTCCATACCACCCCCTGCTTCAGATAACACACACCTGGAAGTCCATTGGCTTGTTGGAAAGCTTTGAACGTGCAGCAGACCTCTGCCGAGCTTTGCTGCGACTGCAAGGAAATAATGGAATTTAGATTGCCAGCCACCATGGCAACACCATGGCAACACTTACGCCTCCTTAACATTTGTAGAGACAGAAGATGGGTCTGTTCCCAGAGCTGCTCCTCCCTCTCCCTCCTCCCCAATGTCTCCCTCTGCCACTATGCCTGCCAATGAAAGGGATGAGCAAGCATATGACATTATTGCAAGGTTGTCTTACCACCACCATCACCACCATCACCACCACCATCACCACCTCCTCCTCCACCTCCTCCTCCACCTGCATCTCCATCACCCTCTTCATCTGCATTTGCAGTAGCTGCTGGTGCTCCTCCACCTCCACCCCCACCACCACCACCACCTCCTCCTCCCCCTTGAGGTGCTGTGTAAACCAGCTCCAACTGTAATTTGGCCTGTAAACAATAGGTTACGTAACGACGCGTACACTTAGCGGGCTTCGCGAACTATTGCGAGCCAAAGAATGCATCCCTGTAATGACCACAATGGAAACCATACAGTACGTTCAGGCCGCAAAAAAAAAAAAAAAAAAAAAAACGCTGAGATGAGCGCGTACGCGCACACACACACCTGCGGCAACAGTTCTCCGGACGATGATTTTAAGTTAGAATTAACGTTCATCCTTCCTTTTTGGACCACCTCACGTAGCTGCACGTCCATTATGCCAAGAATCCTGTAAAGGGTGAGGTGTATTCCACCAGCGGCTTGTGTGTGTGGGAGGGGGGGGAGGAGGCGCTATTGCCAGGTAGGGAAGGACTTACCTGTTCCTTCCAACCACTTCATGGTCATACACCTCCACCTTCAGTACCTCTGCAGGGCTGAGCCCCCCGGCTACTTGGAACTCGAACCGCTACCCGGAGAGCGTCAACGTAAGATACGCCACATGCTGTAAGGCAACAGACCTCATCCCACACGGGGTCCAAGGTGTCGTCTTTCACTTTGGTTTTCTCCTTGTGACCTTAGGGGAAGAAGATGTAAGTGCACTTCAATAGCGCGACTATGACAAGCGCTGAATGGCGCGAACTGACCTTGCAGCAAGAGAACGCAAAAAGGATCGCTTTTGCCGAACCTATCCACATTGGGAAGGTTGGACCCAGACTTCACCGTCACCTGGAGAGACATGCCTCGCTCTCTGGATCTACTTCCGCTGAAGAATTGAAGGTGGGTGATATTAATGTATTAACCAATTAACCACATAATCGAAATCCTCAGCTGTTATTTGTTGGCAAGTCACATCCTTAGCATCATGCTTTTTTTTGTGTGTGTTTATGGCCTTCAGTTACCTGTTGGGTGCATTGCTTTCTACTCATGCTTAGCATATTTAGTCAGTCGACACACTCATTTCATAGTAAAGTGAAGGCCTATGCGCATTTCATGACCTGTAATAACGAATTCCAATCCCTCAGGTACAACATTATCACGGCCCCTATAGAACCAGCGCACCATTGAAAATAAGCTAAATGCCACTGACTCCCAAAACGTCAACAACTCCATAACTGGGGCCAAATTTCATCTTGGTGACGTCACGGCCGGTTTGGGGAGGGGGTGGCGCCCTTTCAGGGCTCTGAAGCAATTTGACCTGGAATATTTGTACTACTGCGTGTTGACCAACCTTAGCGAAGCGTGCTCGCAAACATCCGTCGCATGCGCAAATGATACTAATAGTTGTAGCGAAATAAATTCATATCTCACTCAGACAGCCACCCCTCCCGCGCAAGTGACGACATAGGACCGCGAAGGCACACCCCTCCCTACCCAAAATTTGTTCTACACCCCGCCCCCTTAAACCGAACACCGCTAACTAGCAGTATCGTAAAGCGGTCACAATGACTCTCCAGGTAGCCGTGAAGGGTGCTACCAATCTCCCCAACGTGGAGAAGTTCAGCAAGAGCGACCCCTTCTGTGTCCTGCTGCTGCAAGGCACGTGACCTTTTGTGCAGTCCTACTTAAGTTTGCTACTCCATGTTGGCGTGTAGCTGCGTACGCGTTTACTACCACATATAGCTGCGTACGGGGTTGCATGTAGCTACGTACGGGATTGTATGTAGCTGCGTACATGTTTACTACCACATGTAGCTACGTACGGGGTTGCATGTAGCTGCGTACGGGTTTACTACCACATGTAGCTACGTACGGGGTTGCATGTAGCTACGTACGGGGTTGTATGTAGCTGCGTACATGTTTACTACCACATGTAGCTGCGTACGGGGTTGCATGTAGCTACGTACGGGGTTGCATGTAGCTACGTACATGTAGCTACGTACGGGGTTGCATGTAGCTACGTACGGGGTTGCATGTAGCTGCGTACGGGGTTGCATGTAGCTACGTACGGGATTGTATGTAGCTGCGTACATGTTTACTACCACATGTAGCTACGTACGGGGTTGCATGTAGCTACGTACGGGATTGCATGGGGTTTACATGCAGCGTAGTACGAGGCTATGATCAGTTATTCAATGTGGTTACATTAATTCGCAGGTCAGAAGGAGAAGACAAAGGTGATTAACAATAACCTGAACCCAGTTTGGGACGAGGTAAGAAGACTCCCTCCTGACCTCATACATGACGGAACATTGCATTGTGACAGAGATTCGAGTTCCAAGTAGCCGGGGGGCTCAGCCCTGCAGAGGTACTGAAGGTGGAGGTGTATGACCATGAAGTGGTTGGAAGGAACAGGTAAGTCCTTCCCAACCTGGCAATAGCCCCCCCCCCCCCCCCCCCCCCCCCCCCCCCCACACACACACACACAAGCCGCTGGTGGAATACACCTCATCCTTTACAGGATTCTTGGCATAATGGACTTGCAGCTACGTGAGGTGGTCCAAAAAGGAAGGATGAACGTTAACTCTAACTTGAGATCAAAGTCTGGAGAAATATTGCCACAGGTGCGTGTGTGTGTGTGTGTGTGTGTGTGTGTGTGTGTGTGTGTGTGTGTGTGTAGGTGTGCACTATACATGTCCTTATATGGTTATTTATGCTTTAGTCCAAAATTCAACTGGAACTAGTTTATACAAGTCCACAAAGTGCAGGAGGAGGAAGAGGAGGAGGAGGAGGAGGAGGAGGAGGAGGAGCTGCTTCAGCTGGTGGAGGAGGAGGTATAGATGTCAGGAGTGAAATTAGTGGTGGTGATGGTGGTGGTGATGGTGGTGGTGGTGGTGGTGGTGATGATGGTGGTGGTGGTGGTGGTGGTGGAGGTGATGGTGGTGGAGGTGGTGGTGGTGATGGTGGTGGAGATGGTGGTGGAGATGGTGATGGTGGAGGTGGTGATGGTATCAATGGTAAGCCATAGGGGGTACCTTGTCTCCTCATTCATTATTATTGTCATCACAGAGATTAATGTAGGAACAGGGGCAGAGGAGGTGGGAGGAGGGGCCATCACCATGGGAACAGGCCCTTCTGGATCAGCGGTTAAGAGCACGTGAGTATTTTTGTATTTTTTTATGATTTGTGTATATTATGTGCCACACCTCTTGTCACTATGGATATTATGTGCCACACCTCTTGTCACTATGGATATTATGTGCCACACCTCTTGTCACTATGGATATTATGTGCCACACCTCTTGTCACTATGGATATTATGTGCCACACCTCTTATCACTATGGATATTATGTGCCACACCTCCTATCACTATGGATATTATGTGCCACACCTCCTATCGCTATGGATATTATGTGCCACACTTCTTATCACTATGGATATTATGTTTATCACACTTCTAGTCGCAGCAAAGCTCGGCAGAGGTCTGCTGCACGTTCAAAGCTTTCCAACAAGCCAATGGACTTCCAGGTGTGTGTTATCTGAAGCAGGGGGTGGTATGGACATCACAGAACTGTTCTCTGCCCCCTCCCCCCATCATGTGACCAGGTGAGGGTTCATGTGATCGAAGCACGCAAGCTGATTGGAGGGCAGCTGAATGCAATAGTGAAGGTAGTGTGTGGAGGAGACATCAATGAAACTGCCACAAAGAAGGGTAGCAATAATCCCTATTGGGATCAGGTAAGAGGAGGGAGAGGAGGGGAGAGAAGAGGAGGGGAGGGGAGGGGAGGGAGAGGAGGGGAGAGAAGAGGAGGTTCATTAAGTAGTGTTGCTTCTCTCCAGATGCTGTACTTTAACTTCAAAGACCGTCCACAAGCTGTTTTTGACAAGGTTCTCGAGATCAAAGTCCTGAATGCCAAGGTTGTACTGAAAGATGCCCTCATTGGGTCCTTCAAGGTTAGCGTCCACTTCAAGTCCTGGGAGTGTGTTTATGAGTACCTCCTCCCCTCCCCTCTCCCTCCCCCTCCCCCTCCTCCATCAGTTGGATGTTGGTACTGTATATGATGAACCTGAACACTGCTTCATTCACAAGTGGCTTCTTCTAACTGATCCCAATGATCCTTCTTCAGGGGCTAAGGTGAACTATTTGATCTGTCTGTTGATGGAGGTGATACACGTGTGTGTTCTGTGCTGTGTTCTGTGTGTGTCTGTGTGTGTGTCTGTGGGTATATGTTTGCGTGATTCACTCACCAGGGTTACCTGAAAGTCAGTATCAATGTGATTGGACCAGGGGACGACCCCAAACCCTCTCCATCAACAGCAAGCCAAGAGAATGTTGACATTGACTCGTAGGTCCATGACATGTTCCCCTCACCACCACCACCACCACTACCACCACCACCACCACCACCACCACCACCACCACCACCACCACCACCACCACCACCATCATAACCTCTGGTGTGTGTGTCTGCCCCCCATTGCTGCAGTAATCTGCTCCGACCATCTGGAGTAAGCCTCCAGGCTGGGACCATGGTTATCAAGGTGTACAGAGCAGAGGACATACCTCAGATGGACCCTGGCTACTTTGAGGGGGTGAAGAAAGTCCTCCATATTGGGACAGTCAAGAAGGAATTGGTTGATCCTTACTGCACAGTGAATTTTGCTGGACATACTGGGAAGACTCCAGTAATCTGGAACGAGCAGGATCCAATTTGGAACCACCAGTTGAACTTGGGTATCCGGTTCCCATCCATGTGTGAAAGGATCCGCTTTCAAATCAAAGACAAGTGAGTTCCCTTTTGTCCAGCTCTAAACACGCACACACACACCACACACCACACATCACACTAACTGACGTTGCCTTTCCCATTCAGGGACAATGTTGGGGCAGATGACTACATAGGCACATGTTTCCTCAACATGTCAGAGATCTCCACTCCAGGAGAAGATGGCTACCTCCCAACATTTGGACCATGTTTCATCAATGTGTACGGGTCTCCTCGTGAGTTCACAGACTTGCCTGATAAGTATGACCACCTGAACAAGGGCTTGGTAAGTGTTGAAGTTGGTGCTCGTGTGTACTCAGCTAGCTGTGCCGGGTACATCAGATACCAGGTGTATCATATCGTGGTCGCTTGATGGTGGAGATGGATGTGAACTTGGGCGATCTGCCTGCAGTTAAACAGGAACCCATCAAGACCAGTGATGTAGAAAGAGTTTCGGTGAGCATTAATTGGAACAATCAGTGCAGTAGCTCTAAGCCATGCCCTTTGTCCCTCAGAACTTCCTTCGTCGTAGGAAATACAAGTTGTATGCTGCCCTTGATTCTGCCACAGCCGTGTATCCAGTGGATGCTGCTGCTGAGTTTGAGATCAGCATTGGTACACACACGCAGAGCTGTTTGCATCTTGTCTGAGTGTAATCTTTGCATGGCTGGTTCCCTCAACCTGCAGGTAACTACGGCAACAAGTTGGACAACAATGCTCCTCCCCAGGCCTCCACCACTCAACCAACCAACCCGGTGTATGACGGCAATTCATTTTACTTTCTTCCCTGGATGGACACAAAGCCTTGTGTTGTAGTGGACAGTATGTGGGAGGACTGTACATATAGGATAGAGGCACTCAACATGCTTGTGTTCACTGTGGACAGAGTGGTAAGTGCCAACATGGTCTATTTTGGGGTGCTAATGGTGTTGGGTAAGGTGTTAGTGGTGCTGGCTAGGGTGTTAATGGTGTTGGATAAGGTGTTAGTGGTGCTGGCTAGGGTGCTAATGGTGTTGGGTAAGGTGTTAATGGTGTTGGTTAGGGTGCCAGTGGTGCTGCTAGGTTTCATGGCTCCAGATGTTAGGTTATTGTTTCCTTGGATGTGGTTTTGGGTGTGGCTCCATGGTTCATAGCAGGGCTAACTGCATCTACATGGGAATCACTTTGTTCTATACATCTTCTATGGCTTTTGAACAATTGTGAACCTTTTCTTATCAAAGGAAGTGGCCATTAATGGAGTGGCCAGATGGGTATGGGGACCAGTATGGCCAGGGGTGTGGGGACCAGTATGGCCAGATGGGTATGGGGACTAGTATGGCCAGATAGGTGTGGGGACTAGTATGGCCAGATGGGTATGGGGACCAGTATGGCCAGATGGGTATGGGGACCAGTATGGCCAGATGGGTATGGGGATCAGTATGGCCAGATGGGTATGGGGACTAGTATGGCCAGATGGGTGTGGGAACTAGTATGGCCAGATGGGTATGGGGACTAGTATGGCCAGATGGGTATGGAGACCAGTATGGCCAGATGGGTATGGGGACTAGTATGGCCAGATGGGTATGGGGACCAGTATGGCCAGATGGGTATGGGGACTAGTATGGCCAGATGGGTGTGGGGACTAGTATGGCCAGATGGGTATTGCATGTGGCTTTTTGCCACTGAAGCAATGGGTGGATGGTGAGGACATTTTGAAGGAATAGTGTTCCTGGCTCACCACTGTTAAAGATATTGTACACTCCTATGCAGGATACTGGGCTTAACCGTGTGAAACTTCAGGCCAGGGAGGATGATGTTGTCATTGACAACCTGAAGCAGCTACTGTGTCGTACGTTGTCTGAACTCATAGAAGATTTGGTGTAAGTACTCCAAATAAAGCCACCCCAATTGTTCACTGCTGAGATATTTGCAGGAAGGACATTAAATGGCTGGATGACACACCACTGCCTCAGTATTTCACCAAACTGGACAAACTGACCAAGGACCGCCGCACACAGGAACTGGTAATCTATACATCAAAGAGCTAACCTGTTATAATCCCAAACTATCCTCCTCAGAAATACTTGCTAGGTGAGGCCAACAACCTCCTCACAGATGACGTCTCTCTGGAACAACTGATCAGTGAAACTGAAGACTATGTTGCTAGGCTTCGCCTACTGACCTCAGAGGTATGTGTTGCTAGGGTAACAATGGTTTTGACTTCCTTAACTACTCTTTGTATCCAACAGCCCCAGAATGCCATACCTGATGTTGTGATCTGGATGCTCTCTGGAAACAAACGTGTTGCCTCATGTCGTATTCCTGCCAACACACTCATGTTCTCAGGGACCTCCAGGTGTAAGGGGAAGATGTGTGGAAAGTTTCAGACCATCTTCTTAACAGTAAGCCATTTAGGGTTGCTGATGATATATTCTAATGAATGCCCACCTTCAGCCCCCTGGTGTTTCAAAGCCGGAGGACCTGGAGGACCAGAAGGATGGGGCACAGGTACGCCTTCTCTTGTGGCTGGGTCTGGAGCAGTTCCAAAGCGAGTGGGCAAAGGAAGCCATTGGAGGAAACATTGCCGTTTATGCTGAAACGGTAGGGTAGTCCAGTGGGTGTGGTCTAACATAAACAATGTAATCGTGTTCCCCATAAACCTGTTTATCCAGTACGAGAATCAAGCCTGCCTGTTTGGTAAGTGGGGTACCACTGGTCTCACGCGACCTGATTGGTCGGATGCCAATGGAAAGATCAAACAACCCAAAGAAGCCTTCACAGCTCCGGACGGTTGGAAGTGGGATGGGGACTGGATTGTCAAACCTGAGTTGAGGTAAGGTCAGGTGGTGGGTAGAGATGCCTTCATTAAGGTGCATCTTATGTATCTTTGTCAGCATTGCATTTGAAGCGGACGAGGGACTGAATGAGTGGCAAGAGGACATCTATGAGAACCAGATCAGAGCTCCCTTCTCCAGCTGGCCCAGTGACGCTGCCAAGTCCTTCTGGTCAGACGTCAACGGAGATAAGGTGGTGGCTTATGAGAACGAGAAAGAGAAGGAGCTGACCAGAGACGACATGAAGCCCCCAGAAGGATGGAAGTGGCTTGGGGACTGGACGGTGGACAAGAACAGAGCGTGTGATGAAGAAGGTACTTGTATGGCATCTCCTTGTCCCCAGACTTATTACACCTATTTAACACCTCTGCTGACAACCAGGCTGGGAGTACAGTGTGGAACCTGGTCTGGTCGCATATGCACCTTTTGAAAGGAATGTCCACCTCTGTCGACGTAGAAGGTGGGTGATAACCAGACAGAGACTGAATGATCCCAAGGCTTTGGAGAAGAAGATGGTGGGTGGTTCTAATTAATGCCCACCGTTCAGAGGTGTCAGTGCCATCTACCCACCCCACAGCAAAAGAGGAAAAAGGCAATTGAAGATGGCTGGGAGTATGCACGTCTAGCAAACCTTCCCTACCACCTCACTGAGCACTCACTGGACTTTGCAAGACGTAGACGTTGGCATCGCAAGTTAGTGGCAATGGATGCAGGAAAGCCAGCAGTGTTCTACTTTGAGGGGGATAAAAAGAAGAAAGACAAGGTATGTATGTGGTCTGTACTCACATGGTATGTAGATACCTAAGCACTGGTGCTGCCAGAGCACTGGTGCTGCCAGAGCACTGGTGCTGCTAGAGCACTGGTGCTGCTAGAGCACTGGTGCTGCTAGAGCACTGGTGCTTCTAGAGCACTGGTGCTTCTAGAGCACTGGTGCTTCTAGAGCACTGGTGCTTCTAGAGCACTGGTGCTGCCAGAGCACTGGTGCTGCTAGAGCACTGGTATTTCTGTTATCAATGATTGTGTTACTTCTAACATGACCACACTCACTATAAATAGAAAAAGGATAATGATAGTGAAGATGATGCCAGTATTCAGGTCCCCAGACTTTACCTGACCTTCAAAGGTTTGGTGACCCTAACCCTTTGACCACACCCTCTTAACATGCCCCTCCTCCCCCAAGACCACCACAAGTACCAGCTACGTGCCTACCTGTACCAGGCCAGGGACATGTTCAGTGCAGACAAGACAGGTCTCTCTGACCCCTACTGCATCCTTGGGTTTGGGAGATACAGTGCTCGCTCACGTGTGGTGAAGGAGAGCATCTGTCCTACGTGGGACCAGACCATCCTGATTGACCAGATCAAGCTGTTTGGAGAGCCGGCAACCATTAGGGAGTCCCCTCCTAAGATCCTCATGAACTTCTTTGACAAGGACACCATTGCAAGTTCCGCTGTCTTGTCTCAGTCCATTGGCATGACAACAGTTCTGTCTTCCGTTGCTAGGGAAAGGATGAGTTCATTGGAAGGGTTGTGTGTGAGCCGATGGTCAGGTTTTCGACAAAGGACCCCACCCCCCGTCTGGACTGGTACACTATTGAGCGGTACACCAAGGCAGAGGGGGAGTGTCTGGCAGCCTTTGAACTGTTCTTGGTGAGTTAGTTGGCCTGGGCACCAGTCCCTGAAGGGTGGCATTTGACGAAAACCCCTCCACACCACAGGATGAGGGAGGGGATCTCCCCTTCCAACCCCCCACTGCCCCTCCTCCAGCCAGGCACTTCACCGTACCCAGTGGTATCCGACCTATTCTGCAGAAGACCAGAATTGAGGTGAGCAGATCACATGACCCCTCGGAGTGAGGTCATGTGACCTCTCATTGTGAGGTCATGTGACCCATAGTTTTGAGAATGTCACATGACTTCAGGGGGCAGGTTTTGTGACTTTCACTGAGCAGATCACATGATCCCCTACGTTATGCCAGGTACTATGCTGGGGAGTAAGAGACATGAAGCGGTTCCAGCTCCTGCCTGTAGAGAGTCCCTACGTGGAACTGGAATGTGGCGGCACAGTGGTCCAGACCAAGAACATCCAGAAGGTCTCCCGTAACCCAAACTTCCCAGACCCTGTGGTCACATTTGATGTGGTATGTGCACACACACCCCTCCCCCTTCCCCTCCCTGTGTGCCTTCATCACTGGAGGATACGCCATCTTGTTCCCCTGTTGCCTGCAGCTGTTGCCCAAGGAACAGCTGTATGCCCCGCCCCTAAACATCCGCATAGTGGATAAGAGGGCCTTTGGCCGCACCCCCATGGTGGGAACCCATGTGGTCAAGAGCGTGAAGAGCTTCTTTGTGGAACCACGAGCTGCTGACCAGCGAATCATTAGAGGTGTGTGGGTGGGATATGGGTGTGATGTGTGGGTGAGCTCATGTGACCTCAGCGAGATCACTGGGAAGAGAACGTTCACCTCAGGGGACTCAAAGGTCGAGGAGTAGCACATCTTTGAATATTGTCACAATGCCGATTGCAGTAAGGGATTTGGTCATGTGATGTCAACTGACTTGTCATGTGACTTGCCATTTGGTAGGCCGACCCTGATGCGGACATGGGCAGTGGGTTTGATTGGTGGACCAAGTATTACTACTCCATTGGAGATAACCAGAGGACCCAACAGGACTATGTGGATGCAGGACATGACAAACTTGTGGTAGGGGAGGGGTTGATGAGGGAGGGAGGGAGGGAGGGGTAGGATTTGAGGAGGGTGTCCCAAAGTCCTGGATGGTATTGGGAACTACATTAGCAGTTCCTATGAATTGACTCAGGTCAAGACAACATGACTGCACCTAGTGAGACCTCCGACAAACAGACACATAGATAATGGTAGAAGTCAAGCAGTTTTCTACTACTAGCTCTCACCCTTGTGTCCAATCACATAAACATTCAATGAGAAAGTTGGTGGGATATAGGAATTGGAGGCAATGGTGGTGTAAAAAGGAAGGGAACAAGGTTTTGGGAAAAGAAAAACCTGTATTTAGCAAATGTAATGGATTAAAATATAGCTTTATTTTTTTCAGCCAAGAATTTTCTTTTCCCAAAACCTTATTCCCTTTCTTTTTAAACTACCTTTGCCTTCAATCCCTATATCCCAAACTTCTCATTGACGCTTTTTCATTGGAGAATGGTATTCACTTGTTATGTTTATCAAGTGGTCTGATAACATGGGCTATAATCCATTGTCTATCCAATCTCTCTGTGTAGGTGTACTCACATGAACTGGAAGAGGGTTTCAATAACTTCACTGACCTTGCACAAAACTTCCCTCTCTTCAGAGGGAAGGGATCACGTGACCCTAATGACCCAGAGGGGCAGGTCGTGGGATTATTCAAGGTAAACATGACCCTCCCATCTGGTGCGGAGGGAAGGGGGAGTGGCCACTGATTGTTCAGTGGGCGTGTCCTACCATCTTCCCCTCCAGGGAGCTGTAAAGGTGTATCCCCTACCTGATGATGGATCTCCAATGCCTGGTGAAATATTTTCTCACATTCCTTCAAGTGCACCAGTGGAGTGTGTAGTGAGAGTGTATATAGTGAAGGTGGGTCACATGTGAGGGTTACTTGTGAAGGTGTGTATTTTTTTAAATGATATCTTGAATACGTGACCACAATATCACTACATTTCATTTCAGATATAAGGATACTGCATCATTTAATTAATAACTTGTGCATGTCAGATTATACCACATTAATTACAGGGTCTGGGTATGGTGTATAGAGTGGGTGGGGCTGGTGTATAGAGTGGGTGGGGCTGGTGTATAGAGTGGGTGGGGCTTTATTGTAGTATTTTCAACCAGAAATGATGTCTAACTCTTACCTATAGGGTATTGGTTTGCAACCTCAAGACCCTGATGGAAAGGTCAGTTAATCATATGTAACCATGGATACCATAATAACCCCCCCCCCAGTCTGACCCATACATCAAGATCAAGATTGGAAAGAATGTGATTAATGACAAAGAGAACTTTGTCCCTAGCAACCTGGACCCCTTGTTTGGAAAGATGTTTGAGATCCCAATCACCCTACCTTCAGACCACACCCTCACTGTTACAGTAATGGATCATGACTACACATCTGCCGATGACCTCATCGGGACAACAGCCATTGACTTGGAGAATCGCTACCTTTCCCACCACAGGGCACTCTGTGGTCTACCTGAATCATATTCCAAGTAAGGTTGGGCTGCTGGCTAGTAAATATTGCAGTTATTCAGTTTGGTCACAGACAAGGTATGAACAAGTGGAAAGACACAACGTTGCCTGAGGAAATTTTAGCAGAGTATTGTGAAACAATGAACCTTCCTGAACCTTTATGGATGTCCCGAACCAAAGTGGTGGTTGGTGGAACAACGTATGACCTCAGACAGTTTGGTGAGCAAGTGATGGGGAGGAGGTGAAAGTGGTGAGGAAGTGGTGGGAGGAGGTGAAAGTGATGGGGAGGAGGATGGGATGCAGAGGGGAGGGAGAGGGTTTGAACAGCAGGGACCATTATCCTTTTGGTCACAGAGGAGGGGAAGAAGCTCCACCCTGATGTGGGTGCAGAGGACCAGAGGCTTGCTCTCCATGTCCTCAGGGAACATAACCTTGTTCCTGAACACATTGAAACCAGAACACTGTACAACCCACTGCAGCCAGGCATATCCCAGGTCAGTCCCCAGCCCCAATCGCTTAGCCCCTCCCATCTATGCATTCCCACTTGCCATTTGAATACCTCAGGGGAAGCTCCATATGTGGGTGGACATCTTTCCAAAGAGTGGGGCCAACATACCCCCACCAATAGACATCTCTCCTCGTAAATCTGAGAAACACTATCTCAGAATTGTGGTGTGGAATACAAAAGATGTCCTCCTTGATGAAGTCTCCGTAGCAACAGGCGAAGCCATGAGTGACATCTACGTCAAGGGGTTAGCAGAGTAGTGGGCGGGGCTAATTGTTGACTCTTCCCTCTCCCAAAATAAAGATGGCTGAGGGGACAAGACGAAACTCAAAAGACTGACACACACTTCAGATCCATGGATGGAGAAGGGAATTTCAACTGGCGCTTTATCTACGAGTTTGACTATTTGCCTGCTGAAAAAGTTGTGGTTATTAAAAAGAAGGTTAGCTGAGGGTTGCATCATGGTAGCACTTGAAATATTTTGTTTCTAATAGGAGCACTTCTATAGTCTTGACAAGTCAGAGACACACCTCCCTCCGGTCCTGACCATGCAAGTGTGGGATAATGATCTCTTCAATCCTGATGACTTCATAGGTAACACACGCTACCAAAGCCACACCCACTTCAAGTCTCCTTTGCCCATGCTATAGGCACATTGGACCTGAACCTGCTTGCAATGGCCGAACCTGCCCGCGATGCCTCCACATGCAGTGTGGACCAGCTCCCCGATGTGGGCAAACCAGATGTTAAACTGGTGAACCTCTTTGAGCAGAAGAGACTGAAGGGATGGTGGCCTGTGTTCACTGAGGAGGAGGGAGTGAGAGAACTCACGGTGTGTCCCCCATGTGTCCTTCCTTGGTTGCTATGATATTGCTGTTACCTCTTGAAGGGAAAATTGGAGCTAGAGATGGAAGTGGTGTCTGAAGAAGAACATAACTTAAGACCTGCTGGGAAGGCCCGCGATGAACCAAACCTGAATCCCAAGTTGGACCCTCCAAAGTAGAGGCTCTCTGCCCTCCACTGTTTGCCACCATTACTGTGCATGTATTCTAATTACAGCCGCCCTGCCACCTCCTTCCTGTGGTTCACCTCACCTTGGAAGACATTCAAGCACATTGTATGGAAGCACTACAAGATGTGGATAATTGGAGCAGTGTTGGTTGTGTTCCTGGTAATCTTCATAGTCATCTTTGTCTACACTGCTCCCGTAAGTCATGTGACCTCTGCTACCATGTCCTTAATTTCACACACACACACACACACACACACACACATATACACACATACACACACATACATACACATACACACACACACACACCCACACACACACACACATACACACATACACACACATGCACACACATACATACACACACACACACACACACCCACACACACACACACATACACACATACACACACATGCACACACATACATACACACTCACACACACACACACACACACACACACACCCACACTGCACCCACAGAGCATTATTATGCAAACAATTATTAAGGGCATCATCCCTGGCTCTAGCACTACAATTTAACTATTAGATTATTGTGTGTGTTCGTTATGTATTCTTTCTGGTATCTGGCATAAGCAAAGTGCACACCGACAGTGTTCGACTGCTTGGGTGCAAGTGGCTAAGTCATTTTTATTGTGTCTGTGACTTAACTATTTGATTTTTAATTCCATTATATTTTGGTTAAAAATAAAAAGTGGAAGTATAACCATTAATAACCAGGTCAGTAGTTGTCTAAGAACTTGTGCAGTGAAAGTCATTTTCTTTGGAAGACCGCTTCTGAATAGTGCACATGCTTATAAACTAATAAAATCGTGTTGCAGCAGTGAGGTTCTGTGCCTTTGCAGTAAGAACAAATGTGGTCTTTGCATTCAGACCTACATCATCCTTACGATTCTCATGCTGTTCTTTACTAGACAATCAATGTGATGGAGGCTTTTAGTTTTGTTCTGTAGCCTTCCTTGCACACCACTTCAGATACGGCAAAACTACCGATATAATCGCATGCCATATAACGGAACCTCCATATATGGTTACCCCATGCAATTAAGCATGAAGATGCGGTAATTTTAAGATGCGAGCTGTTCATCGTGCATTAATATATTATTTTATCTACAATTCACCGAACGGTGCGGCCGGTACAAAATGACTCTCCTCACTATACAACTGACAAGTCTAATTGTACGGATCATAGATTGAAGACCTTACGTAAGGTCTTCAATCTATGCACGGATGGAGACCTACATTTTAAATTACACATTAATAAAACTCCGCGTGACCAGGAGCGGCGGAGGTGTGGCTACTACAGCAATGGAGTGCGCTGCTCATAACTTTGCAGCGTTTGAACACCATAAGCACTTTCTGACGAATAGAATGGCACAGACAGTTGTATTCAACAGCGAGAAGCCAGTAACCGAGTACAAAAAAGCTGCCGTTCTGTTTCTAATGAGAGAGCAATGTGGTAGGTTGGAGGTCCTTTTGACCAAGCGTTCCGATAAGGTGACTTCTCACATAGGTAAGCCTTTAGCGTGCAAGGAGCAAAGAACCATTACAGCCGCGCTTTGACTTAGGTGAAAACTGTTTACCGGGCGGAATGTTTGAGGTCACGAAGGACCAAAACCTCGTTGACACCGCTCTCCGTGAGACGGAAGAAGAAGTGGGTGTGGGGAGACACGTGATTCGGGTCGTGGCGGAGCTCCCGCCTGCACCCTCGGGGTGGGCTTGCTTCATGGCTGTAACGACAGTAGTTGGGATCTTGAAAGCTGAAATAGAACTAAGGCTGAATAACGAAGTAGCCGAGGCGTTCTGGGTGCCTGTTCAATTTTTCCTTAGTAGCGAACAACACTCAAAAGTACGCGGAATTTGGTGGAACTCCGTATATGACGGCGATTCATTCAACTATCCGGACCTACAAGGGGGCGGGGACACTCCTAAGCTGCGCATTGTTTGGGGTTTGACAGCCACTGTCTGCATAGCGGCGAGCGCCATTGCCATTAACAGGTACCCAGACTTTCCGTATACTACCAGGTTTGTGTATGACATCACTGTTGAAGAATACCGAATTACGCTTACGCTACTGCAGCTAGCCATAACGCAAGAAGACCGTTTAACGCTGCAGGCGTGTGACGACAAAGCAGTGACTGTTATGGGTACGATTTTTGTGAATGCCAAACTATGAAAGTGAACACAAAATCACATCGAGAAATGAAAAAATGAAAACAAACGTTAAACACGCAAATCATATTCAAACGCGCAAAATTAAAAAAAATGACGGTACCGTCAGCACAATCAATTAATAACTAAATTTAATATGCAGTGAGGCTATACGCCGGCCGGAAAGATGGGGGTTGAGAGTTCTACGCTTTACCAACCCTCCGAGGAAACGTACGACGCGTACATTGACCGCGGAGGTGCGCGGCTAGTGAGCAGAGATGACCTCACTATGTCCACCATGCCCGACATCGGCATAGGAGGGGAGGGGTCCGCGACCACCACGACCGTTGATATACTAGTAAGATGGCGAGGGGAAGGCGTGGGAGGGAGGGAGGATGAAGGAAGAGACTTGTCCCTCTATGCCGGCGTGAGCTGTAGAGGGAGTGGGTGGGTTGTTCGTGTTGTCGAAGGGCGGCTACATCAGTGGAGTTTCTCTCTCACTCCAGGCGGGAAGCAAGCTACTCAGAGATGCGCCGACAGCCCAAGACACTGCCTTTCTGCACCTACCTCGGATCAGCTTGGAAGACCTTCAGCGTGTGGTCATGAGGTGTCGCAATGACGAACAACTCAAAGCCCATCTCCTAGACGACTACAACCTCCCGTCAAACTTCCTTCTATCCTGCCTCCGAAGAGGCGTTGCAACGGGGAACTTGCTCCTTTTAGAGCACGCCCTCAAGTTCAACAGCATGCTACCACCTGATTCCTCCCTTCGAGTAGATGATAACATCATTTTGCAGCTGATGCAGAAGGCAGTGACAATGAGTGAGATGGGGACATTCCAGACCATCCTGAGGTCCAGTCGCATCTCCCAAAGCCTGTCGATGAAGGCCGAGCTACTTAGCTTAGTGATACTGTCAGCGCAGTTTGGCAATGGGGATGCCGTCACAAGGCTGTGTACCCTCTACCCAACCTGCGTTGAACAGACTTCCCAAGGGAGAAGTGCGTTTGTGGAACTGTCAGGCGCTCAGGTCACTGAAGACGTTCTGACCGACGCCCTCTCCCGTCTCCTTCAGATGGGAACTAACATAAATACCCAAGGCCCTGATGGCAACACGGCGCTGCATAACGCCATCACCAAGGAGTACGGCAGGACGGCAGCATTTCTCATCGGTAACGGAGCCTGCGTCAATTTGCCCAACAACCGCGGGGAAACTCCCGCCAGTTTAGACAAATGCCTTGCAGTGTCCTGTTTGAAGGACATTCCCCCACCCACGCAGCCTCCACTCCCACACCACGCCTCCCTCTACCTGGCCGCTGAGATGGCAGACTTTGAATCCGTCGACAGCCTTCTGGCGAAACGTGTTCCTGTAGATTCAATGTGGATCTATGGGAGAACTGCGCTATCTGCAGCTGCCAAAAAGGGTCATTTGGACATGGTGCGCTACCTCCTCTCTCGAGGCGCCTCTTCCTTTCCCGCAGGCCATGTTTCTCCGAACCTCCCCGTGCTGCACGCCTTGCGCAATGGTCACGTGGAGATTGCCCTTGTCCTCGTCCAGCACGCAATGCACGAGCAACTTGCCCATGCAGCGGACGCTGAGCGTAGGCACATAAAGAAGCAGCTACAGTCTCTACTGCACCACAGTGCGGCAACCGGGTCCATCCGGATCGCAAAGGAGATTCTGTCTCACCCTCTTTCTGTTGTCCACCCCGAGGTCATGCTTGATAAACTGGCTCCTCTGCACGTGGCCTGTCGACACGGCCAGCTAGAGATGGTGAAGCTGTTCCTTGCTCACAAAGCCAGTCCAACCATTCCATCCGATGTGTACGGAAATACTCCTTTTCACTATGCAGTCTTTTATGGCCACACACACATAGCAGAGTACTTGCTCACACTGCCTTCCGTCGAAGTGAATTGTACTAATGGGCAGCTGGACACCCCTCTGTACTGTGTCCTCAAGTGTCAGCTGTCTCAAGTCGAGAGGAGTGCATTTATTAGAGAGTGTAGTGTTATCTTTCTGCTTCGCCATGGAGCCACTTTGCAACCGCCTAAACATAAGCAGACATCTGCAGGATGCATGCTGGAAAACTTCTCACTCAGAAATGCATGTGAGGAGTGGGCATTTGTACCTGAGGACACCCAGAAGCTTATCATTGTCGTTAGGGATGATAGAAATCCTTTGTCACTGTTGGCATCTGCTAGGTTGGCAGTCAGAGGAGGATTGGAGGTGCAAGTGAATGAGGATGTGATTAGCAAGCTGGGGCTTCCCTATCGCTTGCAGAGATATCTACTTTTTAAAGACAGGTTTCCATCGTGATCAGTTTGTTCGTGTTTTGATCCTCTGTCTGTGTGTGTGTGTGTGCGTGCATATTAAAACTACTTTTGTGTGTTGGTCACTGTTCTCAAAGCCAGTGGGTCCAATGGAAACTCTACACTGAAAGTCCGGTATTAATAAATTGTTATATTCCAGTTAGTGCGCGCTCTTTACATGTCGCTGTTAACTGTTTTTCGACGGAGCGTTGCAGCTTTACCGTGGCTAGCTCAGCCATGCAGGAGCTATGCCCAGCTTTTAAGGCCGAAGAAAAGCAAGTACAGGAAAATGCACAAGAATATCAGAGCCGTGCTACCCGCAGTACCAGAGGGACCAATACCAAAGCCAGAGCTGAAGTTTGGAAACTATGGTATGTATTCCCTGGAGTCCATTAGGCTCACGGCAGCGCAACTCGAGTCGGCCAGGATGACCCTGGTGAAAGCCATAGGACGTAAGGGTCTGAAAGTGTGGCTCAGGGTTTTCCCTCATATTCCGGTATCCAGAAAGCCGTTGGAAGTTAGAATGGGAAAAGGAAAAGGTGCCGTGGACCACTTTGTGAGCTATGTTAAGGCAGGAAAGCTTTTGTTCGAGTACAGCTGCCCGGCACAGAACACGGCCAAGATGGGCTTTACTGCGGCAGCATACAAGCTGCCCATTCGAGTAGCATACGTCGAGAGGCAAATAGTTGAACCGGAACCTAAGCGTACAGATGTACAGCTCTGATGTGTATGTCTGAACGGCTCCGAAGAGCTACGCCAGTGGCAATGCTGTCAGCAGTAGTATTACATGTTAATAACTGGAAGTAGTGCATTATTTGTGAGCAAGCTTCTGTGTATAATATTTACATGTGTTGATCTTTTGGAATCCACGTGTTTGTAATTGACCAAGCAATATGAGGGAACGTAGGGCACTCAAAAGTAAGGCGTAACGTATGAATTTCGGACTCTACTCACAATCAGTGGTAACTACTCCTAGATGCCCCAGACGTATCAGGACCTACAGAGACGGCTAAGGAGGGCCGAAGGAGGTTGCCAGCGAAGCTCCGAGCTGACTGGGACTCACTGTTGTGGATGTTCGCCTCGTTCGCGCTCCTCTATTACACCGAATTCGCCTCGACTCTTATATTCAGCAGCCTGATAAACCGGTACATGTAAAGAATTTTACAATGTAGCGCCACAGATATCTCCCAGATATCTATGGTAGTACCACAGATATCTATGGTAGTACCTGTCATAACAATTTAGCTGCTTTCTCTATACCCTTTGAGACCGGCTTTGTGGATTTGTTTGGCAAGCAGCTTCGTCTCGATTGTTTGCTGTGCTACTGCGTTCCGGAAGGCTCCACACCTTAGCAGTGCCAACTGGCAAACAGAGGCCCCGGTAGCAATTATCATGGCCACCATCACTGCTCTGCTGAGCGGGACGAGGTTAGCCTTCAACTTTCTCACCACTTAATTAACTTCCCCCCTTTTTTTTTTAAAATCCATTGTACACCTCAGTTTAATCGTCGCCATTTGGCCTGTCTGGAGCATTTATTCTACTATAATAGTTTCGGTTTTGTTCATGGGATTCATATCGATAGTGTCATTACTTGATTTGTATCGCTCTGTAGTGCGCATGCGCTGACCCGCTTAAATAACAGCAGCCCCGCATACATGTAATTTCTTACGCTGTGTACACTTTATTCAAGCACAGAGGATAAAATAACAGAGATGTAAAACAAACCAATTGCCAGACACACACAGAGAAGTGTAGACGTGTCACGACTTTGAAGTTAAAATGTTTGGGAGCTTCAAAATTGTAATGTTGGGTCATTTGAAATTGGAATAGTTGCTGTATGTTTCCACAAAGGTGAGCACTAATTCATGTATAAACTTGTATTGGTCCTGGGGAGAGAGAACAAGGACCAAAAATGAACCACTGCTGGATCACCAGAAGAGGAGAGGAGCTCACCACAGTGGCTACTGTGTTGGGCTTCTGGGTCCTGAGGGCCTTCACAATCTGAAAGATGTCGACCACACCTTCTGCCTTACAGCCCTCTATGGCACTCATAGTGGCACAGAATACACCACTGCGACTGACTGTGTCCCTAAAGAGAGAGAGAGATGAGTGTGGCATTGTTATCATTATTAAACAATCCTTGGTGAGAGGTCATGTGATCCTCGATGTGATCCTCGGTGCAAGGTCACATGACCAACACAGCACACATTTCCAGCACAGCAATATGGCGGCACACGCAGACTCACGAGCAGTGGACAACGATTGGACCATTTCCTGTTCTCCTCTGTTCGTTGATGATGCAGTTCATGGCATTGACAATAGCACGTGGATTAACACTAAGGCCATCCGATGACCAGTTGAGAACTTGGAACTGGGTAACTTTATGTAGATTGGACTGGGAGGAGGGGGGGGGGGGTGAAGGGACACTCAACACAGAGTAATGTGGACCTTGATAGAGACATGGTAATGATAATGGCAGGTACCTCTGTGCCATTGGAAACTCCAAATATCCTCTCCAGAAATCCCTCGTGCATAGTCTCCTGCAGCTGCGTCACTGTGTACAGACCAAACTGCTCCACACCACTAGAAGGCCAGTACCGCGAGCATACTTCCTGCAGAGTGTGTGTGCATATGTGTACATGTGTATGTGTATGTGCAAATGTATGTATGTATGTGCATATGTGTGTGTATGTATGGTATGAAATAATACATTGGTATGTATACAATGCATTGATGAATTAGATTGTTGCAAACATAGAACTGTCACAATACTATCAAATTACACACATAAATGGATGCAATGGTTGTCAAGGCGACCTCTGCTGACCTCGCCCTTCTCATTGATGCCAGACAGCATGACAATGACTGCACAGTCTCTTTCATGAACCATCTTCCAGAAGTCTTTGCTTGTATGTGGCAGAGGGCCCTGGGCTACGATGTAAGCCTTCTTTTTTCTGTACCCCTATAAGGAAAATGAGAACCGTATGCAGGCGAAGTGAGGAAGGAGGTGTGGCTAGCGTACATTAATGTAAGAGGCATTAATGTAGTCTGGTTGGCCTCCCTTTAGAATAACTCTGTGTCTTTCCACTGCGATGTGAGAGAAATGGTTTTTAATTTAAAAGGATGTGAGTGGGCGGGGCCATCCTTACAGGGCAGGTTCCTTGTTGTCCTGTTCTTGTCGGGATGAAGCTGAGCTGTGTTGGTGACATTGTCTGTGTACTTAGAGGAAAGCTGCTGTAATACCTGCAGAGGGTGGGGAAGAAAGATTGAGGGAGTGTGGAAAGTGGTAAAGGGAGAGAGAGGGAGAGAGGGAGGGAGGGAGGGAGGGAGGGAGGGAGGGAGGGAGGGAGGGGAGGGAGGGAGGGAGGGAGGGAGGGAGGCAAAATGAAAGAAGCTGGATAATAGGGAAGGAGGTGAGGGGAAAATGGGGAGGTTGCGGACGAGATGGGGTGTGGGGAGGTTTTGGGGGGTAGGTGTGGGGGGGGGGGATTTGACGTACAAAGAACTGGTGTTCAAAGCTGGTTTGCTCATATGTTGGATTCCACTCAGACAGTTTGTGTAACCTTTCTGCAAGGTTGGTCGCAGGAATCTGCGTATCTCCACACATTAGGGCTTCCAAAATGGCATCATGGACAAAAAGGTACTGCTCCTGTGGGCGTGGCATGTGAAGCGAGACCAATCACATTTTAGTGGTGTTTCACCTCATTTTGCACCATCTTCATCCTCTGACACCTCAGGTTGGTGACTATACGTGGAATGTCTACAACGCTATCCCTCTGAGCCTGTTCAAGAGCCATGTCCACAGCAATGAAAGTGCCAGTACGCCCCACACCAGCACTGGTGGTAGAAGTCAAAGGTGTTTGTTAGCGGTCAGGGAGAAGGTGGTAGAGGTCAGGGAGAAGGTGGTAGAGGTCAGGGAGAAGGTGGTAGAGGTCAGGGAGAAGGTGGTAGAGGTCAGGGAGAAGGTGGTAGAGGTCAAGGAGAAGGCGGTAGAGGTCAAGGAGAAGGCGGTAGAGGTCAGGGAGAAGGTGGTAGAGGTCAGGGAGAAGGTGGTAGAGGTCAGGGAGAAGGTGGTAGAGGTCAGGGAGAAGGTGGTAGAGGTCAGGGAGAAGGTGGTAGAGGTCAGGGAGAAGGTGGTAGAGGTCAGGGAGAAGGTGGTAGAGGTCAGGGAGAAGGTGGTAGAGGTCAGGGAGAAGGTGGTAGAGGTCAGGGAGAAGGTGGTAGAGGTCAGGGAGAAGGTGGTAGAGGTCAGGGAGAAGGTGGTAGAGGTCAGGGAGAAGGTGGTAGAGGTCAGGGAGAAGGTGGTAGAGGTCAGGGAGAAGGTGGTAGAGGTCAGGGAGAAGGTGGTAGAGGTCAGGGAGAAGGTGGTAGAGGTCAGGGAGAAGGCGACAGATTTGTCAGGCTAGCAATCACACACACACACATGTACTACGTATGTACACATGAATACACAGGCACATTCATACCCACATACTCCTACACACACACACATGCACACCTGCAGTGGATAAGCAGGGGTCCTTTCTCCGGTTTGTGTTCCTTCATAACTCGACAATGAAATGATAGCAGCCCGGTGGCATATTCGGGTACCCCATGGTCAGGCCAGGATGTGAAGTGGTAGTGCATAACCTTGTGGGACTTGGCAGCCATCTACAGTAGGAAGAGAGGGCACCCCCTTCCATGGTAATAGTGGACACATGGATTCCCCCCCCCCCCCCCCCTCTCCATGGTAACAGTGGACAAATGGATTCACAGTACCAAGTAGGAATGCAAGCTCACCACCATCCACCCATATAAGCACCTCTCTGTCTACACAATCACCATATGCTAGACTATAGTTGTTTGCATGTCTGAGGTTACTAGGACATACAAGGCCACCTGGTAATCTAGTATACTACAAAATATGTACACAGTCACATGATTGGTCTAAAGATCCCCCCACATCCACACACACATCCACACACATACACACACACCACTAGCACACCTACACACACCCACACACTTATACACACACACCACTAGCACACCTACACACACCCACACACTTATACACACACACACCACTAGCACACCTACACACATCCACACACATCCTGCACTCACAGATACTTGGAGGGTCCTTGCTGTGTAGTCAGGATACACCAGCTGGTTGCTAACGGTTACTCTGAATGGTCCATAGTCGCAGGTCCCCTCCTCTGGCCAGTAACGTTCGCATTTAGTCTTCCCTCCTTCCTTGAGGTTGGTGATCATGACAATGGAAGGGGCGTGGCACTGCAGAACCAACCGCCAGAAGTCCACCACTGTGCTTGTCAGGGGGCCTGGGGAGAAGGATGTTGGAACACATTGGAACACATTGGAACACGTTGGAACATATTAGAACACATTGGAATATCTTTATGAGCAGTGATTATGTTTGGTCTCTAATAAGTGCTCACCCCCTCCCCTAATCTAAGGTTAACACCCATTAACTACTAATACCTTATATTGTTACCTGATGATTCATACCTTGTGTGGCCACATACTTCCTTTGCAATGAATAACCCTGGAGGGAGGGCGGAAAGAGGGGGAAGGAGGGAGGGGGAGGGAGGGGAGGGAGGGGAGGAGGGAGGGAGGGGGAGGGGGAGGGAGGGGAAAGAGGGGGAAGGGAGGGGGAGGGAGGGGAGGGGGAGGGAGGGGAGGGAGGGGGAGGGAGGGGAGGGGGAAGGAGGGGGAAGGGAGGGGTGGGGGAGAGCAGAAGTGTTGAGATGAGGGATGGTAAAAATGAACGTAGGAACAATAAATGCAACATAATAAGAGGAGAGAGGGTTAAAGAGAATAATGGGAGAGAGAGGGTTAAAGAGAATAATGGGAGAGAGAGGGTTAAAGAGAATAAGGGGAGAGAGAGGGTTAAAGAGAATAAGGGGAGAGAGAGGGTTAAAGAGAATAATGGGAGAGAGAGGGTTAAAGAGAATAATGGGAGAGAGAGGGTTAAAGAGAATAATGGGAGAGAGAGGGTTAAAGAGAATAAGGGGAGAGAGAGGGTTAAAGAGAATAAGGGGAGAGAGAGGGTTAAAGAGAATAATGGGAGAGAGAGGGTTAAAGAGAATAATGGGAGAGAGAGGGTTAAAGAGAATAATGGGAGAGAGAGGGTTAAAGAGAATAAGGGGAGAGAGAGGGTTAAAGAGAATAAGGGGAGAGAGAGGGTTAATAAGGAGTCATGTCCTTACATCTATGTAGCTGGCGTTGATGTAACCCTCCTGATACTCATCACTTGCTCTTAATGGCTTCAGTTCTATTCTGTTGTCATCGTCTGAAAAGCAATGCGTTGCAATGAGAACAATACCTTCCCCTAAGATAAAGCAAGCTCCACACCATACCCTCTCCTTCACAGCCTAACCTCCTCATATCACACCACACCCTTCCCTCCTCCCTTCCACAGCTTAACCTCCTCACCACACCACACCCCTTCCCTCCTCCCCATACTTACATACAATGATGTTAAGGAACCTATTCTTCGCCTTGTTCTGTGGCAGCAAGCCTTCGATAACTGACCGCCCAAACTCCCCCGACTCCAGCCTCTACAGTGGGCGCAGGCAAGACATAACAGCTGCTCTCTGCCCGCAACAAAAGCAAACAGGCAAACACAATGGTTGTGGCTCCCTTACAAAAAACTGGTCCCTAAACCCCTTGTTGCCAGCCATGTGGAGGTCTGCCACATATTGTCCAAATTCGCTGAGTGGCACTTCCACGGATGCAATGGTCTGTGGCTGAAACGTCGTCGTCCCATCGGTCTCAACGCCTCCCTTCTCCCCAAGGACAAACAGGGAGACCTGGCCCTGCACAGAGCCAAGGTTGTTGCTGACAGTGTAGCGGTACACCCCCGCGTGTTTCAGCTCCACGCTGATGATGGTTAGCCTTCCTTTGTCGCCCAACTCCAGGGAGTAGTCAGACATGACCATGGACCCATCATGGTACCAGGCAATGGTGGGTTCAGGGTCACCTGATACCTTTGGGTGGAATATGATCTGTTCCCCTATCTCAGCTATCTTATCCTGAGGGTTTTCATCAATGGTGGGCTTTGAACCTGGTGACAGCAAAGATATTCAATTACATTGTCCACATCAGAGAGCATTTGTACACACACACACACACACACCACACACACACATACACATACACACACCACACCACACACACACACCACACCACACACACACACCACACCACACACACACATACACACACCACACACACACACACACCACACCACACACACACATACACACACCACACCACACACACATACACACTGTATGCAGATGGATTGAAATGTTGTGTGTGCACTGGCAGCAATAGTGTTTGTAGTGGGTGTGGCTGTGTGAGGGGTTATATATGAACATGTGGGGTGCATGGTGTGAGGGGTTGTGTATGCCTGTGTGGGACAAGTCTGTATGTGTGTGTATGCGTGTACGTGTGTGTGCATGTGTGTGTATGTGCATGTGTGTGTATGTGCATGTGTGTGTATGTGTGCGTGTGTGTGTGTGTGTATGTATGCATGTGTGTGCGTGTGTGTATGTGTGCGTATGTGTGTGTGCATGTATGTGTGTGTGCATGTGTGTGCGTGTGTGCATGTGCATGTGTGTGTATGCGTGTATGTGTGTGCGTGTGTGTATGTGTGCATACATGTGTGTGTGCATGTGTGTTTGTGTGCATGTGCGTGTTGTGTGTGTATGTGTGCATGTGTGTGCGTGTGTGTGTGTGTGTGTGTGTGTTGTGCGTGTGCATGTGTGTGTGTGTGTGTTGTGTGTGTCCTTACTTGCTACTTGGTGAAGGTAGTACTGTTCTTCAAACACTGGCAGTGGAAGACGCAATGGTGGCTTGATCAGCTCCAATGCATCATGACTGGCCACATCCATGTTGCCGGAATTATTGTACCTTCTAGTAAGAGAGGGTGTGAGATGTGAGGATGAGGATGTGAGGATGTTATTGCATACATCCCCCACATAAACACACACACACACTCACACACACACACACACACACACCATAACAGGTGTTACATCATAGCAACATGAAAGCTGTGAAGTCCCATACACCTGCAACACCCACAAACACAACACACACACCACACACACACACATCAAACACCACACACAACATAAACCACTTCAAAAACTGATGGACATAACATTCTTACCTTACAAAATACACAACTAGTATTACCACCAAGGCAATACACACGACTCCAATCAACACTCCAATGACCACACCCACCACCAGTGCCAGCAATGAAGGAGACTTATCTATGGCAACGGAAATTTGTTCACCACACCTCCATTGACACACCCTTAAGCATACCTGTTACCAAGACAATGGAGTAACTCACTCCCTCTCCTGCCATCTCTGTAGCATTGACCGTCACAACAGCAGACACCATAAATTGGTACTTTTCTCCCTCCAAAAGCCCGCCAATGACAGCTGAAGTGGCATTTCCAGGCACCAGAATACTAGTGTGGTCTTTGGCGGTGGGTCCATGTGTGTAGGTCACCCTGTAGAATGATATGTCAGAGGAGCCAAGGGTATCCCAGCTTATGAGGACTGCACTGGTATTAAGGATGGTAACCATGACATTCTGAACCTTTCCTATGGGGTGAAGGTGGGAAGAGGGAGGGAGGGGAGGGGAGGGGAGGGGAGGGGAGGGGAGGGGAGGGGAGGGGAGGGAGGGGAGGGAGGGAGGGAGGGAGGGAGGGGAGGGGAGGGGAGGGAGGGGAGGGAGGGAGGGAGGGGAGGGAGGGGAGGGGAGAGAGGGGAGGGGAGGGAGGGGAGGTAGGGAGGGAGGGGAGGGAGTAAAATGGTTAAAAAACAGGCCAATTCTTAGTGCTGGTTACCGATGCTTGACGTTGTGGTGTTAATGACAGCCCATGTTCCCGGACCAGCTGCAGTTACAGCTCTGACTTCAAAGACGTAGGTGGTTGATGGCTGCAACCCTCCCAGCCTGTACCCAAGGCTGGTGGAAGGAGGTAAGGCTAAGCTTCCTACACTGTAGCGGACATCATACTCGGTGACCCAGCCACCTCCCACATCAGGAGAGCTCCATCTTAGGTTGACCGACACAATGCCCGGGATAGCTGACAGCGACTTGACGCTACCAGGCACTAAGGGGAGGGGAGGGAGGAGAGAGAGGGGGAAGGGAGGAGAGGGGAGGGGAGGGGAGGAGCAGAGAGAGGGGGAGGGGAGGAGGAGAGGGGAGGGGAGGAGGAGAGGGGAGGGGAGGAGAAGAGAGAGGGGGAAGGGAGGAGAGGGGAGGGGAGGAGGAGAGAGAGGGGGAAGGGAGGAGAGGGGAGGGGAGGAGGAGAGAGGGGGGGAAGGGAGGAGAGGGGAGGGAGAGAAGGGGAGTTACCACAGGATCCAGCAGGACAAATGTGTTCTCTCACCACCAATCACGTCCACCGGCTGGTAAGAGGTAAAAGGCCCAGTGCCATTGACAGAAGCAGCAGCTACCCTGACCAGGTAGGTGGTGAAGAACAGAGGAACAGAGATGGTGAGGCGGGTCTGATTGGTTGTGACAGGTGGGAGGGTGGAGCTATACTGGACAGCATAGTAAGTGATGGGGCCATTTTGGGAGAGGCAGGAGGGGGGTCTCCAGGCCACTTCAATCACCAAAGAGCCAGAGGGTGAGGTGAGACTCACATCCAACGGGGGACTTGTTGGGACTGGGGAGGAGACAACACCGTTTCAAGTCTACACCAGTGTCGGATTAAGCTCAACCGTACCATCTGGATATGTCGTTGCCATGGCAGCAGGTGACCACTGCCCCTCCCCTCCACTGGTGAACTTCAGTCCAACACTGAAGGCGTATTCGACCCCCTCCTGAAGCCCTTCAATGATCTCGTGCGTCTCACTAGTGGGGAGTCCCCTCCCCCGGGGGATTTCCCCACAGGGGGTGTGGGGTACGTACTGCACTATGTACCCAAATATGAAGCCAGACGTGTTCTTAGGTGGCTGCCAGGTCACAAGGACAGAGGTTGTAGAGAGGGGTGTGGCCGTGACATTGGACGGAGGATCAGGGTCTGGGGAGGAGGGAATGGAATCACTGACAATTATCACATCATCACTATATCATCATCACATCATCACTATACCACCATCACATCATCACCATACAATCACATCATCACTATAACATCACATCATCACTATGTCACACCACCACACCCACCACCCACTGTTATACTCACCAGTGACCACAAATGAGGCCACACCCCACAGGCTTGGAATACAGGTGTCACAGAAGGAGCGAATGCTGACAGTGTAGTTGGCCCTGTCCACCAGCCCTGTCACCACATACTGCAGGGCCACACCCTCCAGCTGGGTGGAGATGGTGGTCCCATTCATCACATACTGCACCAGGTAGCCATCAGGGAGAGGGGTGGGCGGAGTCCACGACACCAGTACCACGCCCCCTCCTAGCTGTGTGACCTGAAGGTTGGTGGGAGGGGACTGGGCTATGGAGGGATGAGGGAGGGGTGAGGGGATGAGGGAGGGAGAGGGAGGGGTGAGGTGATGAGGGAGGGAGGTAAGGGGATGAGGGAGGGAGGGGTGAGGGATGAGAGAGGGAGGGGTGAGGGATGAGAGAGGGAGGGGTGAGGGAGAGAGGATGAGGGAGGGTGGAGGGTGAGGAGAGGGAGCAGAAGTAAGAAAAAGAAGGAAATAAAGTTATGTATTTCCAGAGCTCCCAACATGGACGCCTTACCAGAGATTGACCCCCTTACCAAAGATGTACCCCCTTACCAGAGATGGACCCCCTTACCAGAGATGGACCCCCTTACCAGAGATGGACCCCCTTACCAGAGATGGACCCCCTTACCAGAAACCAGAGATGGGCCCCCTTACCAGATGTACCCCCTTACCAGAGATGTACCTCCTTACCAGAGATGGCTTACCTGTGACTGTGATGTTTGCAGTGCTGCTACCTGCCATGTTAGATAGAGTGCACTGGTACACGCCCCCTAACCCCGCCCCCACCACCACCAGCGTACTGGTGTAGTTGGCGGAGACAGCACTGGTGAGGAGGGTGGATTGGGAGCTGTTACTGGTGGGGGCACCATCCCTGGTCCAGGTGACAGAGGTGGGTGAGGAGGAGGTGGAGCGAACAGCCAATGAGAAGCTTGGCGGGCTCTGGGAGAGATTGGTGAGCAGCTGGAAGGCCACAGGCGGTACAACGACAGGTCCACCTTCGGGGGAAGGAGGAGGGGGGAGGGGGGGAGGAGGGGCGGGGACTCATAGCACCACCACTGACGGCTGCGACAACTTACGGGACGATTGGATCGTAGCGGAAGCATACAGGCCCGCGAATAGGATTTGCTCCACCCCGTTTTCATCAGGAATGCGACATGTGAAAACACCCTCCACACCGCCGCCGGTTCTGAAGAGACTAATCTTCGACGGATTTCTTAGCGCGTAGAATGGGGTGCCATATGAGGTCTGCAACACGTTTCCGTTGGGGTTAAGCCATGTCCCCAAATTGTTGGCAGTGTTAGCTGTGTAGCAGTCAAGCGAAGTCTGAAAGGCATCGCCCACGTCATTTTGTGAGAAGTACGTGTTATTCGGTATAACAATCTTAAGCTTCTGACTGTAAAGGATGACGCCTTGGGAATGACGAGGAGGAAGAAAACGCAAGAACGTTCGAGTGGGCGAGTGTTAACAGCCGCTTGCGGTTAGTCTTGTACAACCCAACTTACCGCGTGTTGGTATTTGCGTGTTCGCAGGTACGGTCAATGAGGTGAACAGAAGTGCAGCCGTTACAATGTTCTTTAAAGTTATCATCCTTGTGCAAACGTTCCTACAAATCATTGCTATTATATATACGCAGCATTACGTTATTTTTAAAACTACAATTACATGTATATGTCTGCGCACCTATTTCCCTTCCTTTATTAAAACCTTTGTAGCTGAAGAGATTAGTTTGCAGACAATGAAGCCGGTCTGGAACATGAAATTTCATAACACACAGACACTTTTCTTCAAGTAATTTTTCTTTCATTTTGTACCCAACTCGGCCAGTCCAGATACAACGATTAGTAAATAACACATGCCAACACCGAATGAGAGTGGCCATCGCAACATTGCTATTACTGCATGAACTTCCAAGAAGTACAAACAAAAAAGACACGTTAACAAGAATATCACTGCTATTATTGCATGAACTTCCAAGTCCAAGAAGTACAAACAAAAAAGACACGTTAACAAGAATATCCCGTGACGACGCTAATGTGTCTGGTGAAAATCCTTTGGAAGGAGGGTCCACTGTTTCTTCAGCGGGCTTCTAACTTCCCTGATCCTACCGTCACTCCAACCTACCAAGGAATTTTGTACATGCATGGTAACACGTGATCTGGGTCAGCGTACCTCTCCACGTAAGTTTTCCCCAAACTTTTCCGTGTATCATGTCCTGAAACGAGGCACAAGGCGCAAAGCTCCCTAACAGTTACACATCACGTGGGCTCCATGATACCTCTTTTGGAACGACTTTTAATATCGTCCAATAAGACGGAATTGAAGCGTTAGACTTCCAGTTCACCCTTGTGACCTTCCTCCCGCATCCGAAGCTGTCTAACTTGTTCAAAATCGCAAGCAGCTTCTTCGGGTGCTGGTCTGTAATACATCTGCTCGCGCTCATTTGTTGTGTCACGTGGGGCGCGGGACATTTCGTTGGCCTTAATTTTTATACGGCTTCGGTACCTACCATGCGCACAGCCGATCGTAATGACTAGTTTGCCTAGTTTAGATGGTGGTAGCGTCCTACCTATTATTTTGGATGTCAGCAGGATCAGTTGTACATCGTAAGGGAGAATTACACGGCAGGCACGAGACATACATCCTTCTGTCAACGTTTTTTTCCAAGAAAAATATTAACAATAGTAACTAGATGGAAAAAAGCGATTCGGAGAAGGTCGGGGGTGAAGATGATTCTGTAGTAAAGACACCAAAAAAAGGCAACAAGAGGCGGTTCCCTCATTCGATTGAAGGCAGTGGTGGGGAACGCAGGCACAGAGCGAAGAAGGCGCGGGTGATGGGCAGCAGCAAGAGTGCCGCCGACTCCATCATGATGCGGAGACTTGGCGGCAGCCAGTCTGACCCTCTAAACCTACTTGGCACCGCGAAGGACTCGGACCAGTGCTCTTCCTGTATGTCCTCGCCGACGCAAGAGGCAGGTCAACCTGCACCTCCTCCCCCGTTCTTGCAGCGTGACCCGCTTAATCTTGAAGGCAAAGGTGACTTGTCCGTGTTGTTGAAAGGGGAAGATAAACCAGGTGGGCACGTGCGGCTTTGGTTTCAGACCTTACGTGCTTTTCTCCACAGAGAAGAAGCACGTACACAGGGACATGGTCAGAAAGCACAAGAGAACCGGGACCTTGTCTTCGGAAGAGCACGTGAGACATGATGACGAGGCGGGGACGCCAGCCAAAAACGGTCCAGAGGTATTAACTATTACTGATAATCTTGCATCGTTTCCAATAGCAACACATTATTCCCGTTGTGCAGGCACCAAAATCAATTGCAAAGAGTAGTAGATATTGTTATGGGAACTATGATAAATATTACGGCTACCGAAATGGTGGAGTGTTTGAACCTGACCCGAGATTCTGCCTGTTGAACAAGGAACTGTTTAAAGGGAAGGACGTCTTGGACATTGGATGCAATACAGGCCAAGTTACAGTCCGTATTGCTAAAGAATTTGAACCAAGAAGAATAGTTGGAATTGACATTGATGACAGTTTGGTGCAAACAGCTTGGAAGGTGCTCTACAGGCAAGCAGTACTAATGATGATGTAATTATGATGTAATTATGATGTCCATGGCCCAGGCACTTTGTTCCAACATTGGCACCTGATGGAAGGCAATTTCCCATGTCACTTACCTCATGTCGAGGCCCCATCAACGTCATCTCTTCACTCAGTGGTGGTGAAGAGAGATTCCCTCAGAATGTCCAGTTTATATGTGTATGTGATGGTCATTGCAAAGCAAGAAACCCTTCAACTTTCCTTGTGTCTGATTCATCCGTTTTTTATGTTCTTCTTTTTCTATGGACTTTCCTACCAATCTCACCTCTCTACGTCCGCAGGGTGACTTCATTTCTGATGACTGTAAATTACAGCAGGATAAGTATGATGTAATTCTCGCCCTGAGCGTCACAAAGTGGATCCACCTCAACTGGGGTGATGATGGCATCAAAAGATTCTTCCAGAAGGTCCACCATCATCTACAGGATGGAGGATGCTTCATTTTGGAACCCCAACCATTCAGCTCCTACAAAAGGAAGAAAAAACTAACAGTGAGGTTTTGTTGTTTTGTCTTCCCCTTCATTCACTAATGGTAGCTCCCCTGTCCCCCCTGCCAGGAAACTATCTACAGAAACTACACCTCCATCCAACTTCAACCGTCACATTTCCACCACTATCTTATGTCATCAGAGGTGGGGTTTCTAAAGCACAGGTACCTCGGTACCTCTGTGAGCAAGTCAAAAGGCAAGTGGGAAGTGTTTCTGCCGTGCCTTGCAGAGTGAAATGTTGGCTTGCAGGTTTCAGAAGGCCGCTACACCTGTACGTCAAGGGGGCCCCAGAGGGTAGCCATGGAGCTGAGGCACATGACCAGGCTGCCTGCTCACGTGATGGTCTCACCACATCCACAAAGGCAATGCCCTGAACACACTTGGCCATTGGTCACACTTGTGTTTCCCTCATCACTGTCATTGTATGTGGAAACAATGTTCTCATCACTGAACCAGTACCAATACATAGATAAGTGTACTGTATTGATACATACATAGTCCAGCAGTGCTGATTCATAGCTCCACATACATGCATGTTATTTGGCTGTAATTCCTACATTGCTGAACTGCAGATGAGGATCCACTGAAAAAAATGGCTGCCTTACCTAAACTACAGCATGTGGTGTCTCCCTTGGCAAGGCCCAGGGCATTCTTGCGTTGCTTAGTTTTGGCATGTAGGTCTGCTCCATGCTGTAGCAAGGCCATGGAACCCTCCCCAACTGTATTCCCTTACCTGCCCAGACCCAACATTACACAGCTGTGGATGGCTATGCAGCTGCAAAACATTGGGTCTGGAATACAACAGTCACAGAGTTAAAGGCGGTAACATGCAATGGAAACTCTCCTCCCCCGCATTAAGTGTTTTCCCATCAACATAATTAAGTCACCAGGGCAACTGTTAATGCTGCTATGGGAGGGAGCATGTTTACTTCCTCAGTAGTGTCTTGTTTATGGGCTGATTGAATTAGAAGTTACATATGCTCAAGAGGAAATGGCTGAATTTAAAAATGTAACTTTTATGATTACAAGTTGAAAGGTCCATGAATGATACATCATTCACTAGTGCTACAATGGTCACAGTATGGAGCAAGGTATTGCGCAGATTGTGGTCCACACAACTTAATGTGCCGAGGTGACTGCCTTCTCTAGTACCTCAATTACATCCTGTGTAGGTGGGTGTGGCCAAGGTGACTGCCTTCTCTAGTACCTCAATTACATCCTGTGTAGGTGGGTGTGGTGTGTGCACATCATTGGCTGTTTGGAAGCGCACTGCACTGCACTGCCGCCGGTACCTGTCTGTTGAAGCTCCGTGCAAAGTCCAGGGCGTTCTTGCCATGCTTGGTTTTGACGTGCAGGTCTGCTCCATGCTGTAGCAGCAACTGAGCAAGGTCACGGAACCCTCCCAGACTGGCCATCTGCCAACAGGAGGGGGGGGGGGGGGGGTGAGGGCATAAGAGATAACCTGCAACACGTGCTCCCTAGCCTTCCCTCTCACCATTAGAGGCGTTTTTCCATTGGCATCCAACAAGTTCAAATTTGCTCCGTGTTCAATCAATACCTGGGCGACTTGTGCACTTCCTGTCAACGTTGCTATTTGAAAATGTTAGCAGGGAGGGGGGGGAGGGGGGGGGGGAAGGGGAGAGATGTGGTGAGAGGATGTAAACTAAATGGCTGTAGCTCATGTACCAGTCCTCATGAGGGGGGTCCATCCACCCATAGTGGTGCTCGTTGTCCAGTCTGCCTTGGAGGGTTGCAAAATTTTAAAAAAGTGATGTCACAGACATTGCTGCAATACATTTCTAAGCACGCTTAACTGGTACTCCTTGATCGAGAATGTAGGTAATCATGTCAATGTGGCCACCATCAACTGCCCAATGTAGGGCAGACATACCTGCAACAAAGGGTGCTGCCTCAAACCCACCACATTGTTCGTAACACGCACCTGAATTGTCTGTTGTCAGCCACGATGCTCCGCCCACCACCAGGGCCTTTGCACAGTCCATGTTGCCATGGTAACATGCCTCCATTAAACTAAATATGCATGCGTGAAGGGTTTTTCCCCATAAAGGTACGTACGTGCCTTGTTTTACCGCTCCTGTTACTATACTCTGCACTGGCTCCATGCTTCAGCAGTAGCTCCACCACACTTCAATTGAGATTGTGTGCTGTGAACACAGCGGGCAATATGCTGGTTGTCGTGACTACCTTGTCTTGCCTAGCTGCGATGCACACATGAGCGGGGACGAACCGTAGATGTTGGGCACATCCACGTAATGAGGGCTGAAAGAAGAGAAAGGGAGGACAGAGGTGTGTCCCGTCCTTCCGCATTGCTGCTCCGAGCCACACTTACCTAGCTTCTAGGATGCCTGCGACGACCTTGAGTTCCTCCTTAAGCACGGCGCTGTGGAGCTGCTCGCAAGACTTGGGCAAGGCTGGCATGTTCAAGAAAAGGGTTTCTGCTCACGCAACTATACGCCTGTATAGTGTCCCTAGCTGGCTTACACGCGGTGCATGCGGTGATGACGTCGCTCCAGGGGCTCGTGCCGACATCGTTGCTCGCGTTAAGCCTGTACTTGTACTGCGTCAGTGGGGACAGTCCCGAAGCTAAGTAACGTTCCGCGTACCCGCTGGGACAAAATTAAACAGGGTGAAGCCAAAAATAAAATTCAGGTTATAGTTACCTGTACACAGTTTTGAATTCGTTGGCCTTTTCGCTTTCCTGCAAGTTGTATTTGAGGCCGTCTGGAGGGTGCGGTGGCGCCCAACTCACTTGAATAGAATTGTGAGTGATGTGACCTAATGTCGGAAGACCAGACTGCGAAGGAGCTAAAATAAGTATAAATAAAAGAACACCTTTACATTCCGGTAAAGAATTTACCCTCCATCGCATGTTTGCAGCTGCAAAATACAATAACGCCCCACGCCCGCCAATAACTTCAGCCCAACCCATAGGGGCACACCTTAGCCACACCCCCACTTCTCCCCAGGAAGAAAAGAAAAAAAAAAATGCAAGAGAAAACGTCTCCGCTTGTTGCCACCGTGCCACGGATCAACCTTAATCTGCCCAGACATGACCAATCCACGTTCTCAGGCAGAGCAAAGCACTTCTTTGAAACCGCCAATCCGCTAAACATATTTGCCAGCAATCAGAAATTGGCCGAAGCCGCCGAGATAGTGAAGCGTTACAAAATGTAAGCACCAAAGTCCAAGCGTTTTTTTCAGAAAAGAAAACCACTATGAAAGCTTTATGAACCATGTAGGACCGGCGAAGCTCCTTCGGGGCTAACGGTAGACCAGTTGTGGCGTCACAAGGTGTTATATGACTCCGCCTACCACCCCGACACGGGAGAGAAGATGCTCCTGATTGGAAGGATGTCTGCACAGGTCCCAATGAACATGACCATCATTGGATGCATGCTTACCTTCTACAAGTAGGTTAATAAATGTGTGTGTGTGTGTGTGTGTGTGTGTGTGTGTGTGTGTGTGTGTGTGTGTGTGTGTGTGTTTGAGTGTGTGACTTTAACACAATCATTTAGATCCCCAGGTGCTGTCATCTTTTGGCAATGGGTCAACCAGTCCTTCAATGCCTGCGTCAACTATACTAACAGAAGTGGTGACAGTCCTGTGACCGCAAAGTAAGCCTTTTAACTAGGCAGCCATAACAGTGTAGTGTGTGTGTGTGTGTGTGCATGTCTGGACACAACCTCCTAACAAACATATCACATTTTCACATGTGCCAACACACCACATACACACACACGCACACGCACATGCACACACACATGCACACACACACACATACACATGCACACACACACACACACACACACACACACACACACACACACACACACACACACACCACAGGGACCTGGCCATCCCTTATGTGGCGGCTACCACTGGGGCCACAGTCACAGCGTTAGGTCTGAATGTGGTTGCCAAGGTATGTACCTGGGCACGGATATTGAAACCCAGGGACAATGTAGCCATTGTGTCTCACCTTCTGCCACAGAGGCTTCCTCCAATCATTGGTCGGTTTGTGCCGTTCACAGCAGTGGCTGCCGCCAACGCCATCAACCTCCCGCTGATGAGGCAACAGTAAGGGTGTGGGGTGATGGGGGAGGGAGGGAGGGGAGGGAGGGGAGGGAGAGGGGGCAGGGAGGGAGGGGAAGGGAGGGAGGGGAAGGGAGGGGAAGGGAGGGGAGGGAGAGGGGGCAACCATCAACCTGATGGGTGATGCTGCTAAGGGGGAACAGCCGTCTTATGTAACCCATCCCCTCCAGAGAGCTGACAGTTGGGGTACCCATCACCGATGAAAATGATAATAAGCTAGGAAGCTCTAAGGTACACAACACACACACATACACACACACATCACACATACATACACACGATGCACATGCACATATCCACACACACATACACATATGCATGCACACACCATTACACAATGTGTCCATATATCATACTCACTACAAACCATACAGAAAGCTGGAATGGTGGGAATTGCACAGGTGGTGTTCTCTCGTATCGTCATGGCGATGCCAGCTATGGGTACATAACATATGCTTGTCCTTTACACCAAATATGACCTCATCTCTTTCCTGCCAGTAATTCCTCCCATTATCATGAACAGTCTGGAAAAGAAAGGTGTCCTGAAGGTAAGCCATTATTCCTCCCCTTCTCACATCACATCACTCTCCCCCCCCCCCCCCCTCCTTCCCAACAGAGATATCCCTCTCTAAATGCCCCTCTGCAGATCACTTTGGCAGGGATATGGTTAGTCATATTTGCACTGCTTCTAAATAACTTTTCCATTTCCATTTTTTTTTCTGTAGCTTGGTGTTTGCAACCCCTCTGTGTTGTGCCATATTCCCTCAGAAGAGGTAATTACCACACACACACACACACACACACACACACACACACATTTGAAGTAGGCCCGCCCTTACTTGGCTGGGTGCCCATCCCTTTCCCCCTCCAGTTCCATGCCTGTCGCCAGTCTTGAGGACGAGGTGCGGGAAACTCTACAACGTACCCATCCAGATGTCAAGACCATATACTACAACAAGGGCTTATAACAGCAGATGTACAGTGATAGTGTGAAATTCAGCATTGAGGCTTTTGGGATTCATATTTAGAGATATTATAATCTTTTTAGAAGTTGCAATATTTAGAGTGAGATGTTTGTTGTTGTCTTTTGATACATCGGCTGTGTTGGTGCAAACGCTTATCCCTTTTCCCACCCCTCACACACAACACCCTTCTTGGCTGATGGGAGAGTGTTTCTGAGACTAGCGTGTTCTCCTTATGACTAGGAAGGAGATGGGTTACCTCACAGGGTGAGTGGTGAAAAGAAATACACTTCCGCAAGGTCTCAAAACACATCTGTCAGGCCTAAAGGAAAGTACATGTCTGTGAGAAACCACATTTGTGCTGATCTGTCAGACCACAGATAATGAGGAATTCAGCTCCATTTCCTCTGTGACCCACTCACCCTCAACAATATCCCCCCATCAGCTATGCCACAAGGTCCATAGTCCATAACACATACAATAATAACTCTACTGACATGAAACATAACAGTTTTACAAGAACAATGGATGATACTGTTTAAGGGTGAGCTTTTTACGACATGTTGGACAGGCATGCTGCCTCGTGATGGTGTTCCGCACACACACGTTGCAAAATATATGGCCACACACAGTGGTGACCAGCTGCCTGCCAGATTTCTCAAACTGAAGAAAGGAAATGGGGGGTGATGGTGGTGGTGGTGGTGATGATGACACATTTTGACACATAAACACATCTCTCTTCCACTTGCACACCTAGGTACCTACCTGTTCCACCGTCTCTAAACATATGGGACACGTGATGGAGGTCCGTGAGTGTGAGGAGGCTTGGCTGCTACTTGAAAGAGTGGACGCAGTATGTGTATGTGATGGCACAGGGACAGAGGTACCCCTTGAATGTGTCGTCAGAGGTGGACGCCTGCGTAGACACACACACACACACACACACACACACACACACACACACACACACACACACACACACACACACACACACACACACACACACACACACACACACACACACACACACACACACACACACACACACACACAGCTAGGCAGTGCACTTGTTATGCTAAACTACTCACTCATCAGAAGTGTCCACTTCCTGAACCTCTTCGTCTGATTCGACCAGCTGTACAGGCACAGGGCCATACATGCAGCTTGGCCTATCATAGCTGTAGTCCTGCTGGAAGTGCAGGGGCGCGGTTGCATGTGGAGGAGATAGCCACATGTCTATGGAGTTGATATAGCTGCTTATGGTTGGTATCTGAATTAGGAAGATCCAAGCACGCATAACTCAATACTCCTTCACACACACACACACACACACACACGCACACACAAACGCACGCACACGCACGCACGCACGTACACACACACACGCACACACACACACACACACACACACACACACACACACAAACACACCTGGATAGAAGAGGTTAGGTCCACTACCCCTTCGTCCTCCACGCCACTGTCATTCGTAAGGTCTACCACCACTGGGGACGAGAAGGTTTGTAGAAACGGTAGGCAAGCGGTAGGGAAGACACCCACCTCTCTCGGCAGCCGCCATTACGCCACTCTCCCGGTCGTCGTTATGCAATGGCGGACGGGGTGTCACAGCGGCATAGACCGAGGCACCACCACCCCTTACGGGACTGCCCAAAGTCGAGCGGGGAAAAAGATTTTTAAAAAATACCCGCGGTCTATATCAGTAGTACCCTGTTTCAGTCTGTCCTAGATTCGATACTTCGGCAGCCTCTGAAGTAGGCACGCGCCTCTTTTTGTGCTGGTGTAGGGAAGTAGCCCCGGGAGTTCGTCCACGCTTGGATTTTACAGGTTTCTGTGTCTGCCAGACGCAAGAAAGTTAACTCGAGCTCCCCTCTGGCGTCAAACCCGCCTTACCTCTGACATTACGTAGCTGTACTACGTGCATGTAGTACACACGCATTAAATTGTCGGACAGTGGGCGTCTCCAAGAATGAAAAATACGACACGTCATCTTCCCGTGACTTCCTAAATAAAGATAAGATGGCTGGATACACCGCTGAACAAGTATCCGCCTTTAGGCGTACTTTTACCGAGTACACGGACCATGCTGCAGATGGTCTTGTGCAGAGTACATTTCGCGAGGCTTTGAACAAATGTCTGTCTTCCATTGGCTTTAGACCGCTGACGGAGGCTGAAGCGGTGGGACAGTTCAAACAAATTAGCCAGAATTCTGTGGTCCAGTGGCCCCAGTTCTTTCAGGTAAGGCATTCAACAACTTATCTGTATCGCGGCGTTGGTCTATCACGCGTGAGCGGGTGGGTTTTAAAGGCAGCGCGAGCGATTCATCTGACCGTGTTGCAACCAGGAGAAGAGCTTTCTCTGTGCACAGGACTGCGTGCGGCACACTTCATTAATTGACACGCATGTGCACACACGCACACACCACCCGCTAAGTGTATTCTAAGTGTATTCCAAGCGGGTAGAATGGGAAAACACTTAATTGCCAAGCACTTGTGAACCCTCAAACCATTTTTGGCACAAGTACGTTGTATCTCGTATTAGACTGTGCCGGGGGTTAAGTGTGTAGTGATGGTCCATGGTGATTAGGCTGCGTTCTTCTCAAAGGGTTCATAAGTCCCCAATCTTGCTGCATTAGCAGGATGGACCAACCTCATGTATGGGTGCAGGATTCCTGGTTATGGACCCTGGTCAGGGGAAAGGAGGAAGGGAGGAGAAAGGGAAGGAGAGGGAAAAGGGAAGGGAGGGGAAAGGGAAGGCAGGGAGAATGTTGCAGCTAAATGAAGATATATGTCTCATGCTGTTTGTCTCTAAACACACACACACACACACACACACACACACACACACACACAGGCATTGATACACATCAAAGTCAGCTCCCAACCGCCCGGTTATGTCACACCTCTGGAATACAGTGGACCTGCTGAAGCCCCTCCTCCCGTTGCACCACAAGCCAGGGACCTCGAGGGGAGTGGCATGTACACACGTGGGAGGACCTTGGGTGAGAGCCAGCACCATAGCAACCATACTCACACATTACATGTTGTTGACAACACAAGGAATCATGTACAAAAATCATATAGTGTACTAAAGATTTGCAATGTTGCACACACACACACACACACACACACACACACACACACACAATGGCCTCTACAAATGCTATTTACTCAGTCCTCTTGTGTGTACCCCTTGTACCCTCGTATATAGGCAGGACTCTCAGAAGGGGAGGAGCAGCCATGGGAAGGGCTGTTGGTGACTTCTTTGGTCTGACAGTGGAATCTCAACACGGCTCTGGGAACACTATGGGATGGCAAAACATCACTGAGATTAGAGCTGCTGAGGTCTGCCTATTACATTCTGGGGCAAAACGATTAAATGCCTTCGTGGTGTAGGTGGGCAGGGCCACAGGGGTGTGGGTGGGAGGAGGGTGTGGGTGGGAGGAGGGGTGTTGGCACTGTACCCATGGAGCTACTAGCTGTCGGTGCTGTTATTAGTGTGGGCCATGTAGTATATTTGGTATGGTATGTTTTGATTTGGTAGCCATTTTTGCATTGCCATGGTGATGCTTTTTTACCACGCCCACACAGGACGGGAATGTTGTTTCCACTTTGCTCCGTAGTGGCACACACCGGGCCCCTCCAGTGCCCGCCCAACCCCCGCCAAGCTACCTCGCAGTAGCTGGTGGGCGCTCCTTTGACCCCTCCCAGTTTGAGGATGATGAAGAAGAGGAGAACAACTTTATCACTGAAGCACCACCTGACTACAACAGTGTGACCACCATGGAGAGACCATTACCACCGCCACCCAGGTGAGATTTAGAGAGAAGGTGGTAAGGGTATAGGGATCTTTGGTTGGAGTGTTCCTCTCAGTGATATATCAGTGATGTTGATGCATCAGTGATGTAGTGATGATGTATTAGTGATGATGTATCAGTGATGATGTATCAGTGATGTTAGTTATGAATACCAGATGTGTAAACATGTGTGCACACATGATGGAGTAATTTCTCTTTGATCAGTGCCTCAGGGAGACATGGATCAAGGGCCAATCAGGAGTACCCAGGTAACTGTGGCAATGAAGCTACACCATTTATACTGCTGTGTGTTGATTTGTTTTCCTTCCCTCTTTCTCTCTCCCCCTCTCCCCCTCTCCCCCTTCTCTCCCTCCTTCCCTCTCCCCCTCATCTCCCTCTTCCCTCCTTCCCTCTCCTCCCTCCTTCCCTCTCCTCTCTCCTTCCCTCTCCTCCCTCCTTCCCTCTCCTCTACCCACAACAGCAGCTACACGTCCCTCAGCTCAGCAGGTTGCAGCTGAAGAGATTGGGGTTGGGTCTGATATGATAACTGATGCCAACGAAGGATACGCTTACTACAAACGATTTATTGCTGTATGTCCTTCGTGTGTGTGTGTGTGTGTGTGTGTGTGTGTGTGTGTGTGTGTGTGTGTGTGTGTGTGTGTGTGTGCATGTGTTGTGTGTGTGCATGTGTGTGTGTGTGTGTGTGTGTGTGTGTGTGTGTGTGTGTGTGTGTGTGTGTGTGTGTGTGAATGAGAGCATGTATTCTAGGACCCTTCCCTGGTAACCTTTCAAATTCTAATACTACCGGCATTTTAAGTTCATGAATGATGAATCCTTGATGGGCAGATAATGACTTCAAGCTGTCACAGTTGTACTCTTTGGTCCTGTAGTGGACCTATTGCCATGTGATGTTTTTTTTTTTCCCCTAATTCCCTGTGTGCACACACTGTGTGTTGTGTTCCCTCCCAACAGGCAGAGAACAGGCTTCGTGGGAGGAGACAGCAGTATGATGCCTTGGAGTTCTTTGGGGGCGGGGCAGGTAGGTGTGAGTTTAGGAGTGTGTGTGTGGCTATATATATCCCTAAACCTAAAGATGTAATTATTTAGTAACAGAGGGTAAAAAACAACAGTATCATCATTACATCAACACCTGCACACATCTTATCTCCACATATGCACACACACACACACACACACACACACACACACCACACAGGTGCTAACCTGACTCAGTCTGGGGATCTCACACGCTCAGGCACACGCAGAGGTCGCCTTGACCAGCCTCAGGGGAGACCCAAGAAGACTAAGGTCACCAAGCTACAGCGCCAGAGCACAATGGTCCGTAGAGAAGTGGCCTCACTTCCTACCTTCTGGCCCGTGTGCATTATCCTGATCAGTCTGGCCCAAATTGGAGGTCTTATCACCATCATAGTGATCAACAGACCCCTGGCCCCCATTAACGTACGACCAGTGGGGAACGTTGGTACCTTCCCAACACTCAAGTCGCCTTACGTTCAACCTAATGGTACCGACATCTCCATCACCAATGCCACCAGCCCAAAGGCCAGTGTTACATATTACTATGCTTCTAACCTGTGGATAGGTCCTAGACCAGTGGACCTCATCAGAGTGGGTGCCAAGTTCTCTCCCTGCATGCGAAATGATGACTATGGAATTGTACCCAGGAATTTTAGAATATACACAGATGATACACTGGTATGTTGTTTGAATGGCAACAACATTAGCTACAACATTGGTTCTACACTGAAGAAGCAATGTGGTGGTATTAGTGATATTCCAGCCAACATGAATTCTTCCTGTGCTAATAATACTGTGGTCAAGAACTATACTAGCAGTAATGTGCTCCTTCCAAACTACTTCCGTCCCTGTTGTCTGTCCATCATTGGAGACTGCAGTGTTCTCAGCAAAGATGAGTGTACTGCTCGTAAGGGCTACTTCCATGAATCAGCAGATAATTGTGAGCAGGTTAACTGCTTGAAGGATGTGTGTGGCTTCAATGGAGCCTACATTGGCAATCAAAAAGGGTACATTTACCAACCAACTGCCAACCAGTTCTGGAGGTGGTTCATGTCTCTGTTTGTTCACCTTGGTGTGATCCACCTGGTCCTTGTGTTACCCATCCAACTGTACGTTGGGATAAAGATAGAACGTACCATAGGATGGTTGAGGATTGGCCTCATCTACATCATCAGTGGAGTGGGAGGGAACATTGTGAGTACAACCATTTCCATCACATGTCAATCACCAACCATCTTACTTATGCTCTGCAGGTCAGTGGGGTTTTCGCTCCTTACGAAGTCAATGGAGGCAGTACCCCAGCCATCTTTGGTATGCTTGGTGTGCTCTATGTGGAGTTGTTCCAGTTCTGGCAGATAGTGGACCGGGCATGGCTTGAGCTGATAAAGCTGACTAGCTTTGTGGTTGTACTTCTCTTCCTGGGTACCTTCCCATTTATTGACAACTGGGCTCACCTTGGTTAGTTTAATTTTTGCTGGTAATTGTATACTTTAGTAATTTAAAACTTTCTGTATACTGTTTGCTAGAGGCAGGTGGAGTGGTGTCACTGTACTTTTCTTCTGCAGGTGGTCTGTTGTTTGGAGTTGTTTCAGCTGTCATTTTTGTTCCCTACATCACCTTTGGGAAGTGGGATGCCTTCCGCAAGAGGGTGGTAGTGTTTGTATGTCTGCCCCTCCTGCTGATTCTCTTTGTTGCTGGCTTTGTGACCTTTTATCTGATTGGGGGAGATTTCTGTCCCAACTGTCGTTACATCAACTGCATTCCTTACACATCAGGCCTGTGTACTGCTGACTATGCTGATCTTAGTGCCTATGTCCCAGCACTGTAGCCTCACATTTGGTGGCTGCTTGTTTTGTGTGGATTAACTCATTTGTGCAAATAGAATTGTAATTGTGTATTTATATCAGGACAACCAGCTGATTGTAATTACCTTTTTAACCGTATTTTTTAAACGTGGAATTTCATTATTAAACATTTAAATTAACACTAATGTCACGCATTACGAATGATCCACCTCCTTGAGATGATTGACCCTCTGCAAATTGAGTCTGAAAGCTACTGGTGGCTTGGTACGGACACTTCCCAGGGATCCCAGTATGCACTTTGCCCTGGCGATGCCCTTGACCCTCTGGGACATCATGCCACCACTGTAAGCGTGGTGGTGATGTGGTGGTACGACAACACCCTTCGTGATGTTCTGGCTGAAACATGCCACCGGGCCCATCTTGGCATCCAAGTGGAAGCTGGCAATGACCTCACAGCCGATCATAGCCACACCCGTCCTGCTCTCCTCCTAACCTTCTGTTGACTAACTGGACAACAGGCAAGACAGCTGCCTTTGATATCTCTGTAACCTCTCCCCTTAACACACATACCCTTATGGAAGCTGGAGTGTCTGCAGGATCAGCTGCCCTCGCCACTGAAGGCAGAAAGCACAGTGCCAATTATGCAAAATGCAAAGAACTTGGCTGGTTGTGTGTTCCCCTGGTAACAGACTTATGGTGTATGGGGAAATGAAGCTGTTGAAGCCTTCTCACAGCTGGCTTCTTGGCTTGCCACTCTTACATGCAGGCCCAAGTCAGCGGTACTTAGAGACATCTATGGCAGACTCAACCTCCATCTAGTGAGGGCCAATGCCACTGCCATCCTCAACAGATGTATTTTGAATTAACATTAACTATAGGCTATGTTTAGGATTGTACCCATGTGTATGTATTGTAACAAAGGCAATAAAAATAATTGTATGAATTTGTCGAGAAAAAAAAAAAAACTGTAAGGATAAATGAAAAGTACAACACAACAACAAAATAGAAGCATCCACACCACACCACACACCTCAACCCATGTCCTCTGAATGCTGAAACCTTGCACGGGGGAGCAAGGCTCTAGCATTAATTATTGAAAGAATGATTGCACCCACAAATAAAGTCCAGGGCAGGAACTCCCTTGCCAAGATGGCTCTGGCAATGGACCTGACCAAGAACCTAGTGATGTTATTAAAAAAATTAATACATGTAGCTTAATTTATGGATGGTGTAACACACTTAATTAGATTCATGTGCGTAATTAAATTTGAACCCTCTAGATCCGCCCCTGGCAACGGTCGAGAGCGCGACAGGCCACCGTAGAAACCCTAGTGTAAAGCTCCTGTCCTGTACCTCAGTGTTCAATATTAGAGTAATATCTATAGTTCAACCCCCGCGTCTATATGTAGCTCTGCAAGCAAAAGTAATTACCGTTTGTGGCATTGATGACGTAACAACACCCACAGCGAACGCTGCAAATTCCCATATCTCATGTTTGACAGGACAACAAACTAGCTGTATCTGACACTTTCCCGTTCACTTCCGTTCAGCGTTTAACTAAATATTGGCGGCAAACAGATGAGCGACGAGGAAAGGAATTACAGCGGTCAGTACCAACAGCTGGTACCTGATGAAGGACGGGCAGCTGGTCGTAGTCGCGCAGCAAATTTGGGTGGGTGAACAAATTTACATATAACAACGTGCCAACTACATTTCCTCCCTCCCTCCCTCCCTCCCTCCCTCCCTCCCTCCCTCCCTCCCTCCCTCCCTCCCTCCCTCCCTCCCTCCCTCCCTCCCTCCCTCCCTCCCTCCCTCCCTTCACTTATTAGAGAGCAGCATCAGGCGAGGAAGTACCTACGTGGGCAAAGCAGTGGGCAGCTTCATGGGACTGACCTATGAGTCACAGCATGGCACTGCTGATGCCCCAGGCTGGGAAGATGTAATACAGAACAGAACAGAGGTACTCTTAGCACACCACTCCATACTTCAGTGCTATACACTGCACATATGGTACATGAATGGACTGGTCCCCCATGCTGTCGTTGTATTTTTGAGGCTAGGCAAAAATGTTTTCTTTTTCAAAACAAACCCCACCCCCTTCCTCACCCCTGCATTAACTATGAGTGCTACTTTGTCACGTCACTGTACATGGCTGACACATGTACACACACACACACACAAACACACACATGCACACATACACACACATGCACGCACACATGCACACACACACATACATGCACACACACACATACATGCACACATACACACAACACAGGAAGGTGGCCTACTACGCAGCCTCACTATGCGAGATCATGTACCCAACAGGCCACCACCAAGTTACGGAATAGTGGCAGAGGGACATTCCTTTAACCCTTCAGAGCTGGATGATGATGAGGAGGAGGAAGATGACGTGTTGGTCACACGCCCACCACCTGACTATAATACCGTCACACAGCCACTGGGGTAAGTACTGATGGCCTGGGGAAGAGGGCTTGGTAAAGTTACCAGCAGGTGATGTAATGATGGACTGGGGAGGAGAGCATGTGTAAAATTCCATGTTCATATTCCAAAACAGTGCTGGACCTCCCCCACAACAATATCCAGGTAAGCCCACCTCTTGAACATGGCTGTGTAAATGACTGTAAGCACACACAGTAGCTCCAACACACCCAACCACAGATGACCTCATTTGGGACAAGGAGGAAGCCATGGCACATTACAAGAGATTCATCACGGTACGGTATGACCCCAGCACTACGTGAGGGAGGGGTGTAGTGGTGGTGGGGTGCATCACGTGAGGGAGGGGTGTAGTGGTGGTGGGGTGCATCACGTGAGGGAGGGGTGTAGTGGTGGTGGGGTGCATCACGTGAGGGAGGGGTGTAGTGGTGGTGGGGTGCATCACGTGAGGGAGGGGTGTGGTGGTGGTGGGGTGCATCACGTGAGGGAGGGGTGTAGTGGTGGTGGGGTGCATCACGTGAGAGAGGGTGTGGTGGAGGGCATCGTGTGAGGGAGGGTGTGGTGGGGGTGTGGTGGGGCATCGCGTGAGGGAGGTATTGAGGATGTGGTTGGGTGGGTGCACTACGTGAGGGAGGGTGTGGTGAGGGTATAGTGGGGTGCATCACGGTGCATCAAGTGAGGGTGGGTGTGTGGTGTCACGTGAGAGAGGGTGTTGAGGGTGTGGTGTCACATGACATGTGGGTGCACATTCATGTGATGTGCATGAATGTTGTGCTCACTCCCAACAGGCAGAGAACAGGCTTCGTGGGAGGAGACAGCATTATGATGCCTTGGAGTTCTTTGGGGGCGGGGCAGGTAGGTGTGGTTTGATGAGGGAGAGTGAGGCAGTAATCCTCGATATATCATCCATTACACACACACACACACACACACACACACACACACACACACACACACAGGTGCTAACCTGACTCAGTCTGGGGATCTCACACGCTCAGGCACACGCAGAGGTCGCCTTGACCAGCCTCAGGGGAGACCCAAGAAGACTAAGGTCACCAAGCTACAGCGCCAAAACACAATGGTCCGTAGAGAAGTGGCCTCACTTCCTACCTTCTGGCCCGTGTGCATTATCCTGATCAGTCTGGCCCAAATTGGTGGTCTTATCACCATCATAGTGATCAACAGACCCCTGGCCCCCATTAACATACGACCAGTGGGGAATGTTGGCACCTTCCCAACACTCAAGTCGCCTTACATTCAACCTAATGGTACCAACAGCTCCATCATCACCAATGCCACCAGCCCAAAGGCCAGTGTTACATATTACTATGCTACTAACCTGTGGATAGGTCCTAGACCAGTGGACCTCATCAGAGTGGGTGCCAAGTTCTCTCCCTGCATGCGAAATGATGACTATGGAATTGTACCCAGGAATTTTAGAATATACACAGATGATACACTGGTATGTTGTTTGAATGGCAACAACATTGGTTCTACACTGAAGAAGCAATGTGGTGGTATGAGTGATATTCCAGCCAACATAAATTCTTCCTGTGCTAATAATACCGCAGTCAAGAACTATACTAGCAGTCTTGTGCTCCTTCCAAACTACTTCCGTCCCTGTTGTCTGTCCATCATTGGAGACTGCAGTGTTCTCAGCAAAGATGAGTGTACTGCTCGTAAGGGCTACTTCCATGAATCAGCAGATAATTGTGAGCAGGTTAACTGCTTGATGGATGTGTGTGGCTTCAATGGAGCCTACATTGGCAATCAAAAAGGGTACATTTACCAACCAACTGCCAACCAGTTCTGGAGGTGGTTCATGTCTCTGTTTGTTCACATGGGCGTGATCCACCTGGTCCTTGTGTTACCCATCCAACTGTACGTTGGGATAAAGATAGAACGTACCATAGGATGGTTGAGGATTGGCCTCATCTACATCATCAGTGGAGTGGGAGGGAACATTGTGAGTACAACCATTTCCGTCACATGTCCATCACCAACCATCTTACTTATGTTCTGCAGGTCAGTGGGGTACTTTCTCCTTACGAAGTCAATGGAGGCAGTAACCCAGCCATCTTTGGTATGCTTGGTGTGCTCTATGTGGAGTTGTTCCAGTTCTGGCAGATAGTGGACCGGGCATGGCTTGAGCTGATAAAGCTGACTAGCTTTGTGGTTGTACTTCTCTTCCTGGGTACCTTCCCATTCCTTAATAACTGGGCTCACCTTGGTTAGTTAGAATAATGAGGTGGAGTGGTGTCACTGTACTTTTCTTCTGCAGGTGGTCTGTTGTTTGGAGTTGTTTCAGCTGTCATTTTTGTTCCCTACATCACCTTTGGGAAGTGGGATGCCTTCCGCAAGAGGGTGGTAGTGTTTGTATGTCTGCCCCTCCTACTGATTCTCTTTGTTGCTGGCTTCGTGACCTTTTATCTGATTGGGGGAGATTTCTGTCCCAATTGTCGTTACATCAACTGCATTCCTTACACATCAGGCCTGTGTACTGCTGACTATGCTGATCTTAGTGCCTATGTCCCAGCACTGTAGCCTCACTATTATTATGTGTGTTTATTGTTGTATTATTTTGGTTTATGTAAATACTATACTTTCATTTTCTTGTTGTGTCCAATTTGTCAATATAACATGTGGCTGTAGTATACATCCAAAGTAACCTTTTTAAGTTCATAAATTAAAAAGATGGGGTCCAGCTTTAGGAATCCAACTATCCCACCATTAAAGGTGACCTCATGTTTATGGCAACTTTCATAGGGGCCTTCCTCTCTTGTGCAACCTTGCTGCTCAAATAGAATTGTTATTGATAAAATGTATTTATTTACTTTGTAAGGGAGAGACAAGGGATGGCCAATTTGTTATAGTGAAGGCTGTGGCAGGTTACAAATTGCCTACTGCAGTAAGATTCAACTGGCTAGTGTCATGGCTTTCATAGAGCATATTATCTCAAACATTTAACACAATCTAAGCACTACCTAAGCGGACGTATATAAACCTACAGGGGTGGGGCATCACATTTGGAGGGTCAATAAGTCATGTGAGTTTTTTTTTTTTTTTTGTTAAGGTCTCAGAAGCTCTTCATCATCATTGATGGACTGGTGAGTAGCTCCACCATCCAAGACATGTTCTGGAGACGACCTGCTATCATCAGAGGTATGTACCACTGTGTATGCTGCTTGTCTTGCCTTCCTCAATTTCCTAAAGGACACAAAAAAGAAAAGGTGGGGGGGGGGGGGGGGGGGGGGGGGCCATGCCCCACCCATACCAACTGTCAGACCTCAGCCCGTACATAAAGTGGGTGGAGCCTTACACTGCCAGCACAATCACCACAACCACCAGACCACTCGTGAGCAGCAATGCTATGACTAAGAACATGCTGAGGACTCCAGTCGAGGCCCTCAGCTGTTGGCCAGTCCTGATGGAGAAGCAGCATGGGGTGACCACAGGGGCCAATTCAGACTCCACCCCTTTTGTACATCCATCACCGGCAATCTTGCGATAGCTGTGCAATTAGGAAAGCAATTAATAATGGAAACTTACTTAACCACTAAGCATATTCAAACCCTGATATCTTGCTGTAAGACGACGCCCCACCAGCACAGGGGTCACTCAGAGAAACGGAAGAGTCTCGCACACATGTACCGGACAAGCCATCTTCACGCATGTAACCGTAGTCACTTCAAGACATAAATGTGTACCACGTCGTTTGCAGTAGGGTGCCCAGTACCTACCATTCATAGTCCTGAAGTACGCAAACACACGTACTGAAGTTGCTCTCTCTCACGTAGGTCCTGCTGTTGAGACACACCCTGTCATTTCTTCTGCGTTCAATGTTGATATTGTAACCAAGGGAACAGGCCTGACCTGGGCGCTACAGGGGACGGGATGGCGGTCAGATGATGTCTCTACCCACAGGTGGATTACCATAGGCCACACCCACCTCATCCCAAGGGTTCCAGGTGTAATAGTCACTGTCAGTACAAAGCCGTGTAAATACAGACGTGAAGTTGACAGTCCACACGATCCAGCCACTTGTAGTACTGGTCCATCCATAGAGACTAGGGAGTGAGGGAGAGAGGGAGAGAGGGGGGGGGGGGGAAAGAGAGTGAGAGGGGGGGGAGAGGTGTGTGTGTGTGTGAGAGGATAAAGCAACAAGAACAAGGTATCCAGTTTCCCTCACCTAACAATGGTGGTGGTCTCTCCTGGTTCTGTGATCACGGCAAATATGAATGCGTCCACATTGGAGAAGGTGTAGTCCTGCCAGTGTAGCCCTTCATCCAAGCTGTACTTGAGGACACGTGAGGGAGACTGGTGGTAGTCACGAGCAGCAACAAGTAGGCCTCCATGGTCCAAGTAGTTTATGCCCCATGAGTTGGACAGCGTCTAAGCAACACAAGGCTCACCACATCTTCCCCCCTGTCACCTCCTTACCTGAGACCATGTGATCCCTCCATTCCTGGAGATGTACACATCTGGATCACTGCTCAGTTGGGACCCCAGTGTGCCTACAGACATGGGTACGCCTTGTCACCTACAAAACCACACCCCTTCACCCCCCTCCCACGTCCCTACCGTGAGCCACAATCAGACCCGGGGACGAAGCCTGGGAATACACTCCAAGTCTGAAGTAGTCACTGGTGCCCATGAGGAAGTGAAGGGAACAGCTGGGTGGTTCACAGCTAACAGCATTTCCGTTCACATCCACATCAGGTGGTTGTACCAATCTCCACTGGCCTCCATTAGTGAGGGTGATGAGGGTTCTGATAGGACTGTTGGCCTGACTAGGGTCTGTGCGAACGTACTGGTTGGCAACCATTGTACCATTGACACCTTCAATCTAATAGAACAGCCAATGTGCCCATTAATTGATAGAAGTCACATGACATACCATCTCCAAGTCACACAATAGTCACATGACATACCATCTCCAAGTCACACAATAGTCACATGACATACCACCAAGTCACACAATAGTCACATGACATACCATCTCCAAGTCACACAATAGTCACATGACATACCATCTCCAAGTCACACAATAGTCACATGACATACCATCTCCAAGTCACACAATAGTCACATGACATACCATCTCCAAGTCAAATACGTAATCGCTCTGCACCAAGTCTGGGAGGGACATGGAGTAATAGACACCACTGTTGTCAGAGAGGTAGAGATTGAACTGTCCCAGGACGTGTTCGACAATCACCAGGGCTTGGAGGTTATTGATATGGGACACTATGTAGTTCTGTGGACCATAGGGATTACATACAGTCATACCTTGGTACTTGGTACCTTATGGGCAACATTAGAAGGAATTTTGGCCAATTGGAATGGCTTTCTGTTATAGCTGACTTGAAGTGAAGGACTTCCCAAAGAATCAGCTTGCTATGGGATGGAAACTGTTATGCACAGGTCAGTTTGAGGGGACTGTTATCTGCAACTCAAATGAATATGAGTAAAAGTTTCAGTAAACTGAAGTTTGTACTCATATTAACTTTGTTCCAGGCCCGAAAGTTGATCTTTGTATATCAAGAGGCTTCCTCCTATCCATACTAACCAAACCTACCGCCTTTAGCCAAGGTGCTCCACTAATCCACCCTTCCACCCTTAACTCCACTGTCACCCATGTGCTGTCACATGGGTGAAGTGTTCATCAAGCCACACCTCCACATGCCACGCCTCCACAGACCTGAGCAAATATGTACCGTCCAAGCAGCAAGAAGTCATCATGTCTCCCAAGGTTAGGGTCAAACTCTCGAGGAGGGTTAGTGAAGGGTGGCTGCTTTGTGTACAGGTGAACAGTGTAGTTCCCACCTAAGAGAGGAGGGGTAAGGGGGTGACACTATCCCTACGTCCCTCAAGGCCCCAGCCCATCTTACGGTTTCTGTCAGCTGGATTGTATACATTGTAGTAGACTATGTGTGCTGCATCAACGATTGGGTCTCCCCTACAGGAGGGAGGGTGTGTCTGTGACTGAAGTGACCACTAGATATTAACCCCACTAACCATTGGAAGTCTGTGATGTTATCAACATAGTTATCAACCAGTGTCCAGGTGGTCCCTGTGTCTTGAGTGACATACAGCTATGGGAACACATGGAGTACAGATACCTCTACCAATAACTGGTACTCTCCCTACCACATCATTCTGAGTATTCAACCCAAGGATCCAGTTGTCTTCCCCTGGGTACCACTGAAGTGACCTTGGGTTGATGGTTTGGGAGAACGTGACTTTGGTAAAAGTCTGGCCTTCATCTCTGGTAATGTACATCAGGCTCTGAGTGGCATGTGGGAAGGCCAGCTGTGTGTGTGTGTGTGTGTGTGTGTGTGTGTGTGTGTGTGTGTGTGTGTGTGTGTGTGTGTGTGTGTGTGTGTGTGTGTGTGCATGTGTGTGTGTGTGCATGTGTGTGTGCATGTAAATGATGTGCAATAATACACAGTTGTATTAATATGCTCACAAAGTTCTTGTTAGTTGGGCTGGTGTAGAAGAATGGCCACAGTATTGGATTAACAGCGCTAGGGTCCAGCTGCGACTCTATGTTGGTGAAAGTGGCCCCATAGTTGGTTGACCTAGACGACAAAACCTTCACCAACCGCTCACGCCATTAAATGCACAGACCTGTACAAGTTGGTGTTGGTGATAGTGCTTTGGGCGTTAGTGTTAGTTCCCCACGTCAGCACAAATATGACCTGTGTGTGTGACAGGCTGTCAAGTAATACGGGGGAGAAAGTATTCGTAACCCACCTGGCTGTAATCTCCCGAATAGTGGATAAGACCGTAGATATTACGGTCATTCAGGGTGGCAGTGGTTGACGATATGGCGTTGCCTTGCCTTCTGGTGCGTGCGTACTGTGGCCGGTGGTTGATTCGAAGCATGAGTGCTTAAAAATAAACGAGCGAACCTCTAAGCTGGGAAATTGTCTTATTATGTCAGCAACAGGTAGCCCCTTCTTGTCCTGGGTGCGGTGTGCCACGCTAGAATACTGCTGATCCCCTTCCAACCATGGCGCCGTTAGCGGCTGAAGTGTGCAGGCTTGGTGCAGTAGCGCCAATAATACCGCAACAACTCGCGCACGTACATGAAACATGACAATGTGCTGACGTTCGCAAAAAACTTGCTACATCATTCTATTACAGTGGGCCTGGAGACGAGACCAGTAGTTTTTCCTCAGTTAAAATGGAATGTTGCCATTCCCCCCCCCCCCGTCCTATTCTTTTTCTAATGTTGCCCCCCAAGGCCTAATAAAGCCTAAGGGTTGTAACATGCATATGCTACATGCATATGCTACATTGATCCTCTTCATTGCTTATTGCTGCCAATGTAGAGACTGCCAAATTTCAACATGTAACATTCTTTTGGCATGAATATTTATTGCTACACAGTGACACACACGGCTGCATGCTTTTACTATCATTACAGCAAGTCCTGCTCAGAGTGAGACTGGTTCATCGTCATCGTCAGAGGTATCAAATCCAACCCTCTGGTAGCTCAGCCTGGCTTTCTTGAGTTTCCTACAAGAGCCATACACAAGCTCACATACATACTGTAGCCACACTGCTATATACACAGGTAACCTCATGTTCAGGTAACCTCATGCTCAGGTAACCACATACACAGGTAACCTCATGTTCAGGTAACCTCATGCTCAGGTAACCTCATGCACAGGTAACCTCATGCTCAGGTAACCTCATGCACACAGGTAACCTCATGTTCAGGTAACCTCATGCTCAGGTAACCTCATGCTCAGGTAACCTCATGCTCAGGTAACCACATACACAGGTAACCTCATGCACAGGTAACCTCATGCACAGGTAACCACATGCACAGGTAACCACATACACAGGTAACCACATACACAGGTAACCTCATGCACAGGTAACCTCATGCTCAGGTAACCACATACACAGGTAACCTCATGCACAGGTAACCTCATGCTCAGGTAACCACATACACAGGTAACCTCATGCACAGGTAACCTCATGCTCAGGTAACCTCATGCACAGGTAACCACATGCTCAGGTAACCACATACACAGGTAACCTCATGCACAGGTAACCACATGCTCAGGTAACCTCATGCACAGGTAACCTCATGCACAGGTAACCTCATGCTCAGGTAAAGGTTCTAGACAGTTTCACTTACAGGAATAGGATCACTACGACAACCACCAAGGCACACACCACAACAATGGCGATGACAAAAAATGTAGCCAGAACACCTATGGTAGCGGTCTGGGTACCCGTATATGCAGTCATGGAGCCACTAAACCCCGTGGACCCAGAGGGGGTGGACCCAGTGGGGGTGGGGCCAGCGGTACCACTGCAGACCATAAAAGTGGGAGCTGTTAGAATCCCCTCTATACCACCAGCACATCCATCTCCTGCTATCCTGCGATACCTGCGGGAAAGACAAGCGTCCCTCAACCTAGCACTGGTCCCCAGTCCACTCTCACCCACGAGGCCTTACCCTGAGGACCTGTTGTACGCAGCAACCCCACCCAAGCTGCAAGGGTTGGTTTGTTGAATGGCTATGTCGAACACACAGGGTCCTTTCACTCCATCCACTCTCATGAAGCCAAAGTCACTTTAGGGAAGGAAAATTCCCATGGTTATGGCTGGGAATGGACTGGGGACTTACCATTCAAAGTCCTCAGACACACATGGGCAGGAGGAGAAGCTAGTCTCCCTCACGTAGGTACGACTATTCAGGCAGGTCGAGTTCCCCCTTCTGCGCTCAATGTCGACACGGTAACCAAGTGCACAGGCTTCACTGAGGCGCTGCAACACACGCATACCAATGCATAATGCGGCTTGTACATCAGGCCACACCCACCTCATCCCAAGGGTTCCAGGTGTAGTAGTCGCTATCCACACAATATCGTGGAAACACAGATGTGAAATTTACAGTCCACACAATCCAGCCAGTTGAAAGGGCAGCTGTGCCATACAGGCTGAGGAGTAGAAGAGGTAGCCAGTGAAATGCTAGCTTCCCATCATCAAAGTTACTCACCTAACAATGGTGGTGGTCTCGCCTGGTTCTGTGATCACACCATAAATGTATGCGTTCACATTGGAGAAGGTGTAGTCCTGCCAGTGTAGCCCTTCATCCAAGCTGTACTTGAGGACACGTGAGGGAGACTGGTGGTAGTCACGAGCAGCAACAAGTAGGCCTCCATGGTCCAAGTAGTTTATACCCCATGAGTTGGACAGCGTCTAAGCAACACAAGGCTCACCACATCTTCCCCCCTGTCACCTCCTTACCTCAGACCATGTGATCCCTCCATTCCTGGAGATGTACACATCTGGATCACTGCTCAGTTGGGACCCCAGTGTGCCTACAGACATGGGTACGCCTTGTCACCTACAAAACCACACCCCTTCACCCCCCTCCCACGTCCCTACCGTGAGCCACAATCAGACCCGGGGACGAAGCCTGGGAATACACTCCAAGTCTGAAGTAGTCGCTGGTGTCCATGAGGAAGTGAAGGGAACAGCTGGGTGGTTCACAGCTAACAGCATTTCCGTTCACATCCACATCAGGTGGTTGTACCAATCTCCACCGGCCTCCATTGTTGAGGGTGATGAGGGTTCTGATAGGACTGTTGGCCTGACTAGGGTCTGTGCGAACGTACTGGTTGGCAACCATTGTACCATTGACACCTTCAATCTAATAGAACAGCCAATGTGCCCATTAATTGATAGAAGTCACATGACATACCATCTCCAAGTCACACAATAGTCACATGACATACCATCTCCAAGTCACACAATAGTCACATGACATACCATCTCCAAGTCACACAATAGTCACATGACATACCATCTCCAAGTCACACAATAGTCACATGACATACCATCTCCAAGTCACACAATAGTCACATGACATACCATCTCCAAGTCACACAATAGTCACATGACATACCATCTCCAAGTCACACAATAGTCACATGACATACCATCTCCAAGTCACACAATAGTCACATGACATACCATCTCCAAGTCACACAATAGTCACATGACATACCATCTCCAAGTCACACAATAGTCACATGACATACCATCTCCAAGTCACACAATAGTCACATGACATACCATCTCCAAGTCACACAATAGTCACATGATATATCATCTCCAAGTCAATAGTCACAAGACATACCATCTCCAAGTCACACAATAGTCACATGACATACCATCTCCAAGTCAAATACGTAATCGTTCTGCACCAAGTCTGGGAGGGACATGGAGTAAGAAGCACCACTGTTGTCAGAGAGGTAGAGATTGAACTGTCCCAGGACGTGTTCGACAATCACCAGGGCTTGGAGGTTATTGATATGGGACACTATGTAGCTCTGTGGACCATAGGGAAACACATCACATCACACAATCCAAAGCCAGCCTAATGTGTCTGTCCTTACCGCATGACCTGCAGTTGAAGGAATCCGGGCTATCTGGAATGGATTTCTGTTGTAGCTGACTTTGAGCACAATGGAAGTACCTAGTGTTTGCTATAGGGATAGGAATTTATTAAAGATACACCTAACACTTTGACCCCACCCACTCATCCCCACCCACACATCACCACCCACATATCACCACACATCCACAGACCTGAGCAAATATGTACCGTCCAAGCAGCAAGAAGTCATCATGTCTCCCAAGGTTAGGGTCAAACTCTTGAGGAGGGTTAGTGAAGGGTGGCTGCTTTGTGTACAGGTGAACAGTGTAGTTCCCACCTAAGAGAGGGGTAAGGGGGTGACACTATCCCTACGTCCCTCAAGGCCCCAGCCCATCTTACGGTTTCTGTCAGCTGGATCGTATACATTGTAGTAGACCATGTGTGCTGGATCAACGATTGGATCTCCCCTACAGGAGGGAGGGGGTGTGTGAGACTGAACTGACCACTAGATATTAACCCCACTAACCATTGGAAGTCTGTGATGTTATCAACATAGTTACTAACCAGTGTCCAGGTGGTCCCTGTGTCTTGAGTGACATACAGCTATGGGAACACATGGAGTACAGATACCTCTACCAATAACTGGTACTCTCCCTACCACATCATTCTGAGTATTCAACCCAAGGATCCAGTTGTCTTCCCCTGGGTACCACTGAAGTGACCTTGGGTTGATGGTTTGGGAGAACGTGACTTTGGTAAAAGTCTGGCCTTCATCTCTGGTAATGTACATCAGGCTCTGAGTGGCATGTGGGAAGGCCAGCTGTGTGTGTGTGTGTGTGTGTGTGTGTGTGTGTGTGTGTGTGTGTGTGTGTGTGTGTGCACGCGTGAATGTCAGTTCAATATTAATTACTCCATTTGAACGTTTTATTACAAAATTCTTATTGTTGGGGCTGGTGTAGAACAATGGCCATAGTGGTGGGTTGGCGTTGGCAGGGTCCAACATCCTCTCAATGTTGGTGAAGGTTATGCCATAGTCACTTGATCTGTCAGGGGGGCAGGGGAATGAGAGCTGACACTAATCATCTCATACATCCTCACCTCCACTAAAGCACACACCTCCACTAAAGCACACGCCTACACTATTGCACTCTTAAATCGTTCCCACACACCCCTTCCTGTGCACCTTACCTGTACAAGTTTGTTTGGGTTATCCCTTCATCAAATGTCAGCAGGAAAATCACCTATAATTTGGTAACCATGACAACAGGAAGCAAAAAAAGTTTAAAAATAAAAAAAAAGTTGTTGCAATACAATACACCAGTGACACCACATACTTTGCTGTACACTCCAGAATAATGGATGAGTCCATAACGATTGGTGTCACTGAACGTGTACGAATTTGATGATGGGGAGGAGGAAGCCTGTCTCCGAGTATGCGTTAGAGCAGGCTGCAATGTTGAAATTTCAGCCAATCAGTTTTAGCGGCCACACATTCATTTTTAGGCTACGTACACCCACAAAGACACATTTCAGAAACCTTACTACTTATGGCAAGTAGCCCATTACATATACAGAACCACTGTAGAGGTGATCTTTCCTCATCACATCATCCCTCCCCCACCCTCCCCCACACACACTTGAACAGCAGCCAGCTAAGATCACAAGGAAGCCACATGACATCATCGTCACATATTGAGATGGCCATTGGTACTTTGGACCAGATTAGTGCCCTCTGTAACCTCCACACACCTCTCTCATTTCTCCATTAACTCCATTATCACATTAAATATGATTGGAGCAACTGCTGCTCAGGCAGCAACAGCGAGATAATCAGGGAATGGGGAGGAGGGAGGGACGGGGTGGGAACAGGAAGCACATGAGACAGATGTGTGGCAAGGTAGTTGGAACAAGATGATGATGATCTAGTAGGAAGTGGTAAAAAGAAATATGGGGGTGTTGGGGGGAATACCACCAACTGTCCCACACCCAAAAATGGTTGTACGCTCTTTATTAGATACAGGAGATGACGAAAAATTATATCAAAACACCACAAGATGATATAAGTGTGTGTTGAGTGTTGAGTGCACTTGTGTAAACGCTACAAGATATCTTATTGTATTCTCGTACGTCACGTTACCCGTGACGAATTTGGCGGCTAGTCCTCAAACGTTCGCAAGAGTGGGGTCATGACGAGTGACTTCATAACGCCGCCATATTTAACATATTAGTGTTGGTCTAAGAAGTTACAAACAGCTGTTTCCCTATCGCCTAAAAATGGACCGCACTACTGTCTTCCGCCTAGGTGTTAAAGACCCTAATAATAGTAATAATACCTTCAAACCAGGGAAGTCTTTCAGGAGGTCCGAGACGAGAGTTGCTCTGGGCTCGATACGGCTGGGGGACAGACTTCTGTACAGTGGATCATCACTCAGCCACTTGGATTGCAGTAATTTAAGACCAGTGGATTGATGAAGCGCAACCAGCAAAGCGACGAACACCAACACCAAACGAATAGCCACGTTCATCGCAAGGCTTACGTACTAATTTACTACTTTTTGTAACTATATTAAAAGCGGAAGTGACGCTATCTGTGAAGATGTTGAGTCTCAGATCAGACGTTACGCCAAGATTCTGTAACCTGTTCTGGCAAGGTACACAACCACAAAATTACCTTGGTAGTGTGGTATGGCGCACTGGACTGCTGGTCTTGTGCATTTGGCAGTACGTGGGGTCGAATACTTAAGCAGATGAAATGAAGCTCTATCACCTTAGACACAGACATACTATATCACCCTTCTCCCGAGAAATGAGGCGGGTCTGTCACATATAAAAAGTTCCTTCTTTTGTTTTTTTTGCTTGCATACATTTATACGTATTCTAGTCTCCTCTTAGCCGCCACCGCGCGTAGCGATGATGTAATCCACCCGCAGTTATAGCTCACGTGCAGGCCTTTCCCAGCTAAACAAAGTTAATGTATACACGCAATAGGATTGGTTTGTTCCTGAGTCTTGTGGTTTTGGTGGGTGTTCAGAACTCGTATGCACTGAAGGCGCTCCAAGCACGATGGCTGGGGAAGGATCTGCAGTTCAGAAGCATGGCCACTCGTCAAAACATTACCGGCGGCATTCCTATCGAAGATATTGTCAAACAGTTTCCAAGCTTGGATGTATGTTGGGGTTATTGAGATGTAATGTCTAAGGGTCGCTCCCTTGCTGTACACATTGTATGATCTCTCTCTCTGTCTCACACACATCACAACATACAACACACACACACACACACACACACACACACACACACACACACAACACACACACACGTTTCACCTTTCCTCGTTTTCTTCACTTCTTTCTGCGTTGTAGCAATCTCTAGAGCGGGGCAGGCGACAGGCAGTAGGGCCGACTACAACCACTGCTGTCTTGAGTGACACAAATGTCTATGGGTTGATACACTACTCAGGCGATTACAGTCAGGTGGGTGCTTCCTCCTAACGCTGAGCACTTGGCTGAAAGAGTATTTTGCACACAGGTCATATTTGTACTGACCTGGCAGCAACCACTCACCAACACTAACTTATACAGGTTTGATTTTTTTCCCCTTGGTATAATCTTTTCTCTTTCCTTAATTCTTGTGCACAGTTCTCCTCACCTCTCCAATATTCCCTCTATTTCTTATCTCATCCATTTCATTTCCTTTCCCCATTCTTGTCTCCACCACCACCCCCTCCTCCATCCCTACCCCCACCATCACCCCACCCCACTCCCACCTCCACCCCCACCACCACCACCACCCTCACCCCCTCCTCCATCCCCACCCCCACTCCCACCTTTATCCCACCATCACCCCACCACCACTCCCACCTCTACTCCCACTTCCATTTCCACCCCCACTCCCATCCCCACTCTCGCCACCACTCTCACCACCATCCCACCTTCATCCCCACCCATCCCCCACCTTCATCCCCACCCATCCCCCACCTCCATCCCACCGTTATGTTTGTGCCCTCTCGCTTCCTCAGGTCAACCAACTATGGGGCCACTTTCACCAACATAGAGTCGCAGCTGGACCTAAGCGGCACTGTTAATCCATTACTGTGGCCATTCTTCTACACCAGCCCAACGGACAAGAACTTTGTGAGCATATTAATACAACTGTCTAAAATTGTATTATTGCACATCATTTACACACACACACACACAACACACATGCACACACACACACACACACACACACACACACACACACACACACACACACACACACACACACACAGCTGGCCTTCCCACATGCCACTCAGAGCCTGATGTACATTACCAGAGATGAAGGCCAGACTTTTACCAAAGTCACATTCTCCCAAACCATCAACCCAAGGTCACTTCAGTGGTACCCAGGGGAAGACAACTGGATCCTTGGGTTGGATACTCAGAATGATGTGGTAGGGAGAGTACCAGTTATTGGTAGAGGTATCTGTACTCCATGTGTTCCCATAGCTGTATGTCACTCAAGACACAGGGACCACCTGGACACTGGTTGATAACTATGTTGACACTGCATGGGATTTCCAGTGGTGAGTTAGTAAGCCAATCACTTCTCCTTCTCTGACTTGTGGTCACTTCATATTTAACTACTTTTGTCCTTGTTTGTAGGGGAGACCCAACCATTGACCCAGCACACATAGTCTACTACAATGTGTACGATCCAGCTGACAGAAACCGTAAGATGGGCTGGGGCCTTGAGGGACGTAGGGACAGTGTCACCCCCTTACCCCTCTCTTAGGTGGGAACTACACTGTTCACCTGTACACAAAGCAGCCACCCTTCACTAACCCTCCTCGAGAGTTTGACCCTAACCTTGGGAGACATGATGACTTCTTGCTGCTTGGACATTACATATTTGCTCAGGTCTGTGCTAACACATCAGTACACATGTGCCTCCATATGTGTAACATGTGCCACTTGTAAGGAGATGTGTGCAGGTGTGGAGGGAGGTGTGTGTGGGGTGAAGAGGTACCTTGTATGTAACCTTACTCCTATAGCAAACTAGCACGTTAGGGAATCCTTTATTGAAAGTCAGCTACAACAGAAATCCATTCCAGATAGCCCAGATTCCTTCAACTGCTGGTCATGTGGTAAGGACAGACACATTAGGCTGGCTTTGGATTGTGTGATGTGATGTGTTTCCCTATGGTCCACAGAACTACATAGTGTCCCATATCAATAACCTCCAAGCCCTGGTGATTGTCGAACACGTCCTGGGACAGTTCAATCTCTACCTCTCTGACAACAGTGGTGTCTATTACTCCATGTCCCTCCCAGACTTGGTGCAGAGCAATTATGTATTTGACTTGGAGATGGTATGTCATGTGACTATTATGTGACTTGGAGATGGTATGTCATATGACTATGTATTACTTGGAGATGGTATGTCATGTGACTATTGTGTGACTTTGAGATGGTGGCATATGACTATGTATGACTTGGAGATGGTATGTCATGTGACTATTGTGTGACTTGGAGATGGTATGTCATGTGACTTCTATCAATTAATGGGCACATTGGCTGTTCTATTAGATTGAAGGTGTCAATGGTACAATGGTTGCCAACCAGTACGTTCGCACAGACCCTAGTCAGGCCAACAGTCCTATCAGAACCCTCATCACCCTCAACAATGGAGGCCGGTGGAGATTGGTACAACCACCTGATGTGGATGTGAACGGAAATGCTGTTAGCTGTGAACCACCCAGCTGTTCCCTTCACTTCCTCATGGACACCAGCGACTACTTCAGACTTGGAGTGTATTCCCAGGCTTCGTCCCCGGGTCTGATTGTGGCTCACGGTAGGGACGTGGGAGGGGGGTGAAGGGGTGTGGTTTTGTAGGTGACAAGGTGTACCCATGTCTGTAGGCACACTGGGGTCCCAACTGAGCAGTGATCCAGATGTGTACATCTCCAGGAATGGAGGGATCACATGGTCTGAGGTAAGGAGGTGACAGGGGGGAAGATGTGGTGAGCCTTGTGTTGCTTAGACGCTGTCCAACTCATGGGGTATAAACTACTTGGACCATGGAGGCCTACTTGTTGCTGCTCGTGACTACCACCAGTCTCCCTCACGTGTCCTCAAGTACAGCTTGGATGAAGGGCTACACTGGCAGGACTACACCTTCTCCAATGTGAACGCATACATATTTGGTGTGATCACAGAACCAGGCGAGACCACCACCATTGTTAGGTGAGTAACTTTGATGATGGGAAGCTAACATTTCACTGGCCGTTCCATTCACGTTCTTCCATTACTTCTCCATAGTCTCTATGGATGGACCAGTGGTGCAAGTGGCTGGATCGTGTGGACTGTCAACTTCACGTCTGTATTTACACGGCTTTGCACTGACAGTGACTATTACACCTGGAACCCTTGGGATGAGGTGGGTGTGGCACTTAGTTGATGGATCCAGTTTTGTGTTCTTTTTATGTGTCAGTACCTGTGTGTGTGTGCTGATTCAGCAGTACCTGTGTGGGCATGTGTGTTATGTGATGATATGATCTCTGTGGCCTGTAGCGTTTCGGCCAAGCCTGTACACTTGGTTACCATATCAACATTGAGCGCAGAATCAGCAACGTCACATGTCTGAACAGCAGGACATACGTGAGAGAGATGAACTTTGAAATATGTCCCTGTACATCTGAGGACTATGAGTGGTGAGGTACCCCTTAATTCTCTCCCCCCCCCCCCCCCCCCCTTTGTGACCGATACCCCTTAACCCCCCCCCGTGACCCATACCCCCATGAGTGGTGATGTACCCCTTAACCCCCCCCCTCCCCCCCCCCCCCCCCTTGACCCATATCCCTGTGGCTCCCTCCCTACCTCATCAGTTAACCTGCTTGATACATATATTCTACAATAACTTTACAATCTATCTAGTTGCTGTCTGTATACATAATTGCTATTCACATTTGGTTCTCTTCCTCCTCCCCATCCTGTTCATCTGCTTATCATCAAAGTGATTATGGCTACCGTCGTGTGGATGGCCTAACAGGTCCCTGTATGAGAGATGGTGATACTATCCTTGCCGACCCTTGTGCCAATGGAGCTTCATCTTACAACCAGAGCACAGGGTATGTAAGAGGAGGGTGATGATGGGGGTGTGGTCATATTATGTCCCCCTGATGATGGGGGTGTGGTCATGTTATGTCCCCTGATGATGGGGGTGTGGTCATGTTATGTCCCCCTGATGATGGGTATGTGGTCATGTTATGTCCCCCTGATGGTGGGTGTGTGGTCATGCTATATCCCCCTGATGATGGGGGTGTGGTCATGTTATGTCCCCTGATATGCAGGTACAGGCAAATAGCTGGCGACCTCTGCACTGGAGGGGTGGAGCAATACTTTTACCCTAAGCTTGTCTACTGCTGTTCAAGCCAGCAACCTACCGCTACTTCTGGTACCACTCAGGGACCGCCTGCCACGACTGGTACCACTCAGGGATCATCTGTCACGACTGGTACCACTCAGGGATCATCTGCCACGACTGGTACCACTCAGAGACCATCTGTCACGACTGGTACCACTCAGGGATCATCTGCCACGACTGGTACCACTCAGAAACCTGAGCCAGGTAAGTTATTGCAACATCAACAAGTAGCCGCCATTAAACCCAACCAAATCACAATCTTGATCCTTGGCAACTGAGGTACCATTGGTCAGTTATATCCTTTGGTATCCTTGGCAACTGAGGTACCATTGATCAGTTATATCCTTTGGTATCCTTGGCAACTGAGGTACCATTGGTCAGTTATATCCTTTGGTTGCCACTTTTAAACAGTGCCAGCTGTGTTTTTAAAGTTACTAGCATGTTTTCTCTATTCCTCCTTGTAGTGCTGACAGTCAGTAATAATAGCTCAGCTACAGCTGTCTTGGGGACCTTGTTTGCGTTGGCTCTGGGCATAATAATTGCCTTCCTAGCTATTGTGGCTGGCATCTTTATATACAGGTAAAAGGTGTTCTGAGGAAGATTTTTTGACATGCCAACCTAACCTTTGTCCCTTCTCCAACACAACAGAAGGATGAAGAAGCATCGCTACACAGGCCTCAGTGTAAGGAGCACTGATGGTGATGACGACGCCCCCTTCATGAATGGTGGTACGTGTTCATGTATTGTGTTAATGTTACTATGGAAACATTGTTTGCCAGATCTGTAACATGAAGATGACAAACCGTTTATTAGTTCTTGATATGGTGTGTGTCCTCATTATAATGACTGTGCGTGCAATGGTGTATTGTGTGGGGATATATATGCGATGGCTTCCCCATAGCAATTTTTATCATGTAGAATTTTTTATGAGTTTTTAATAAACTGTTACAATGGAGATGTTGGATTGCTGTCATTGGCAGGTGGGTGTGGTTCGCTGTCATCATCTGTATTTAATAGCGTCCTTGAAAACTGAACTGTCATTTCAAAGGCATCGAGGACTGTTGTCTTGTTAAGCTGTGCGCACTCTTTCAACGGCCAGAACACAAGTCTCTTCTCAACAGCTACTAAAGCCTCATATAGGTCCATCATGGCCACACCCAGGAGGTCTGCACCTATCTGCAGGATCAGCTTAAGTGAGTGGGGAAGTTGGTTCAGAAGCACAGCCGGGTAAGCGTTTGTGCTAAGGAGTTGACGAAGGAAGGGACGGCTGAAATCAACAGGGACAAGCTGTGGTGTAAACGCGGGTGTCCCTGGACTGGCAGAAGTGGAGGCTGTTGTTGCCCTGAACAGCTCGGACACTTCACTCCTAAATTTCAGAGGTTCGTACACCCAGCAGTGGTGGGTGTACCTGGAACCAGGGATGGGAGGAGTCCTGGTGTTCTCAAATACTTCCCGACAGAATTTAAAATAGTCATCCCGCACAGTAATCCATTTGAAGTGGCTTAGCAGAGGGAAAGATATTAATACAGGAACCTGCCAAACATACACACACACACACACAACTTACTATTTGTAGACAGGGATTCTGATGGACTGTTTCAAATGCTGGAAATAAATCACCACCCAGTCAGTCCATGCATAGGTACAAAGGGATGATGTGTCTTCAATGTGGTCCCTAGTGCTCCCATTACTTGACTGCTCACTGTGTTGCAGTAAATCCTCAGTAAAACCTCAGTAAATCCCTGGCAATGCCCACACGTACATCTCAAATACATCATCCAGTCGGTACACAAGACGCAGCAGGAACACGATGATGGCCATACACTCTGTGTCCACACGCTCTGCGCCAGTTGGTACCTTGTGCACTGTGCTGAACAGGTAGGGGGACTGGCAGCAGTAAACATGATCTATGAACCTATCCACCATGCGATGGAAAATGGCTGTAAACAGAAGTATGGTGAACCATGAGGTCCTAAGTCAATCACCACCCATCACTCCCACACCTCCAGTCACCCTCACCCACGCTATACACCCCCCCTACGTAAAACCATATGTGTACTATGAATTCTAGTAAAACATCGAAACAATGACATCACATTTCATTACCCAGTGTAGTGTTGTGTGCCCCACCTAGCTGCCTACAAAGGGTTACGGCATTTCATACAGGTGGGTGTGGCTACGTGGAACAAACCATGCAACTTGAGCTTGTCTACAAGGGTGTGGCAGGTCCACTTTGCACTGGGTCTGGGGAGGAGAGGGAGGGGAACAGCCTTGTACAGGGTGCCTGCCACATTGACCAGAAAGTTGGCAGTCAGAGGCTAAAGCAAGCAAAGGATTGGGAGAGAGGGAGGGAGAGGAAGAGAGGGAGGGAGGAGGAAGAGAGGGAGGGAGAGGAGAGGGAGGGAGAGAGGAGAGGGAGGGAGAGGAGAGGGAGGGAAGGAGAGGGAGGGAGAGGAGAGGGAGGGAGGAGGAAGAGAGGGAGGGAGGAGGAAGAGAGGGAGGGAGAGGAGGAGAGGGAGGGAGAGGAAGAGAGGGAGAGGAAGAGAGGGAGGGAGAGGAAGAGAGAGGAGTAGAAAAAGAATTGTGTGTGTGTGTGTGTGTGAACAGGGCAGTCAAAGGTCAGGTGACACACTACAGGAGCCACACCCACAGCAGGGATCAGCCTCCTCGTGAGACGTGTATTGCAGCAGGTGAGATGACGGGGGAGGAGGGTGGGGAGGTTGTAGAAGGGAAGCTTGTTGGTGGCTACCCACTCCACAATATCGGTGGGCAGGACGTTCTGCCTGGCATAGAGGAGGCCTAGGTAGCATAGGCCCACCGTCAGCTTCACAGTCAACAGGGGCACGGCCAGCCTTGAGTCGTAGTTATCTAGGTCATAGAGGAACAGGTCCTCCCCTGTCATGTCTCCCGGGCCACTCTCCTCTCCATCCGGAGCCTCACCGTCATCTTCAAAGAGGTGCTCATCATTTGGAAAGTCAACATGGCTACCAACGGACATCGCTGAATCAGTCCTTATCTTCTTTGCAGGTGGCCTGACATCCTTTACACTCGTTGACTCTTGTTCGTCTAACTTCCGTTTCCTGGGCCCCATACTCTTTCTCCTTTGTCGACTCTTTGTTTGAGTGTCTTTAGTTGTGTTGGCATTAATGAAACAGTATCCTGAATAGCGAAGATATTGAAACCATAGCAACTTAACAGCATCCTATTTTTTTGGGGGGGAAGGGGGAGGGGGGGGGGGGGGGGGATGACTAGATTGAATCAGTAAGAAATTGGTTAACCTTTACAACAGGGTTGAAGCCAAGATTGATCAGGGCGTCACACTGGAGCTGCAGGACGGTCTGGAAGACCTCAAAAATGCTAACGTCTTTACCTTTCTCTAGGAGGGCGGCCTTCACTAACGAGGTGGATTGGGTGGGGGGGGGGGGGGGGGGGGTGTTACCCATAGCGAGTGTTGGTTTATACCTCAACAGACATACACTGGGCAGTGGTCTGTCTCACGTCTTTGGCAGCGCGAATCTCACGCGTGCTCTGGACTGGACGAGCGGGTCCCTCCACCTCTCCTACCTCCAGCTCCTCACTTCGTATGTCCTATGATTAGACGCGCTGTGTACGTCCCGTATAATGCGTCTGAAGACGTTCGTTTCACCTGAGACTGAGTACCGCATTCCGAACAGAAGTAAAGTCCGTCGGTCTCCTCGAAGCTCTCTGTTCCGCATACCACGCAGTGCACCATCGCATCAACACGTGCTGGATGAATATATACACGCTCGAGAAACCCCGAGAACGCGGTAATAATTTTGCTCACGTGACCTCTTATATTAAGTTAGTTTTGTGTTCTTGTGTTTTTAAATTATATGCGAGTGCTTTGTAATCAAACTGGCCAAACCGAAACAATGCCCAACTTCGTGGACGAGTCGCTGGCTAAAGAGACATTGGAGTCCATGGAACAACTCCGCCGAAACGAGGAGTTGTGCGACGTTGAACTTGTTGTCGACCAACAGTGTTTTCGTGCGCATAGAGTCGTGCTAGCGGCAAGTAGCATGTATTTCAGAGCCATGTTCTGTCGGCAGATGGCCGAGAGCGGTCAGAGACAGGTGGTGATCCAGGGAGTCGATGCCGAAGCCCTGTCCTCTCTCATCAAGTTTGCTTACACATGCTCACTTGAAATCAACGAAGAGAATGCTCAGAACCTTCTGGCTGCCTCGAACTTTTTACAGATGTTACGGGCGCGCGAAGCGTGTTGTAAGTTCCTACAGGAGCGCCTCGACTGTTCCAACTGCTTGGACGTGGCCGAATTTGCTGAGTTCCAGTCTTGTGTTGACCTTTTTGATGCCGCCCTGACCTTTGCCCGGCGGAACTTCACCGAGGTCTCTCGGAGCGAGAGGTTTGTTCAGACTTCCTACGCCCGCATCAAGAAATTTCTGAAGAGTAACGACCTAAACCTACCAGAGGGAGAGGAAGCAGTGTTCCAGGCCCTGGTGAGGTGGACCAAGTTCAACGTGGCTGACAGACAACAATACTTTGCCGAGCTTCTCGACCTGGTCAAGCTGCCTTTGCTGGGACAGGAGTTCTTTGCAGTGGAGGTGGCTGCCAATGGCCAGGTCAGCTGCAGCGAGACTTGTATGAGGCTGATCAGGGAGGCAGCCAGGGCTCTGTACAATGGCTCCTACCCTGATGGTATGTCGCACCTCTGTAGACTGCCTACGCAGATCCCCATGAAATGGTGGCCCAGGGAAACACTGAGGGCTGGCGAAGTTATCCACATCCTGGGTAAGAATATGTGTGGGCCAGTTTGGGTGAGGTTATGGAGGAGGGTCTGGGGGGGGGGGGGTGGAGGGGTGGATGTGGTGGTGGCTTCTGTCCTATTTCTCCCCTCCTCCAATCCAAATATTTTGTTGGATGTTGAGTAGGATGTTGTGTCAAAACCGTGTGGGGAGGCATGGTCCGGAATACCAAAGCAGTGTCTGTGTGCATCATTGCATTCCAAACATTCCAAAATGCTTGAATGCATGGCCACACACAGCTCCTCACCCCCTCCTACCTTATTACCCCTCTCCCCTCACCCTCCACCATCCCTCTACCCTCCACTATCCTTCCTCCTCTCCTTCATCCCTCCACCCTTCCACCATCCCTCCTCCCCTCCACCATTCCTCCACCCCTCCATCCTCCACCATCCCTCCTCCCCTTCACCCCTCCTTCACCTCTCCACCCCTTCACCCCTCCACCCCTCCACCATCCCTCCTCCCCTTCACCCCTCCACCATCCCTCCTCCCCTTCACCCCTCCACCATCCCTCCTCCCCTTCACCCTCCACCATCCCTCCTCTCCTTCACCCCTCCACCATCCCTCCTCCCCTTCATCCCTCCACCATCCCTCCTCTCTTCACCCCTCCACCATCCCTCCTTCACCACCCCTCCACCATCCCTCCTCCACCACCCCTCCACCATCCCTCCACCATCCCTCCTCTCCTTCACCCCTCCACCCTCCACCATCCCTCCTCCACCACCCTCCACCATCCCTCCTCCCCTTCATCCTTCCACCATCCCTCCTCCACCACCCCTCCACCATCCCTCCTCCCCTTCACCCCTCCACCATCCCTCCTCCCCTTCACCCTCCACCATCCCTCCTCTCCTTCACCCCTCCACCATCCCTCCTCCCCTTCACCCCTCCACCATCCCTCCTCTCTTCACCCCTCCACCATCCCTCCTCTACCACCCTCCACCATCCCTCCTCCCCTTCATCCTTCCACCATCCCTCCTCCACCACCCCTCCACCATCCCTCCTTCACCACCCCTCCACCATCCCTCCTCCACCACCCCTCCACCATCCCTCCACCATCCCTCCTCTCCTTCACCCCTCCACCCTCCACCATCCCTCCTCCACCACCCTCCACCATCCCTCCTCCCCTTCATCCTTCCACCATCCCTCCTCCACCACCCCTCCACCATCCCTCCTCCCCTTCACCCCTCCTCCATCCCTCCTCCCCTTCATCCCTCCACCATCCTTCCTCCTCCCCCTCCCCAACACTGCATTGTTACAGCCTCACTCTCTGTGCAGGGGGCGTGTCTGAACATGAAACCCTTGGCAACATAGAATGTTACGACCCCGAAACAGACCGTTGGGTTGTTGATGTCATCCCGTCTATGAAGTGCCGCAGGAGTGGAGTGGGCGTGGCTGTACTCCAGGGTCTGCTGTTTGCGATAGGAGGTTACCTGGAAGGGAAGACCAGCACTGATGCAGTGGAGTGCTACAATCCAAGAACCAAGAGGTGAGGACAAGCCCTCTCGAGGAGGGTGGGGTGGGCTAATGCAGAAGAAGGCTATGTGAGTGCATGTGCTGATGGTATCATGCTGTTATATTTATATGTATATATCAAATTTTCCAGGACGAGCAAAAGAAAAGTAACGCTTGCATTGAAATGTATGGCTAATTATAAATTCAGTGCCAAATAACTTTATGATGGATAGTCCAATTTAGGATGCGTAAGGACCATTTGATAGAAGCTCTTTGGAGTTAATGGAAAATGAAAAAATTTGAAAACTTGAAAAACTATTCAGAAGGGTGATTTAGCTGGACACTGTCCCATATATATTAGGAGGGTCTCCAGATTGTTATCTTGGCCCCAGGCAGATATTTTGGGAGGTGATTTTTGTTTTAATGCACAGGTTCACCTTCACCCTTCACCCTTCAACCTTCACCTTCACCCTTCACCTTTACCCTTCACCCATCACCCTTCAGCCTTCACCTTCACAGCAAATCTTACACTTAGTGCCTTTCATTTTAATTTTTTTAAAACAGGTGGACTACAGTGAACCATATGTTGACCCCGCGCATGAACCTTGGAGTGGGTGCCATTAAGGATATGAGGGACGCTGTGACCGGGGCAACCTTCAGTGCCATCTATGCCATAGGGGGGTACAGTGGAAAGACCATACTGGGTACAGCTGAGAAGTATGACATCATGACAGACACCTGGACAGAGATAGCCCCAATGAAAACCCCTAGGAGGAACGTAGGTATGTGCCCCCCCTGCCCCCGCCCTCCACCCCTGGGGGGGAGGAATCAATAGGCTTGTGTACCTAGGTGGAATGGTACGTATTGGTGATCATCTGGTTGGTTGGTAGGTGTGGTCGTTACATCACTTTATGGGGGAGGGGGGGTGGAGCCGTGATCACATGCGTATGGAGGGGAAGTGGGTGATTAACTGAAGGGAGAGGGGTGGTCTAGGCATTGGGGGGGGGGATAACTGAAGGGGAGAGGGGTGGTCTAGGCATTGGGGGGGGGGGATAACTGAAGGGGAGAGGGGTGGTTTAGGCATGTGGTATGATAGAAAATGTCATACAAAAGATTTACTGGTGAATATCTATTTGCCCAAATCACCTCTCGTCTCAGGTGTGGCCGTCATAGACAATCTCTTGTATGCGGTTGGAGGTAGCAATAGGGACGATGGTACCAGGTCTAACCTAAATACCATGGAGCGGTACAACCCAGAGAAGGATGAGTGGGAGGACATGCCTTCCATGCACAGGAGCAGGGGAGCAGCCAGTGTCACTGCCCTCAACGGGTGTTTGTACGCTGTCGGAGGCTATGACTCAGGTCTGGTGGAGGTGGGGGGTGGAGGTGGGGGGTGGGGGTGGGGTCACATGGTGTCAAGTGTTCATCACTTGTTATCAGTGTTGGGTCATGTGGTGTGCATGCTTATCGGAGAGGTTGTTGTGTGTATTTTTAAACAACTGTTTGGTATTGACCAGCTTATTTGACATTGGCCCAGACATTGGTATTGTTACCATTAGCAACTCACACCAAAGCACCAGCACCTTAACTCCCACATCAACACCTAAAGCTAAAAGAAAAACAGGGTTAGGGTTATCATTGTCTTCTTCTCAGGTGTACCCCATTATTATATACCAGTGCTGATGTGTTTTTAAAACGGATGGCTGTTTACCCTACAGTAAATTCTTGCTCCAGTACATAATAGAAATGGCCGGTTTTTATGTGTTTAAGAACTAGTACCAAGGTTACAGATTGTCTGGTGGCACCACGCTATCACTAAGCTTTCTAATTAATTGCAGGGCAATGGTTGTGTGAAGTGGAGAGGTTCGACCCCCTGACCAATCAGTGGACACTTATAGCTCCCATGCACCACAGCAGGACAGGGGTGGCTGTCACGGCTCTTAGAGGTAAGGAGAGGGGAGGAGGAGGAGGAGGAGGGGTAATAATTCCAGTCATGGCTCTGAATTGTTTTAGGTGAGGTGTACGCCATTGGTGGCTACAACGGGGTTAAGACTGTTGATGTGGTCGAGAAGTACAAGCCTGAGGAAGGGGCTTGGAAAGAGGTTGCACCCCTTGTGTACGGTCGCAGTGTGCCTGGGATAGCTGTGGCCTATCTGTGGCCTGTTCAGTCCACGATGAAGAGCTTCTGGGAACCAGAGTCTCAGTTATAATTCACTTGTTTGTGTCAACCGTCATCATCTTGTGTGTGTTGTGTGTGTACGTCTTCCAGATGCGCTATTGTGTGTACTTTTGTGTACAGTTTGTCCTTTTGTCCTTAGCGTGGTCCCCAGGCCCAGTTGTGGGGTCCGGGAACGAGATCTTTCATCTTGTCATGAAATCACTTCCTACGTCGAGCTTCAGACGTGCGCTGGTTACGTTCGTAGCGGTTACCGTGCTTTCCGTCGTCCTGGTGTACTGCTATGTATTTAGATTTAACAAATCATACTCTCCAACTTCAAACCCACACGCCGATGGTAAGTACATATCGGTTATTATTTAAATTATGACACGTGCTCATTCGGTAGTAGTTAGACCTGACTTGCCCCACCCCACCGCGTTTCTCCCTGTCGACGAGGTCTTCAGAGCACCGTGGGTGACCGACCTACGGCTCTTCCTCAAGTCCTGCTCATCCAACACGGTTACTTTAACTGCCGCGAGCCAGGACTACGCCCCCAACTTGCTTAATTGGCTTATTGCTGCCTTGGCAACCGTCGAACCACCGCTCCAGAACGTGCTGGTGTTGAGCTTTGACGCCAACCTGACCCTTCTGCTGACCAGTAAGGGAATCAGCTCCATCCACGTCCCCTACAGCAGCGTTGTGTTGGACCCTGATCGCATAGGTATAGGCAAGATATGGATGACCCGATTGGCGGTGCTGAGGCTCATTAATTACTTCGGCTTCAGTGTTTACCAGTTCGACACCGATGCCATCGTCCTGCGCAACCCCCAGCCCATATTTGACCTCTACAAGAGCAGCAGCGTCGTATCGGCAAGGGCTATGCTACCGTTCGAACTGGGCAAGGGACGCTGGGGGTTTACGGCCAGCATGGGCGTTATCCTATTCAGAAATTCCCTGTACACAGGTTGGTTTAACCACTTGATATTTATGTATGCGTTAATGCCATCGCCCCTCCCAAACAGAGCAGTTGTGGTCGAGTATGCACAACCTCACGTCAGAACTCTCCAAGAGGCACCTCGACGACCAGTATCGTTTGAACTTTGCCCTTGACGCGATGAGTTTGAGTTGGCAGAACACAGACCGCCGCTTCGACAGAGAGAACACCGGTGTTTGCTCAAATGGCTTCAGGATCACAGTCCTGCCCCCAGTGTACATATGCCGCAAGGCCTGTACAGAGAAGAAGGGAGTTCCCTACTATGTCTGGCACCTGTCTGGTGGCAACCACACTGCCTACACCAAGGTACAACAGAGCAGCAGTGTGGACAGGTGGTACCTCAGGCCAGACTGGCAGGTCCTGGCTAACAACACCCTCCTCAAAGGCAAAGCCTGGCTGAGAGCCATATCCATGCCACACAGCTCAGCAACCAAAGGGGGTGGCCATTCACACAGCTGAGCGACCGAGGTCTCTCTTGGAATGTTTAAAATACTGATAACAGGTGTGTGTGTGTGTTGTGTTGTGTTTTACATGTGAAAATCAATTGAGCTTGAGTCAAATGTCTCCGATATAATTGCTCATGGGGTCATCTGGTCTCTTTCTTTTGCGCATGAAAGCGTCCATTTCTTCATCAGTGGGTTGTTTGGTGTTGTCTGCCTTTAAGGAGTTGTAAGGCCTTTTTCTCTCGTCTACGGCCATCAATTTGTCCATGGCCTTATCCCTCTCCTCCTGCTCTCTCATTGCTTTTAAGACACGGTCCTCTCTCCCCTCCTCCTCTTCCCTTGCCTTCTTCTCTGCCTCTTCCTTCAATTCCTTCTTTGACTTCTTTGCCAGCTTACTCTGATGCTGCTCCAATAATGTCTGTGGTGGCGTGTCCTCTGTAGGTGAGGCCACTGGCATGTAAGAGGTCATCTGTCCAGACTGTAAAGAATTGACACCAAGTATCAGTGTCCTCCTTATTCAAGGGTGTGTGACCCACCCACCTGCTTACCATTCTGGCCAGCTTTCCAGCCTCTCCAGTACAGAAAGACCTCTTTATGAGAGAGTAGCAGCAGGCATAGCCCCACTGGCCATACTCCCAGTAGGAACCCCAGACAGACTGGTGGGGAAGGTGGTGACTCATGGTAGCCATGTTATGGACACCCTATGAATATAACTTACTGTATGGTTATTAATACAGACGTCCTCTTCATACTTTGACTTTGCCACTGCTTTCTCCTGTCCCCTCATTATGTTACCAGTACGTGAATACTCCACGTAATGCTCCTGTGTTGGTATATACATACACCAGTGAACTCACTCCTCAACCAATATCCCCCCCCCCCCCCCTTCTATGTGAATACATACATGCTCAAAGTCAATCCCCCCCCCCCCCCTCCCCTCCCCCAGAAGGTTGGTGTGTGCTCACAGTCTGCGCCAAGAGAAGCTCTTTAGGTGGAGCGTCCAAGTGTTCCTCACCACCATACTTCTGCAGTATGCCCTGCTGGACTTCTCCTTTGAAAGAACCTTTCTTGTCCTCAAACTCCTTCTTCATAAGTTCTAATTTGGTTGGATCAGCTTGTGGGTGGAGATCTGCACCATGTTCAAATGCCTCCCAAGCAAACACTGTGGTGGTGGGGGTGTAGGGTGGAAGTGAAGGTTAAATATCTGCTCCTGCCCACTGAAATAAAATAATCACTCACTCTGTGTGCGTGCAAAGTCCTTCACATCGCCTGTATGTTTGGTGAAATTCTCACCAGCAAACTGAACTCTGTGGAGACAAGACTTATATTACATCATCAGCCACACCCTCCATACCATCAGCCACACCCTCCATACCATCACAAATCCCAACCTATTCCTAAATTGATCGACAAATGGGCAATGGATCATTAGGGTTTTGGGGTCAATTAGCCCTGATGGGGTGACTGGGCACCCATTAGGGTAAACTAGTCCTGATGGGGTGACTGGGCACCCATTAGGGTCAACTAGTCCTGATGGTGTGACTGGGCACCCATTAGGGTCAACTAGTCCTGAGGGTGTGACTGGGCACCCATTAGGGTCAACTAGCCCTGATGGTGTGACTGGGCACCCATTAGGGTCAACTAGCCCTGATGGGACAACTGGGCACCCATTAGGGTCAACTAGTCCTGATGGGGCGACTGGCACCCATTAGGGTCAACTAGCCCTGATGGGACAACTGGGCACCCATTAGGGTCAACTAGTCCTGATGGGGCGACTGGCACCCATTAGGGTCAACTAGCCCTGATGGGACAACTGGGCACCCATTAGGGTCAACCAGTCCTGATGGTGTGACTGGGCACCCATTAGGGTCAACTTTTCGTCCTGCTTCCAAATCTGGTATCAATTGCACCTGTCCCTCTCCCCAACACTAAAAAATTGCTTCAGACAGGTGCCCTCAGCGCCACGCATATGGTTTCTGTACAATCCCATTCCCACTCCTACACACTCCCACTACACCCTCCCACTCCCTACACACTCCCACTACACCCTCCCACTCCCTACACACTCCCACTACACCCTCCCACTACACCCTCCACTCCCTACACGACTCACTCTTCAGGTCCTTTGTTTGAGTTCTTGAATGGGTTCTCACGCATGGCACGTGTTTTGGGATCATAAAACGCCGAGTTGGGGTCGAGGTTCAGCAGGTACTTGGCAGTGTCCTCTCTGATACGCAGGTTCCTGACAGTGGTCCTGGTTTTGGAATCAAACTTGGTCCCAGGCATGTCCGCCTGGTCAGCATATTTCTCTTCGTCATCACTGTCCTCACTCTCTTCCAGTGCTTTCTTCACCGTATCCTCTGACAACTTTCCTGACAGTAGCTCATTTTGCAGCCTCTCTGCCTTGAGTTGTCTCTTTGCCATCTCAACCTTGTTGTACTCCTCGATAATAGCTTGGTGGGCAGTGGTATCATAGCCATTCCATCTGGGGTGAAATGATCAAATGGGTGAAGGGGTGGGGGGGGGGAGGGAAGAATGCTCGAACGACTGGCCAACATCTACACTATATCACACCATCACCACACCACCTTACCTGTCTCTTTTTGCCTCATAGTTTAGTAGTAACTCTGGCTGTGTGTAGTCATCTGGTCTGATGTTATCTCCTGTGAACTTTGCACCCACCTTGCGCGGCCTCTAAGGAGGCGGAGACCTTTCTAATTAACACGCACTGGTACTTTGGGTATCTCACCTCAAGGCAGTCCTTCTTCTTGTGAGTGGTGGCGCCGCAGTTCTCGCATGCACCTTTTTTAAACTTGGCGGCTACCTTATTGGAAGTGCCACGCTTATACCACTCCTCCGTAGAGGCAAACTCCGCCTCCTCCTTCTGCGGACGTTGATGCTTCAGGGACGGTCTGAACACGAGGTACTCCATCACTCATACCCTTCTACCACTGTGGTAATATAGCTTACCTTCCCAAGCTAACGTACCAAGGTGCCTGGGCAATGTACTGCGGTATATGAGGGTTTATGTCCCTGTGTAATTAAACAGTTCAAAGCGCCGTCTCGCGTGAGAGGCTACCAGCGAACCTTCCTTCTTCATCCACCTCAGCTGGAGCTGTGCCTGCCTTTCTGGCCTCTTCAAGCTCTTTTTTCTTTTTCCAATCATCCCTGGACAATTTTTGCGCTGCCACGGACATCTTTATTAGCGTAATTACAATTAAAATGACCGCCTCGTTCCCCGAAAAGACACAATTGCTCACGTGCTTGATGGGAAAATGTCTAATAAACCACCCAGTACAGCAACCAAAATGCGGCTGGCAAACAGTATAGAACGCGACATTGTTGACTGTGGGAGAATTGCAAGAAAGTTGTGCAAAGAGTCCGAGACAAGAGAGGTGATTCTGGAAACCTTTTAAAAATTTCGCGCATTGGTATTATAGATACTTTTCCGTGTAGATTCTGATAAAAAGCTCTAAGGGACTAGCTAGTTGTGACGGAAAGATGGAACAAACACATCAGGTTCGATTTGAGTTTGATCTTGAATGGCACAGCGAAATACTATCCCATACGCAGAACCTAAAGCTTATCGAAAAGCTGTTGCAAGATGCCCATTCAAAGTAAGTACCAATCCCTTGAATTTAAGGGTTGCCCGTACAACCCGATATCACTCCCACCAATAGCGCGGACGAGATTTGCAGACGGTAAATTCACACCGCCAGTCTTATCTAGATGTTGACTTTACTAGTATTGACTCTTCATCGTCCAGCATTGACCAGACCACTGTTATCAAAGACCAACTACACAGAGTGTTACACTCCGTGTAATAGCGGGAGCTTCGCCACCACGTACTGTTTTATACTTTTCACTTTTTTTTGTTTTTAAAACATGGAATAATAAAAATGTAAATTCATTTAATATCAAATCTGATGGCACTATACGCTCTCGTTGGTGGGGAGTGTGCTCCTTTTGGAAGGCTTCCCAGATGGAGAGTTCATTGGACGGGGAGAAGAGCAACCTTTACTTAAGGGACTAGGGTAATACTGAAGGTAGCAGACAGTAGCAAAAATTATACCTGTGTACAAATACAGTGAAATGTTTAAGGTGCATGCTCGTGTGTGTGTGTGTGTGTGTGTGTGTGTGTGTGTGTGTGGATGGAAACGTACCTATGATTCCTCCGACCACCACATCGTCCCAGTGATGCATGTTGTCATGGATACGGCTCACACCCACACTAGTAGCGGCCAACAGTGGGACTACAGCTGTGCACAGACGCCATGACTTGCCCCTCCCCTCCTGTTGAAAGCATTGAAGCTTCCCGCACATGTATAGCGAGAGATACCCAAAGCAGCAGAAGAACCCTTGCAAAAACAAGGAAGGTCACAAACAGGGCAAAGGAAAAGGTGTCCTCACACAGGCTGTGTGCCCACTTGGGAAACTTCTTCTGCCCTCATCGATAGTCTGTGGGTCTCCTGTGCACCGGAAGTCAGAGCTAGCCTGTCCCTCAGGGAAACAGCGGAAGAAGAAGTCTGGTCTAGGTCTGGTGAGAAGGGGAAGAGGGTAGTGTGAGTACCAGGTGTCCTAGTACACATAATAATGTATTTTATTGAAAGTGTGTGTTTTAGGGATAGGTACCGTCCAACCGTGACCTTCAAAAACTCCACCAGCATTCCGTTCATAAGACAGGCAAGACTCAAACCTGTCAAAGTCCAATTTTAATATGCCACAATGTGAAAGATGACGACCCTCTGGTCCGGCTTACCTAAGAGGGCCTGTGTAGCATCGTAGGTATCTCTGAAGAGGCAGAGTTGTACCAGGATGAACGTTAACGGCAGAAGCACTGCAATAGGCTGAACGCCCGCGTCAGGTTTGAGAATATTAGGTAAGCAAGTCGATTCTCACCAGGGCAACGAAGGAAGGTAAGACGCTTCTAGCTTGATGGGGATTGCTGTACATCCATAGTTCCTCTTTGTGTATCGCCCTCTGATAGGGTTTAGAGCTCCACAAGAAACTAAGTTTTTAGAGAAAAAAAAGTTTCATTCAGGATCATTTTGGCGGGGATCCTTGCTCACATGATCGCCGCAAACAGAGCGATTCTGACGCATATCTCGAGAGTGAGACGGTGTTTTAAAAGTTCGAACTTCATACGGTACAGACGTGTCCTAAGCTTCCGCATCCACCATAAGGCCAGAAGATCCGAGATTGGTTAATTAATAAATGTCACCGTGTATTTGTTGTTATTTATAGCGGTTATATCACGTGACGTTAGTAACTCTCTACGAACGGGGTGCTGGAGCACAGTACTTTACAGCATCCAGCATGTCATACGACGTGATTGCCAGCCAGCCCATCGTTATCGATAATGTAAGTCTGTCTGCCACCTCGGTCCGGTTATCGTTAGGTTCGGTCCGTGCAGGGGTCTGGAGCGATCAAGGCTGGGTTTGCTGGAGACGACGCTCCCAAGGCGCACTTTCCAAGCTAGTGAGTTTTGGCGGGGGGGGGGGGGGGGGGGGAAGGACTATTCCTGCTAGGAATGGCTAAATGGCGCGCTCGCCCCTCCCAGCATCGCCCGTCCCAAACATACACTTGTCATGGCGGGAGGTCTAGAAGGGGAGACGTTTATCGGATCCAAAGCGGAGGTTAGCATCGTGTCGTTCGGTTCGGTAGCGATCCGTGTGTTTAACTCGTCGCTTTCTCGTCGCCTAGGAGCACCGTGGTGTGATGTCCATCCGGTACCCCATCGAGGTGAGAAAAACAACACGAAGCAATGGTGGAAGTGGTGGGGTTTCATGGCCATCCCGTTATTACCCCAGCACGGTATCGTCACAGACTGGAACGACATGGAACTGATCTGGAATGTGAGCAGCAACAAAAGCAAATGTTTTTAATTAACCCAATGGTTGTGTCACCACTCAGTTCATATACAAGGACCAGCTGAAGGCTGTGTCAGAGGATGTAAGTCTTGTATACTTGTTCATCTAGCCATCAAGACCCCCGTCTGGGATTTTGAATTGTGACTGTTTGTGTCGCAACATTCAGTTAGACACAACTTCTTTTACATGTCATTTAAACCTGTACCCTCCTCCACACCTGCACCCACCTCCCCCCTCCACACCTGCACCCACCTCCCCTCCACACCTGCACCCCTCCTCCACACCTGCACCCACCTCCCCCTCCACACCTGCACCCACCTCCCCTCCACACCTGCACCCACCTCCCCCTCCTCCACACTGCCCCACCTCCCCCTCCTCCACACCTGCACCATCTCCCCTCCACACCTGCACCCACCTCCCCTCCACTATGCACCTTCACACTTTACACACATATAGTGCATTTTGTGCTGTGTTGTTAAATGAGTTCTACACCTCTGACACTGCCCCCCTGTTGGCTCCACCCACCAGCATCCTGTCCTTTTAACAGAAGCTCCACTCAACCCACTTGCCAACAAGACAAGAGCAGCAGAAGTGAGCAAAGGGTAAAAATACATTTGACTTCTAATATTATTATCTATTTATCCAGATATTCTTTGAGACATTCAACGCTCCAGCCCTCTACATATCCATGCAGGCTGTGCTCAGTCTGTAGGTTACCAGGGTAGGGGAGGGGGGTGGGGGGTGGGAGAGGGATTACAAGCTGTGGGTTGGTACATGTCCAGGCTAACCTCATGGTCGGTGCATTGGCTTTTAACATGGTCACCTCCTCCATGATTGATATCTCACACTCCCACACCCACTTCCCTTGTTCCACACGACCACACCCACTCCCAGCTATGCCACAGGCCGGACGACAGGGGTGGTCCTTGACGCAGGTGATGGCATCACACACGCTGTACCAGTCTATGAAGGGTTTGCTCTTCCCCACTCCATAATGAGGTCTGACGTAGCTGGAAGGTTAGAACCCTCTTTGGGAGAGAGAGGGTGGGGGGGGGGTGGAGGGGTATGCACAGTCCCTCCTTCCCTCACACCCTTGACCCCTCCCTCTTGTCTTTCCAGGGATGTTACAAGATACCTTCAGCTGCTATTACGTAAGGAAGGCCACACCTTCAAAACCACTGCAGAGTTTGAAATTGTCAAAACAATAAAGGAGGTGTGGATCTTTACATAGTGATGTGCATTAAATAGTGCTTTTTTTTTTTTTTTTTTGCAGAAAATCTGTGCAGTACCCCAGCCCCTTGCAAAGGAGGTAGGCTGCCCCTCTGGTGGGAGGGGGCTGCCCCTCTGGTGGGAGGGGGCTGCCCCTCTGGTGGGAGGGACTGTCCCTCTGGTGGGAGGGGGCTGCCCCTCTGGTGGGAGGGACTGTCCCTCTGGTCGGAGGGACTGTCCCTCTGGTGGGAGGGACTGTCCCTCTGGTGGGAGGGGGCTGTCCCTCTGGTGGGAGGGACTGTCCCTCTGGTGGGAGGGGGCTGCCCCTCTGGTGGGAGGGACTGTCCCTCTGGTGGGAAGGGGCTGTCCCTCTGGTGGGAGGGGTGGTGCCATGTTCACCACTGTTCTCTCTTCTTCAAAAGGAACAACAAGACAGTGAAGCTGCACCTTATAGGCTTCCAGATGGATCAGTAATTCAAGTGAGTAACCCCTTCAAGTGTGCTTGTACATCTTGTCAACTCCCTTCCTTCCTTCCTCACCCTCCCTACCTTCTCCCCATTCAGGTTGGAAAAGCACGTTTCAAGGCTCCTGAACTTCTATTCTTCCCTCACCTTATTGGGGAAGAGGGTCAAGGCATACATGAGGTAACCATGGTGATCATTTCCCTCCTAGTATTGTATACATTCACAAGTGCACACACACACATGCACACACACACACACATGCACACACACACGCACATGCACACACACACACACACGCACACACACACACGCACACACACACACACACACACACGCACACACACACACACACGCACACACACACACACGCACACACGCACACACAGGTACTTACTTTTGCTATTCAAAAGTCTGATATTGACCTTCGCAAGACCTTCTATTCTAATATAGTACTGTCAGGAGGGTCAACTCTATTTAAAGGTTTGGCAGACTGCATGCACACACACACACAAGTAACATTTAAAGTCATCTAGGGTTTGGTGATCGTCTGTTGAGTGAGATTAAAAAGCTGACGCCCAAAGATGTGAAGATCAGAGTTAGTTGTCTTCTACACTTGGAAATGCAGATTTTACTAAATTTTTATTCAGATATCAGCTCCTCAAGATCGCCTCTTTTCCACATGGATGGGGTTAGTGATGGTGGATGGTTTTAGTGGCCTGATTAAATGTATTCTTTACTTTAGTGGTTCAATACTGGCTGCCTTGGACACTTTTAAGAAAATGTGGGTATCCAAGAAGGAATATGACGAATGCGGACCTAGGGTGATTGAGCAGAAAACATTTTAGTTCAACTGTGTGATCCATTCATAATAATTGATTAGTACGCGTTTATTTTGAAATTTAACCCCGTTTATACCAATCATTTTATTGCGGTGTACGTATGGAAGATAACCGAAATACGAATACGTCAGAGGACGATGGTCGCGAGGAAGAGGAGGCATATCACGATGCGGCCGAGTTTGTCGGCGAGGTTGACAATCGCTATATAAGCGAAGACGTAACGTTGAAGGAAGGGAAGGTGGAATTGACAGAGGAACAAATTAAGGTCAATAGAAACTAGAGCTGTAGACATAAACAGTGATGCCATTTTGCGAGAAGACCGTAATAGTAACACACCAAACGGCTTGTTGCTACAGGAACTGAAGACGAACGCTGGTCTTCAGAAGGACAAGGGCAATGAGTACTTCAGAAATGGAGGTGCGTTTCCACTTAACATTTATATGCGGGGTTCTCGAAAGCTGTTTCGTCAGACTATACGGATGCAATTACCAGCTACTCGGAGGCCCTGAAGCTATTCCCGCATTCGTGCGAGGAGGAGATAGCAACGTGTCACGCCAATAGAGCTGCATGCTACATGAAAACGGTACCACCACCAACCCTCCTCCCTCTCCCCCCCCCCCCCCCCCCCCTTTTTTTTTTGGTGCGAGGAACTTAATCTGATGCTCATGTTTTGTTAGGACCAGCACCAGGAGGTCATTGACGACTGCACTAAAGGCAAGTGGCGCATCTGTACGCGAAAAAGCTTTTATTAGACTGCTACAACGTGAGCGCAGCCTTGGCGGTGAAGCCGCAGTACGTAAAGGCTTTGATGAGAAGGGCACGTGCGTACGAGGCCACAGAGAAGTATGAAGAGGCGTTGCAAGGTAACCCTGACGCCGGTTCCACGGTTGGTATTAAAGTTTATTCATCACGCTCTTCAGATTACAAGAAGGTTCTCGAACTGGACCCGTCACAGACGTCGGCAAGGGACGCCAGTATGGTAATGATTTGCACCTGAACGATCATGTTAAGAAATTTTGTTATGGTTGGTAGTACCTGCCTGAGAAGATACAACAGCAACATGAGAAACTGAAGGAAGAAATGTTTGGTGAGTAGAAATTGTGTCTGTGTGTGTGCATGTGTGGTGGTGGAGTGTGGTCAGTGTGGTGTATTAAGGTGGAATGTGTGATTACAGCTTGTTTACAACTAGGGAAGCTGAAAGAGCTTGGTGATGCTGTTTTGAAACCATTTGGGCTATCAACTCAAAACTTTCAGTTTCAACAAGACCCCAATACTGGAGGTTATTCAATCAATTTCAAGAGATGATTGGACATTTGCTTTGTTTTTTATTATTATTTAAATGTCAGCTGTTCACCATTCCATGTTATCGCAACAAGAACAGCTAATTGGCCCTGTATCAGCCACACATATAGACACATAGGGGTTATCTGAATGGCAAAGAAAAGTTGCTACTTTGATTTACCCATGCGTCATGACGTCATACTTGAGCATAAATTAATTAATGGATCAGCAAAGTTACGACCTCGCCGCCAAAATCATTCGCAAAAGCTACGTGGACCAAGGGCGGGATTCAAGGAGAACTCACCAGAAGCACATCCGTGCGCTCCTAGAACATGCAAGTGTGACCGAGTGAGGGGTTGCGTTAAGAGATTGTGATGTGTGTGTGTGTGTGTGTGTTGCACACGTGGTAATGGATATGCATGCACGTGTCACTCCCATTTGCAGGGTAATTTGCCGGAGAAAGGATGGAGCAATCAGCGGATCGAACTGCTACTCCAAGAGCTCTCACTTATGGACAGCAATAATTTTCCAGGTGTGGTGTGGTGTGGTGTGGTGTGTGTGTGTGTGTGTGTGTGTGTGTGTATGTGTGTGTGTGTGTGTGTGTGTTTGTGTGTGTGTATGTGTGTGTGTGTGTTTGTGTGTGCATGTGTGTGTGTGTGTGTGCGTTGTGTTCTTGTATTTATGCGCGCGTCCTAATGTCTGCATATAAAGCGGAACCTATCCAACAGCTGATCTTACTAAATGTATTACATGTTACAGAGAACGTAGGGGCGGGGGAGCGTGAGGGTCGTGTGGCCTCGGAACTAGTGGCGCAGCGGCACTATAGGTAAGCTGGCGAGAGAGAGAGAGAAGAGAAGGAGTAAGACAGAGAGGAGGAGGAGAAGAGAGGGGGGGGGGGGGGGGGTATGGCTAACACAGCTTCATAGACCGTGCCCCCTTCCCCCCCCCCCCCCCCCCCCCCCCCCCGGGTGAAATAGACTCATCCACGGCATTGGGAGATCAGGTGACATTGCAGAGGTTCAGCCCAAGGCAGCTGGGTCCTCTATCATCACTAAGCTTACTACCAAGATGGTCTTGGATCTGATACAATACACAGGTGTGTGCCAGACCATATGACGCCCTTTGATTTATGGGGGACCTGGGACTGTATGGTGTTTGAACCTGTATTATTTCAGGTGTCCCATCTGCACGTGGGTGCCTTTTGCTGCCCGTTGCCACGGGGATGGCCATGCTCCTCACCCTCCTGGCCCTCAGACAGGCGAGGCCCCAGGCCCGATATGTGGTGTGGTCGCGTGTGGACCAGAAGTCTTGCTTCAAGTGCATTGTGTCGGCAGGTGGGTGTGGTGACTGCGATGGGGAGGAGTCCTGAGGATCATAATCCTCTCTTTGCTTATTTAGTATAGGCTACACCAAGGCTGTAGGTATTGGGGGGGGGGGCGGGGGGCCACGTACCCTCCCCCCCCCCCCCCCCCCCAAATCTCATAATTACTTATAATGTGCAGCAGCCACATATATGTACTGTTCCTCCAGTAGAACGTTTGGACAGGTCATCCCTACGGTAGGTGTAATCAACCTTCAAGAATGTCCAGTATTGAAGTACACTGTACCCCTCCCCCCAAAATTATAAAAGTTATCTATTGCAGTTGAAACAAAATGGCCATCACTGTTAGCTGAACAGTTATTATCTAATGTCTTAATTAATTGTCATATCTCTCAAGCTAATTTCAAGCCAATTATTTGTTCAAATGCCAGAGAAATACAACTGTGTGAAAAAAAGGTTGTTATACGATAACTGTATAACAGCACTTGTATATGGAGACATTATACACAATACTGCATGCTACGTCTCCATAGGAACCGTTGTACACAGCGTTATACGCTGCCAATCAATGTTATGCAAACCTTTTACACTGTTATAAATGTTACAGCACTCCTCCATCTGTGTACATGTAGCCAATGGGTTTGTGTGTTGCCAGGGTTTGAACCAGTGGTGGTGGAGAATGTGCAGGAAGGGGATGAGCTTAGGACTGACGTGTGCGCAATAGAAGGGCAGCTGCAGAAGCTGGGTCCAGAGGGTGTGGCCTGTGTCATCACCACCACCAGCTGCTTTGCACCCAGAGGCCTGGATCGGTATGGCCAGATGTTATGCAGATGTGCACACACACACACACACACACACACACACACACACACACACACACACACACACACACACACACATACCTGCATGCATGTACATTCACACACACGTTTTCTCACAAACATGGCACCAGGGTCGCAGATGTTGCACGACTTTGCAAAGCGGCTGGTGTCCCTCATGTCATCAACAATGCTTACGGAATGCAGTCTTCCGAGTGCATGAATTCAATACAGGAGGTGTGGTTTAGCATTGTTAAACCAGCCTTTGTGCTTCTTGTCTCCATCTGTTTTACTCTTATCCTCTCCTCCTCCACCTCTTCCTCCTCCTCCTCCACCTCTTCCTCCTCCTCCTCCACCTCTTCCTCCTCCTCCTCCACCTCCTCACTCTCCCCATCTCTTCAGGCACACAAAGTGGGACGTGTGGATGCATTTATACAGAGTACAGACAAAAACCTCTTGGTACCTGTGGGAGGGGCCATTGTTGCTAGTTGCAACGAACCCTTCCTACAGGCAGTGGCTCAAACATACCCTGGTGAGAAACGTTATAGGGGGTGGGGCAAGATTGTATCCATGACTGCAGGTGTGGAGCATATCACTAACTTTAAGTTATTTTGCATATGTTAATACGTTGATTATTGGCAGGGCGTGCTTCTATCTCTCCTGTCTTGGATGTCTTCATCACCCTGCTATCACTGGGAAGGAATGGGTACAGCCAACTGTGTGCAGAGAGAAAGGTTTGGAGATGGGAAGGGAGTGGAGGCTGTTCAGTGTTCCCTCTCCATAGAATACCTTTGAGTGCCTGATGGAAGGCTTGCGGGGAGTGGCAGAGAGACATGGAGAGCGTCTGTTGCACACACCAACCAATACTATATCCATTGGTGTGTTTTTGGTCTTGTTGGATTGGTCCTGTCATTAGTACTCTTTACTATTTGGCAAATAGGTGTTACTCTCTCATCAGTTGAAGTTGATTGGGCGGAATTTGGCTCAATGCTGTTTATCAGATCTGTATCAGGAACAAGGTTTGAGGCTCCATCCTTGTACCTGACCAGTGTGTCTTGTTACCTTTTCTTTCTCCACCCCCCACCCCATGTTCCCTTAGCTGTGTTTCTTTCCTTATGTTATTTTTATCTCATTTCTTGTGACAGGGTTGTCATCCCTAACAAAAGGGTGACCATTGGACCTCACACCTTCAGTAGCTGGGGCTCCCACACTGACAGCCCTCCAAGTGCATATTTAACTGCAGCTGCTGCCATTGGAATGACAAAAGATGAGGTCACCACCTTTCTCCGACGATTGGACAAGACCCTTGCAAAGTTCAGAAGGAAGCACGCACCTGATCTGCGGCCATTGCCCTCGTCCCTGCCAGCTGAAGACAGCCAAGGTCTGCACCATTTCAGGCGTTTGTTTTTGAGCTCATTTTTGTCAATTTTTAGGTTCACCAGGTTGTAGTGATGCTTCATGCGTAGTACCTAGCTCCTCGTTGTCATGACAACAGTGTGTGCGTGTGATTGAAATAACCTTTGCTGGATATTAAAACCATGGTAAAAATTTGATTTATAAACCTGCACTTGTTATTTAACTTAGATAAAAAAATATTAATGGGGATGTTCTTGATAATTCAGATGATTTTTTACAGTGCCCTAGTTGCCATGGCAGCACCTGGGCCATCTTCCTCGTCCACATCCTGGTCAGCAATAGACTGCGCTCTCGTCATAGACAAGTTCTTCCTCATTTTGTGCGGGATCATGTCTGCTGGGCGAGGTTCTGGGGAGGAGTTTGACAACTCTTGGCTAGGCATCTCATGGGCCATCTTTAAATATACAAAGTCCAGTGTGAAAAGGTGACCAGAAACACACAAATTATTCCTTTACCAGTTGATGTGGTGCTGTGAAGAGGTGATTAGAGGTGTAGTTCATCAAACATAGGCAGGAGGACCCGTAGAGATCAGCGTATCGAGATACTTGGTTTGCAAAGTACGTGAGTTGTGATCCTTTGAAGGTGGTGTGTGTAGTAGGAATGCGGTGAAAATGGGGAGGTGAGGAGTGTGACAGTGAGCATACCACAACGCAGGAGGCTGCCCAGACGACGTGGATAGCTCTCTTCCATTTTCAGGACTATCTCCTGGGATGGAGCCGGGTGTATTAGTGCAATGTAATTAAGGTGGTGAGGATTGCAACAAGGTACCTTAATGGCTCGGCGAATTGATTCAATGTTAGGAAGTTTGGCTGTAGTCTGTACAAGTTGAATACCATCTTCACTACAGAGGGATGGTACCAGTGTCACACATGAGAGTGGGTAAGGTGAGGGTGATGGATAAGGGAACAAAGCTACACAGGTACAGACGGCCAGAAGTGAATATGTTTGTGAGAAAATACTTACGAATGGCCTCTGTACATGACTGAAAGTATGTACTCCAGATTCTGAAGTCTCTGGTACAAGCCTGATGACGGATAATCATAAGATGTCACGTGACTGGCCCTTTTTAGACCAACCTTTGATTGATTCCCAGACTGCAGTCTCAACTGTAAGCTCTGGTAGTACAAGAAATGTCCTTCACCACAAAGGGAGAGAAGAGGTCATTTGATCACCTGCTACAAGAGTACAGCACACACATACCTCCATGCCTGCTCCTTCTTGGCTTTGATGACATCACCAAAGATGTGATCTCCTACATACAAGATTTGCTGTGGGGCATGGTGATTAGACAGTCTGAATGTATTTGCCACGCACGCACACGCACACACACACACACACACACACACACACACACACACACACACACACCTTTCCACTTGCTCCAGTGTACTTACAGAAGGCATCAGAAGAGCCTGTGGCAGTTAGGTTGGCCTGATTTAACAGTTCAATATACATGTCCTTCTCTCACCTCCACTGTATACCTGACCAGGTTTGAGCACCCCTGTGAAGACACCAAGCTTCAGAGAGTGTGTGCCCTGAGGGGGGGAGGGGGGGGGGGGGAGTACAGGACCATTGTCATAGGTGGGAGGGGCTACTCTCACCTCATCAACTTCCCTCAACATAGAACCATCAGTGAAGAACAGTGGTTTGTTGGCATCAGTGATGAGGTAGTCAAAGTAGCTCTTCCATTGTAAGGGACCCAGGCCAGGCTTTGAAGGTGGAGAGAGTGAACTCTGAGGCAGGTGAGGCTATAGCCTTAGCGTTACAGCAAGTACTCACATCCTTCATATGACCACTACCACTACCACTACCCACTCATACTACTAACTACCCACAGCCTACCACACCACTAACTACCACCACTAACCTCATCAAGTTCAGGAAATTCTAACATGTATTTGAGAAGTCTCTGAAATGCAAAAAAAAAACGTTATTCATATCATCACCTCAGCCACTTGCTGCGCTCACCATAGTGTATTCATAGCCGCTGTTAGTAGCAAGGAAAACCTTCCTACCTGACTGCCTTAACCTGCAAACATGTGACCATGTATAATGTGCTGGCATGCAATAGTCTTGTTGCCAAGCTACAGCAAAACGTTTCTCATAATCATCATTACGAGCTGACAAGACAATGGGACAAGTAGTAGGGTCTTACTGAAATAGCATCTTTGGCAGCCTCTTGTCCCTGTTGACGTATTTCCCCAAGTTCTCTAAGGTCTTCTCCTTTAGCTTGCCCTTGGTGGAATGGGGAGGAGGTGGGGGTATGAGCCAAGAGTAAGAAGGAATGCCACCACAAGTGTGGAAGGATATTGAGTAGCTGGATGTATTACTTGGGAGGGGGGGGGGGATGCGTGGGAGAGGGACACTCACTTCATTGTGGATCCAGTCCACAGTCCTACGCACGTCCTGCTGAATCATCCAGTAGCTGATCTCCACATCTCCACACTTCACTCCTTTGTCCTTGTCGGGTCCATCCTCTATCCTGTGTGAGCAAGTAGTAAGGCCCAGCTATGGGGAGGTATGCACATACACATGGCATGCACACACAAACATATATATACCTCTTGTAGTCTGGGTGGTTATCAAAGAAGTGTACAAGAGCCGCTAGAAGGAAGGTCTCTGGCAGATGGAACAGAGTATAAAGGATTTCAATGCGACGATCCAGAGGCTAGAATAAGAATAACAAGCAGTAAAAGCACTAATGGTGACAATATTTGCATACTGTACAGGTATGGTATAGATCATACACATACACATATGTATACATGTACATACATAAGCACATGTGCACACAAACAACACACACACATGCACACACACACATGCACACACACACATGCACACAGTCCATGCACATACTTGCACATATTTGTTGGGATAGAACTTCCTCATCATCATACTGCCGTTGAGGTGGTAAGGACATAGCAGTAACCATAGGTGACACATGCCATTGAGGTGGTGACCATGGGTAACACATGCCATCCTTCTGCTTACGAGTTATATGACGTAAAACCATGGAAGCAGGACAGAATGTTTCCAAACGGATCACACTGTATGTGCGCATGTGAGGATACACTGTTAATGTGAGCTCAGAGACGAACATAGTGCTATAGGAGGTAGCCCACACCTTTAAAAAGTTTCCATACACCTTGTCACAGAACAGGCCCCTAAAGGAATATAAGTGAACAGAGAGAGAGAGGTGTAAGAGGAGCAGCAGAAGGAGAAGAAGGGGGTGGAGTAGGAGGAGCAGCAGAAGGGCAGGAGGAGGACGAGAAGGGGAGGAGGAGGAGGAGAAGGGGAGGAGGAGAAGGAGAGGAGGAGGACGAGAAGGGAGGAGGAGGAGGAGAAGGGGGAGGAGAAGGAGGAGGAGCAGCAGAAGGGGGTGGAGTAGGAGGAGGAGCAGCAGAAGGGGAGGAGGAGGACGAGAAGGGAGGAGGAGGAGGAGAAGGGGAGGAGGAGAAGGGGAGGAGAAGGAGAGGAGGACGAGAAGGGAGGAGGAAGAGGAGAAGGGGGAGGAGAAGGAGGAGGAGCAGCAGAAGGGGGTGGAGTAGGAGGAGGAGCAGCAGAAGGGGGTGGAGTAGGAGGAGGAGCAGCAGAAGGGGAGGAGGCAGTAAATGGGGAAATAAAACAATATGAATATGACGGGGTTTGAAGGTTAACCTATTCATAACATGCACTCCAAGGACCATACATATACTTAACAGATGCGGCAAGTTATTTTAGGAGCCTTTTAAGTAGTACAATAGTTTTTTTTCCCCCAGCCCCCACGCAAGGGATGTACCTACCTCACTGGAAACGTAGGGTCGTATTTTATGTTCATTATTTCCTATTGAGCAGAACAAGCAAAACATGTAAACCACCAAGCTGCACGCTCACACGTATAGTTACCTTCGGGTAGCCAATGGAGACAAGACGTTCCACTGCTAGATCGTATGCCAACTGCTCATACTCGGGCGATTTGTACGCTAAGTGGCCACAAACCAACGTTGTACGGGTATCAAAGTAATAATTACGTGACTTCTAAGGACAGACAGTCCTCACCTACTAACGTGTAGTCCATATCAAACCCAATGTACTTGATTCTGTCCATGCTAAGACTCCTATTGGCATATACCCTGTACAATGAGAATGGTTAACGTTTGAAGTACGCACACACAGGAGACGCGCCAGACCTTGTTTCGAATTCAGTTTCCGACATTTCGGGTTGGTGCCCTTTGTAGCTGTTCACCAACAACTGGAGCTCGTCGTCCGTCATTCCATCGGCCATTCTACACTCACTGCTTCAGCTTGATAACGCAGAAACCGCAAAATTATGTAAATTCCTTTGAAAGGTAAACTGGTGGTGAGGACCGCTAGCTTACGCTACGAGTTCTTACCTCGCCTGTTTTAATAACCACAATTACCAACTGCTCTAGAATTTCATTGTGCGCGCGCGTTTATTTCTATGACGTTAATTTTTTTGTTCGGGCAAGAGTTATATAGACGTATTATAGTTACACAGGACTTAGGTAAGGCTAAGGCATGTCACAGATGGCGGAAAACATCCAAGTTCGGCGATCTCGTAAATAAGACTCGTTTCTAAGACGATTTTTTTTAAAAGCCAGCTCGTGCCAAATTGAGCTTTTCGTTGCTACGTTCTGCAATCATGTGTCTCCGTGGCTCTAGATGGTCATACCATCGAGGCTCATGCTCCCCACTAAACTCTGCCATTGATCTGTCCTGCTCAGCAGGCAGAAATGATTAATGTCTTGTTTGTTTGCCCTAATGTTCGTGTATGTTAGTATATTCATAATATCTATTATACTATACCGTGTACATGGTGTTTTATTTATGCTTTTAAAAAAAGCTAGTGCGGACCGCGTTACTACGGTATTAATAGAGAAAGTTAACGTGCGCCGCTCTGGAAAATTTACTGCGAGTATCTGATATACCCAAATACGATATAGATACACTGTCACTAATGCACTACATTGAATTTGAAATGCTTTCCATTTAATTTGAATCGTTTTCAAATAGCTCTCAACGGGATTTATGTTAGGATGTAAGAATTTAAAATAGCACTAAAAATAATCATTTTCAGTCAGAAAAACAACAGTGGTACAACTCTATTTAGCAACTTCAACACTAGCAGCAGCAGCAGCAGCAGCAGAAGCAGAAGCAGAAGCGTTGGTTGAGGTTATTGGGAAGTCCTCCTCATCAACATCATAGTCAGCTACTGACATGACACGTGTCAACAATGTGGATTTGTGCCTCTTGGATGGTTCAGAGGTGTGGCTCAAATTGGAAGGTTCCAAAACAAATGAACTCTGATTATGTCTCTCATGGGCCATCTTCACCACCAAGGACAGATGAGAAGGAAGATAAAGGGGTCACAGAATTAGATGGCTAGGGTTGTCCTTACCAGTTGGTGCCTTGCTGTGAAGAGGTGGTGGTTAGTGTAGTTCATCAAACATAGGCAGGAGGATCCGTAGAGATCAGCGTATCGAGATGCTTGGTTTGCAAAGTACGTGAGTTGTGATCCTTTGAAGGTGGTGTGTGTAGTAGGAATGCGGTGAAAATGGGGAGGTGAGGAGTGTGACAGTGAGCATACCACAACGCAGGAGGCTGCCCAGACGACGTGGATAGCTCTCTTCCATTTTCAGGACTATCTCCTGGAATGGAGACGGGTGTATTAGTATGATTAGGTGGGTGGTGATGGTAGTGGTAAGGTGGGTGGTCATGGTAGTGGTAAGGTGGGTGGTGATGGTAGTGGTAAGGTGGGTGGTGATGGTAGTGGTAAGGTGGGTGGTGATGGTAGTGGTGAGGTGGGTGGTGTTGGAGTGGTAAGGTGGGTGGTGATGGTAGTGGTAAGGTGGGTGGTGATGGTAATGGTAAGGTGGGTGGGTGGTGATGGTAGTGGTAAGGTGGGTGGTGATGGTAGTGGTAAGGTGGGTGGTGATGGTAATGGTAAGGTGGGTGGGTGGTGATGGTAGTGGTAAGGTGGGTGGTGATGGTAGTGGTAAGGTGGGTGGTGATGGTAATGGTAAGGTGGGTGGGCGGTGATGGTAGTGGTAACGTGGGTGGTGATGGTAGTGGTAAGGTGGGTGGTGATGGTAGTGGTAAGGTGGGTTACCTTGATTGCTTTTCGAATTGATTCAAGGCTAGGAAGTGGGAGATCGGCAGAAGCATGGGTGTGGCTGCATATGCAGAAAGTGGGTGTGTTTCAATAAATAAATAAAAATGGAGAATGTGAGGTTGAAGGAGTGCATAGCAACAGAACAGTCTCTGTCACCTTAGTAATGGATAAGTCCGAGCATGTGAGGGGAAGGGGAGGAGGAGGGGAGAGGAGGGAGGGGATGGGAGGGAGAGGAGGGGAGGGAAGGGAAGGGAAGGGAGGGAGGGGGAGGTACTTTTACTTTCTCCATCTTACCTCTCATGCTGCTTATTCATAACTGACAGGATGTACTCAAAATTTTGAAGCCTCTGGTACACAGCTGTGTGATCATGTGATGCTCACGTGATACCACACAAAAATCACAAATGGGGCTAACATTGGAGGGACTCCCACACGTAGGTTTCTTCTGTTAGTTCTGGCAGTACTAGAAACGTCCTGAGTCATTGAGGGGGGGTGGGGTGGGAGGGAGAGGGCATTATTGTGGGAGTATGCTAACAGCACACACACACCTCCATGCCTGCTCCTTCTTGGTTTTGATGACATCACCAAAGATGTGATCTCCTACATACAGGATTTGCTGTGGGACATGGTGATTAGACAGTCTGAATGTATTCACCACACACACACACACACACACACACACACACATACCTTTCCACTTGCTCCAGTGTACTTACAGAAGGCATCAGAAGAGCCTGTGGCAGTTAGGTTGGCCTGATTTAACAGTTCAATATACATGTCCTTCTCTCACCTCCACTGTATACCTGACCAGGTTTGAGCACCCCTGTGAAGAAACCAAGCTTCAGAGAGTGTGTGCCCTGGGGGGTGGGAGGGGGGGAGGAGTA